>VCRD01000341.1:62559-89753 GCA_006783055.1 Trinorchestia longiramus | reverse complement strand
CATGTATCAACTTCATTGAAAATAAGCAATTTTCCCTTTTTTTCTTTATAAGAAGGATCAAATAATTGATCATGTATGTGAGTTTGAAGTTACTGCTAGAAACTTTTTTTATGTTACTTGACACAGAAAATGCTCTTTTTTTATATACCTTAACCTGGCGCAAGCTGAGAAGCAGTTCACCGAGATAATAGAACATTATGTACTTAAAAATGTTAGCATATTGCAATACATAAAAGAGCACAATAGTGTCACTGAACATGTATCTGTCTATGAATGAACAAGCTCTCATGAATGAAGCATGATCTCTGCCGTCATGAATCCGTTAATAAAAAGTGACTTACCTTTTAATGCAACGTTTCATACAAATGTTAACCTGATATAATAATTTTAAACAATACTTAGTGAAAATAAATGTTCACGTAAGTTGATGACTTTCGGATACTTAAGTTCAAAAAGCTGAAACTCAGGTTCCTGTACTCTAAAGTTCAAAAACTATAATTATTTACAAAATATTCAGCTGTTTTATTGCACTTCAAATGAAAATATTTCTCAGCGTTTTTTATCACAATTTCGAATATTGTTGAGATATCACAAAATCAAAAAATATCCCACAATACATACTAATGACTCTTATTCCTGCTATATACTCAAATGAAATTTGCAACAACTACAATAAATATATAGATTCCATATTCAGTATATATCGTTTATCTACCAGAAATTTCTTCTCACTAAGATGTCATATATGTTAGCAATCAATGGTAAGAGATTACAAAAAATTTCCTAATTGTATGCATAGATTGTGTTTTCCTCAGGAGATGACATGAGTAAATAGAGTTGAACACTGCTAACTCTCGGCATATGATGATCATCCTAACAATTACACAAACACTTTTTTACATTACTTCTAGTTCCAGTCTCACTCGTTGTAAATATATAACATGGAGATGAACATACAATTTTTTCAATGTACAAGCGATTTTTCTCCCATCACTGTGTGAAAATTCTTATGTACCAACTTTATTGGAAATATACGTTTTTGTTTGTTTGTTGTTTGTGATAATGAACACAATATTGAATATAAATAAAATATCAAAAAGTACACATAATTAATAATATGTTTTGCACCAAAATTGCCTCAGTCTTTAGCTAGTTATGTTTTTACAATAAAAAGATAAGTTAATAGGAGTAATTTACCTCAGAATTGCCTTGCGTTGGGTCGTTCAGTTGTGGAAGCGAAATCTCCGCAAGAGGGAAGGTGTTTATATCACTAAATTCAACTCCATCGTAACGCCCAACACTACTTGTGAGCTGTAAATTATCAGCAGACTGATGAGACTGACTATTATTTGTTGGTGGACTTCCGTATGGACAGACATCTTCCATACGCGCGTACCCGTACAAGAAATCATCATTTTCGTTGGTCAAATAGAGCGCCGATTTATAAGCTTCACTTTCATTTTGCTGTTGAGGTACGTTGTTTCTCTCACTCGTTAAATCCATCAAAACATCGTCAATTTTCAGACCAGGATTTTCGCGTTGCTTTTCATCAACCTTCTCGTACAATATATTCAGTTCCGGTATCTCAAATAACTTTTCCATGTAAGACTCATCTATGAATTCTGTGATGATGCTACACAAATCCTCTGAATTAGCCATTACGTTTCTTTAATACACAAGTCAATAAAAAATAGAATCGAATAGTACGAACGAGGGTCACTAGTCACTCGTGACACACAAGGCGTAACCGCACAACCTCTCACTGAAGCGTCCAACGCAGCTTTGATCCACTTACAGCCAGTGAACGTTTTATATATGCAAAGCCGCGAAGGCACTAGAGCTGAGTTGTTGCGTCAGGTGAAGTATGCCAACTGCAATCGCATTTTTTATATTTAATGCATATTATTGTGATAACAACAATTACTGCAAATCATAAGCTGAAGTAACATGTTAAATGGTAGCAGGGATTTCAACCAGGAGAACTTTCATATCCAGTGGTGCACACGGATTAAAATTTTGTTTTAGGTAAATGAACAATCGCAAGTACGTTTTTCCTTAACATTTACATGTTTAGTTAGTTAAGCTAAGTGAATATTTCTTAAGTGATGTGTTTAATTCAAATTTTAATCGTAATTTAAAGATATAAGTTGAAAATACGTGCATGTCTCCGAAACGAAACGTTTTTGATTGCAATAGCGGCAAGTGATCCGGGCTCTCTCTGCTATGAAACGCGTTCCTGAAGCAGCTGGGAGAGAATATTCTGGAATAAAAGTTACGTCAGATTGTAAAAGAGACAGTCTACATAACTTTTAATGGATCCCTTTAGAGTAATTTTAAATTTACTCTGACACAAAGTCACTTAATGCTGAGAAATCTCCGTAAACGTAGTTATGTGATTCGAATCGCAACCAGCTAAACATGTTCATCCTTGTTCGGTGCGGACGATACCAGGTACTGCTAGTTGCACAGTTGCCAAATCTTGCAAGATGAAAACTTACCCGTTTGTTAATGCAATGAATTTTATTTTCGCTTCCTAATTATGAAGTTTACCCTCTCCTGAATACTCAATTTAATAGCATGGAAATAATTTCTTGATTCATAAAATTAATTCGATAGAGCACACCTAGAAGTATATATGATGGAAAACATGGAATTTCAAGTCCACCACATGGGTGCAGAACCCCATAAGAGAGTTTTACAGGTATCAAAATCCGTACCAGTGGATTAGGAGATACTCTTAGTTCATGCACAGATGGCTGTTAACTCAATTGCTAACGTAGCTTGGGGATCTAAGGAGTGCTTGTCTTTTGAAAAACAATCAAAATCCCAAAGTTAGTAAGTATTCTTTACTATTTGCCAGTGCTTTTGCTTTACGTTTCTTTAAAATGTTAAAATCCTACAACAAATAGCTTAAAATCAGTACTCACATATACGGTAATAAACTTCGAAAATCAATTTTGGAACAACTGACTGATTTATCATTACTTGCAGAGGAGTAAAGACTTTCCAGTAACATAAATCATGTATTATTTTTACTTTTCAGGACTGTTCCTACTCCTCTATGCATGGTGTCACGTCATTTTTCACGATCAAAATTAACGTTGATTATACAAAGTATATATAGGAAACAAAAACATTAATAACAATGCATTGAAAGTAGTCTTACTCGAGAAGTGAAACAGTGCTTCTAAAATTTTCAGGTCCTATTCAATATTATTTTTAAAAACATTGATGATACCGGCTCCACCATTTTCATTTGCTGTCCACCGAAAGAAAAATTACTGGTGTTTAGTTAATTATTCGAAAGGCATCATTAGCACTGCAATGATAGGTATTATTATGAGTTGTTTGTCGCGTTGCGAACAGCCACCGTAGTCGAGTGGTCTGCGGCCCGTGTTCTGTATCGGGTCTCTGCTTGTGCAGAAAGACTGCGTGCGGGTTCGAAACCCGGCAATGAATACGAGCTGTTTCTCGTTTCACGCCGTGAGCTCGCACTTATCGGTAAGCCCTCAACTCCCCGCCCATGGACACATCCTAGGATCGTCGCATGGAGCTCACCATCACCCCTACTCTAAGAATGTTAACCTTAAGAATTTGAAAAACCAATGTACTAAATGTCTATGTACTGTATACTTGATTGGAAATAAAGATTGTTTTTTTGTTTTTTTTGTGGGTTCTACGGTAGCTCGAGCACTAGCAGGAAATGGCGCCAAGTATCGGCTACGTCAAGTCACTATCAGCAGGGCGTGTAGGAACGTGTTTCCAGCTCCAGCTCCCAAGCAGAGCCTCGTTCTCAAGTCAAATATTTACTTCCCAGAACGGTCAGGAGAATTCGCGTCTAAGTTTATAGTCTCTGTACTTTTTGCATTGTAATTTTTTAATTGAATCTTGTATTGCTCATCAAATAATATTCAATAGCCCAGACAAAGACAAAGTTAAAATAAATTCATATACATATAAATTCATATAGAATGTGGCAATAGGAACTAGCTATTTGGTACATATATACATTGCTATTTAAGTCCCATACCGTCTAAAATTCAAGCATCAATCATGTACAGGAACTTCAGTCACGCACCTCAATCACACACACACACACCCAGGAATAAACACGGATAAGAGATCGAGTAGCAGTCATATTCCTAGTCATCAATTTCTACGTTATAATCACCTGACTCACATTACACAATCATTATATGATTACAGGTACACAATAGTTATATGACTCTAGGTACACAATGGTTATATAACTCTAGGTACACAATGGTTATATGACTCTAGGTACACAATGGTTATATAACTTGTGGTACACATATATATAGTTCGTGGTACGAAATAATTACATAACTCGCGATGTACAACATTTTCATGATTTTTTGGTACACAGTGATTGCATGACTCACGGCATACATAAATATAACTCGTGGTACGCAATAATTACATGACTTGCATGACTCAACTGTCTCGTGCTACACCGTAGTTACATGTATATAAATCACAGTACACAAATATAACATGCGTTACACATAAATATGACTCGTGGTACGCAATGATTATACGACTCCCTATATATAAGTATAACATGTCTCGCGATACATCTAATAAACGTTTAATTAAAAAAACGTATTATTAAGCATAATTAGTTTATAGAATTTAAGGATAATTGGCCTAAATTTCATAACCAATTTCGTATCCGTAATCATTTATGTAACAGATAATTTGTATCCGTAATCATTTATGTAATAGATAATTTTGTATCCGTAACAGTTTACTATGTAAACTGAATTCTCAAGCGACGATGTACGTTGATTACTGTTTGTTAGGGTTAGAGAACTAGAAGGAACTCATTGGAACCTTTAAATGACGTCTGTTATGAGGATTTACTTGAATACTATAGAGGACTTGATTAAATTCGTTAACTGGTGACTTAAAATGTACCTTTTAAGCAGCGAAACATTGTCAAGTTAACCTTGAAAATTGTGCTACGCCACAGAAGTTCTGGCCGAAAGAGGCTCAAACATGAATCAGAAAAAAACATAAATGCAAGAAAATGCTAGCCAAATCGCAGCTCGAAAGATAGAATAGGAAAGCAAGGTAACTATCAGGAGAATAATCGCTGAATGATTTAGTTGCTCTCTAGCAGCAGCTAAGGTGTAATCCCACCTTTAACGGGCAGCGAAAAGGCCTTTCAAGTGCCTTGCTAATGACACATTAATGCAAAGTTAACTTAGGGGTACGCTTACCACTTTTTAATTGCTAATAAACTGCGCATCGCAGGGGACAAAGGAAATAATTTGTGAAATCTTCAACATATGAGCTCGCTAACACAATAAATCTATCGAAGAACACGTAAGAAATCTTCGAAAATTCCCCACAAATAGTGCAGAGGCCATCAAACAGTTGCATATTTTCTGATGTATCACTTACAAGAGCAAAAAATCAGTGAAAGTGCTTACAGAAATTAGTTTAACGAAGCATTCACAGCTCTCAGTTCCCGCAAAGTTCAGAACCAATCACTGCTGAAGACTGTGTCCGTTCTTACCGCTTTACATTCACGCCCTCGGAATTATCAGTCATCGGCTGCATAAGATGCTAAATGTGGGATAGAACAACTAGGGCAAGGTAAACTGCACCAAATTATTTTGTCAACTATTCTTCTCAGCAAAAGCCGATAATATGGAAACGAGCTTGTGATGCAGCTTATCGAAAAAAATGAGTCGCTCTACCTGATTGGGTTACCTGATTCATATTCCAATGCTGTGAACACTTTTAAGCACTCAAAACGACTGAGAAAAATAGATCAGGACCATTAAATTTTTAATCAAGTGAAACTACTTTTCTGATGCCTAACCGTAAGAACTGATAGAGGAAATACTCATAGTAAAATTTCAATGTTCACTAGTTCTTATATCATGGGTAGGTACAATGAGAAAATATCAATACTTAAGAATCTAAGCTCTTATAAATCATAGGCCATGCCTAAAAATTCATTTAATAAAGCTTATTTATCGACTCCTAGAGAATCTCATACGTACGAAGAACCAACGAAAAATCCAAACGTTGTAAAATTCAAAGATCGCATCGTTTGTGCTGAAATAAATGAAAAGTTAAATTCTAAATATACAGAGAATAAAAACCGAAAGATATGCATTTATCTCTATATCGTAGAACCTAATTTCTTACCTTCATAAACACCTACCCACACCTCCACGCACATACACACTCATACACACACCTATACACACGCATGCCACACACGTCACATCTTGAAATGTATTTTACGTGTGTACCACCGAAAAACCTTCGTAGCTCAGAAACAAAGGAGGAGAATACACTTTCTTTTTTATGAGTTTCTGCGGCTTGAGTAACAATAGTTCGTCAATTATCAAAATATGCACAGCACTTAAGATGGTCACGCAGTAATCCCATTCAGATACAAGAAAAAAAGCACCATAGAAAAGCTCTTGTTGTCTTTTGCGGTCGCGCGGTGATGCTTTGATATGGAAGGAAACCTTCAAAAGCTTCTTCACTGCTCTTATTGTTTACCGACATCTGGAAGCAACTCCGAGTATCCAATACACCTGCGGGCTGCAAGCACCACTCACTGGCATAACAAACGTCAAGCATTTGGGAGACGAAACTTCGAGTTTCAATACGACCATTACTCAATGTACGGACCAAAACTTCAACCCTCAACCTGACAATGACTTACGAGCCCTAATTTAGTCTCTATAAGCTTTTGGGGTAATTTCTCGAATTCAAGCAATGTGCAAATATTCCACTACGGCACCGAATACCTTTCAGTGTTCGCTTCCATCAATGTTACGCAACAAAATTGAGATTTTTTATTTCAAATATCATCAGTTCCATAAGTTTGTTCATTCAAAAATGATATTTCCTCAAAGATCACTAATTGTATAACAGGTGAAAGTGATGGATGAATTTTAAAAATCACTCTGGCAGCTACGTAGAGTAAGGTAGAAATGCTATTATGTGACTGCTGGATAACAGTTCAAAGAAGACATTTTCTCCATTACTCCCGACTGTCCTTGTAAACGTACATCATTAATCCTTTAGTTGCGTCACGATGTGAGTATTTTGATGTTGGAAACAGCACATTTGGGACACAACTTGTATATGCTAGCATTTTGTTTTTTTACTGTTCTGATGCGGTGATTCTATTTTTTTAAGAATATCATACAAATTTCCAAAATGAGTTAGTTACAAGGTCACTACAAGCCCCCTTCTCTCTATCATGTCAAAAAACGACAAAAAAATTGAATATGAAAGAAATTGTGTGATATATTACTGGATATATATTGTGTGACGTACATATTACTCTGGGATCAATAACCCTGGACAAATCGTGAGTGTTAACTTCATCCCCTACTCCGAATCCTGAAATTCATATCAATGGAGACTTGCCGGAGAGGGCAAGTTTTTTTGAAACTGTTTCAAGCAAAGTAGAATGTTTGCAATGTATCACTAAAACAGTGTTTTCATCGCTCGCAAGAGAGCATTATAATTTTGATATGTGTGAAAAAAATATGAGCTTAGATACTGAAAATAACTTAAATATTCACTTGGCAGTTCTGGCTGCAAAAAAGGCTATAATTTTTACGGGATTACACCACCATAAGAATTAGACAAGCAATATTTTTGAGCATGCCATTAGTGTACATAGTTTGCAAATAAATAACACAAATTGTAAAAATTTTCAACAAGGGGAAAACGTTCGATTCTTTACTTTGAGACGGTGAATTTGTCACTGTTACAGAGCTCCTGTAAGTTATCTAAAAAACAGTGTCCTAAACGATAGTAACCGCAAAGAAGCTCTTCCGGAAATAACTAAAAAAAGTTGTACTGCCGCTCTGAACTATTTTGATGGAATTAGCTCACTGTTTCAATCGGTAGTGACCATGACTGACGTTTGTCCCTCGTCAAAGTAGAGTTAGATACTAGGGCTAACTAATTGTGTTTAAAATATTCATAAATGAAACCTACTGTGAAAATCACCGAATTTTCAAAAATATAATACTCAGGAAACAGAGATTATAAATAATATTAATCACGAAATGTGAAAATGAATTTTAGCAAAATTAATAGAGTTGATGAATTCAAGAAGTAACTTTAGAATCAAGACAGCTTCAAAAGACAAGAGAGTAATTTATTCTCCAAATGGTTCAACTCATGAAGAAATCGTTTCATAAGTAGATTTTTTCCCTTGGGTATTCAAACAACAGACATGGCTTTGTTACTGACCTCGCACTTATTTCCCAGATAAACTCTCGAATTGTATAAAAAGATGGATTCTGAATTGAATTATTTGAAGTCATATTAATTTGTTAACAGAATTCCAAGAAGGGTTTTATGATTTACAGACAAGGAAAGTATAACGGTTATACAGTAACAGGTGCCGACAACCGAGAGCTCAAAGGAGGCGACGGTCTGAGGAAGAATCACTCAGCCCAAACAGCACCAAGGGTACGATTAACCTACTGCACAATGCAAGATCATTGAAAACCGGAAACCAAACACGAAACAGATGAATGTTTGGAATAACACTTTAATTTGAAATACATTAAGATCAATTCAGGGTAATTACGGTACAAATTGAGCTGCAAATTTCATATTTATCGGATATCCCACGTAGGCTGGAGACTGTTAGCAACGCGAATACATAAATCCACCTTACCCTAAGATAGATCCTTGCCAGCTCCAGCATAGTCAGGCGTAGCGAGATCCATCAGTGTGGAGCCCCAACAGGTGTACTGATGTCCGTAACTGGGGACGAGGGACATGGGTACCTAAATAGAATATGCTCCCGACAACTGCGTCTCAACAGGCCAGACCTTCATTATGGATATAACAACTCATGCGTGGCACTGGGTTGGGCATGCCTTAGTAACTAACAGTAGACCTTAAAATTAATATAAAAAATAAAAGAAAAAAATTGTGAAATGAAATATTGTTTATATTGAAAGATTTATAAAACATGGAATAGCAGAACCCTTGCTATCCTTCGCTAAGTATTTGAACTTCTCTCTTTTTGCTGGTTGGACCAAAGAAAACATCGTAACCAAAAGAAAAAATTAACCTACCTTCAGACCTGGGACTAGATGAACTAGTTTTCGAAGCCCCAAATAAACACGACAAATAAGAAGAAGACTGGATCTCAACCACCCGACAGGAACAGCGAGGAATTGAGAATCAAGGGCCACCGCTTTCGATGAACTTAACCGTAAATTTTTATTAATTAACGATTCAATTAATAAATTTGTACTTTTCATTCGGTAATAATTTAACGTCGAATGTATGGAAGTCCTGCAGATGCAGGTTTTCGATGAAGGATCTCTTTTAGGAAGGCCGTTGTCGGAAGAGCCGTTGAAAATGCTTCAATATCGCCTGGCTGCTCCTCCTTCCTTTCAAATCAACCAGTAAAAGACGAGCGAGTCTTTCCAGTTGGCATCAGACAAATTATGTCTTACATTGAAGAAAGAAGTACGGATGAACCCTACATTGGGTTAGCCAACAGTCTATTTTTCATTGTTGAAAAGTAACACTAATTTACAAACACAGTCATCAACGAAAAGAGCAATGAACAGAAATTCCAACAACTAGAAGTTCCACAACTAATCAATATGGATTTTGTACACGTATGACCCTGAGTACAATTTATCCTCACTGGTCACGACAATTTTATTTCGAATTCTACAACGATCGATATTTTGTTGCGATGTACCATCATGCTGGTTTAGTGTTTACGCAGTGCAATGTAGAGAAACGAGTAGGTGATGTATTCTTTCATAATTAATGTCAAGATCCAGAGAGCCAGTGACGTGAGGAGCTATTTATGTGGCAATTCACTTCTGTCATAAAAAGACTACTCGCTGATTCATGCAAAAAATTGTAGATTATAAATTATCTTCAATCGTAACTAGGGATTCTGCTTTCGAATGAATTTTAAAACTGCTTGAAACTGATGTAATAAAATACAGGAATGCGGGGATGGGGTTAAGAAATTTAGTCATTATGACATCAAATGCTAGAAAGGTTCAAAGGTGGTTCTGAATGTGTATGTTAATTAACTTTCTTATTGAAACATGAACATGCAAACTTTATTGTCAATCCAATTTTAATAAACATATTTAAATACATTTTGTTGCATACTTTGAAATTCCAAGCATCCGTTGATACGTCCGCCTGAACTTCAATCATTTAGTGTACATCCTCATGCTTTACAGAAAATTATAAAACTGAAAGTCACGTAAGGAAAATGGAATACATTTAATTGTAACGCGACAGACTACTTAATATTGCATGTCCCCGCTCGCTTCGTATATTTCATCAGATACGTCAATATTATGGATACCTTTACGTAAACTAAACGACCACGCATAAAAATAGGTTAAAATACAAGATTGTGTGATTAACAAGTCATGCTATTTTAGCACGATGAAACAAGTTATAACATTAACATACATACGAGGGTGAATGTCAAATCAAAACCTACCTCATTAGATACTAAGGCTGATTGAAGCATCTATGCTAAACACCTAATTTTTTCACTTGAAATAATTGCTACATGAATTTGATGTACAACAGCAAAGTTAAAACAACATGAATGTATTTGAAAGAAGAAGAATCAGTGCAGGATGTCCTTTGATGTCTTCAGTCAAGTATTAGGTTGTTACAAAAATAATGGTCGCTCGAAGGCCAACGCATGCTTCTGAAATCAGCCATTATTTTTGTAGCAACCTAATAGTTGTGGCCCAGTTAGATCTGTCAGCGGAGACCCGATGTCAGCGAAGTTTGTTAGAGCCAACAAGAAAGTCAAAATCTGAACGCACAGTTCTTCAGTAGATAAACAAACTCTATTGGTTACGTTACAAGGTAACTTATCTCAAGATATGATTTTCTAAAATGTCAAGGACAGACCTTACACAATCGTACAAGCTTTCTTTCCTGGCCTATCTGTGTACTCGCATCTCCGGGTATGATGACTCACCCCCTACGTGCAACCAAAAAAATTATCCCTCAAACCTATGAGTCTCTATTTGTGTGCAGAATAGCGCCCCAGGTTGGTTGGCATATCCTGTTGCATACCGGTAACATTTTACAATTGATCGCTGTCGTTAAGCTCTGTGTCGTCCTCTTTATTAGTAATCCGCGGCAAGCATACCTCTATTGTTAAAAGATTGCTGCACCTTCCGGTCTCGAGTGGCAAATCTAAATTGGTAGCCATTAAGCACTCTGTTTTTCATACAATATACAATACAGCCTCGTTCGCTGGACTACTGCTCGGGGAAGTTTGAAGGCAATGGTCCGCATAATGCTTCTTTTATTTTCCTAATACCGAGTGGCAATAAAATGGAAAAATATCAGATGCTTAAAACCAATTCCTTCCATCCTATGAAACGCATCCATATGTAAGGTTTTATCATTAATATGATAATATATTTAAATGAATTTCAAGGCAGTAAAGAGTCCTATGACAGTAAATCTCTATTCCATCAGTTTTGTAGTGCAGGCTTATCGAATAGAAACTTTTTTCTAGTCGTTGTTATTTTATTCTGGTAATTGTGTTGCCACCACTCAATATGTTCCAGAGAAAATTTTACTGGGTCAAGTTTCTAAATGGATTGTAGACAAGGATGAGATACATATAAGAACAATTGTGTTATGCAGAACAGTTATAAAATAATATTATGGATCAAAAAACACACGTATAAATTTCTCCAATTATGTAGGTTTTGCACCTCCTATATAACCTTTTATAATGGCGCAATGTTGAAAAATCCTGCTCTAATACTGTACCTGCAAAGCAATAAAAAAATTCTACTCCTACTATTACATCCCTTGTCAGGTCATAAGAATCAACCGATGTCTAAATTTAATGCCCTATATGTACATGGCTTTCTGCACCCCAATTCAGTTGTAGTTCATTTCCTCCCGACACAGAATGTATAATGGATATGCATATATTGACTCAGCGTCCATGCTAAATGTTCAAATCACCTGTCAAGTGAAGAGCTACATGTGCTGAATGTATGTACGTACGTAATCTAAGATGCGTGCACACCCTCCTCAATAAACTGGCCACTGAAATAGGGAAATTTTCAATCAAAATATCATTTTGCACTTGCAGAAGATTTTGGGATTAGAAATTTTGTTGCATAGACGCACTATGAAGTGCGTTGCATACACGCCTTCCACGTCAGGAATGAATACCTCGCCCGTTGTAGGGAAATGTACTTTTTAGAAAGGGAAATGAAATAGCGACATGAAACTTGAAATGAAATCAAATGTGAATATTCGGTGTAAATTTGAGGAGCTAAGATGCAATAAAATCATTTTTGCTCTTGTATCCCAAGTCTAGATGAATATTGGACAAGGAAGACACATCATAGACTCTTAAGAGGCAAATTTGACTGGAAAATGTACTCTGAAATTGCTATATTGCTACTGTAGGCTTAGCTGAAACACAAGGGCATACATAGGAAATAGTTGAACACGCTTTAAAAAACTCGCAGCATGGGTTCAAATGCTGAACTGTAATCGACTCGAACTCAATAACCCTGGAAGTTCATCGCATAATAAAAGCTCGGACCGGAAACTGACCCCTACTATTCAGGCACTTGTTATGGAACACTGCTACAACAAATGATCCTCTATTGCCTTCAATCAGAGATATGCAATTTGTGAAGAACATGTAGTTGAGACACTCAAAGAGTTTATCACCTTACCCTTTGTTTCTGTCAAAGTTTTAGAAGGTAGCACAAACGAGTAAAATTTCCAGCATGAAATACGAGGTTCTTTTCTTTCATGCTTGCTCCCTAACACGGAGGAAAAGATAATTGATGTAGATAACTTATCTGACACATGTGCTACTACGCATCTCCGTAACCGGTGCTACTTCTCGAAATTATTTCAAATAATGAAATATGATAATTCCCACTGGGCAAGATCGATTGTAATAAAAAAGATGATAAGATTACAAATAATTTCCAAAGACTAAAGATAATCTATAACATTATACACAGATGACATAGGAAACAAAGCGTTCGAAATATTCAACATTGAGACAGTTAGAAGGAATAAATATTATTATTATTATTCAATCTATTTAGACAGACATAGGAAAATAAATGCATTGGATATAATTATATTATTCGTTCTCATTTCAGATTAATTTTAATAAATAACATAGAAGTTCAGTAACTTGGCCTCATGACGGTAGAAATGTATCCGATTTTACAAACTGGTTTACGGAATATGGGATGGTTTAAAATTGCATTGACGCTCTATTTCCAAACACATGTCTGTTAGTGACTTTTTCCCTTTCATAGAGTTGAAAAACTCCCTTTCGATGGCTGTCTCTGGTAATTAATATCTATTACATATGCCATACTTAGGTTCCATGTAAAATATCTGGTAGAAAATTAGTGGAAGTATACTATTAATTAGCTCTATTAGACACATTAGAGTTTTACTTAATGGTTTTGAGATATTATTTAGCTGAGTTAACTATATTTGAATGTTCCGTAACTTCCTTAGCTGTATTAGAATACTAACTTATATTAAAATTCTTAGAAGTTAATAATTCACAGCATTCATTACTCGGATATATGAAAAAAAATCGATTTGAACGCTATCATAACTCGGAATTTTGTTTGAAAATGAAAAAGTTTTTTGGAAGTACACAATATCGCTTCTACGTTACGCAACAAGTTAGCGAAAGTCCATATCCTTTCTTTTTCCAAAAATTAGAGCCAGAAAGATTATTTTGAAATGACATGTACCTGCGAGTTAATTTTTGTCTACTTCTAATGAAGTCATGTGATGTTTCTCGAAACATTCTTTGTATTAAGTTCAATGGCATAACAATTCATTTGTCCGATGATGTTCAGTCCCTCGATAAGGTTTACTTTTTAAAAATTCAGGTTTACTTTTTTGCTACAGAGAAGCAGCTACGCTTGAGATGATGACTTTGCTCGTGTTGACTTCGGCAGCCGTCCAAACTAACAGAAGCCTCGATTTAAGGGGGTATCAGCTTTTCACCAAGATGCCTCTCTTAAAACCCCTAGCCGTAACTTAAACACCAAGAGAAATAATGCTTCATATCTTGAAGCTAAATTAACTTACTGTGTTTTAGTAAATCATGACTTTAATTTTGAATAAAACTATAGCTACGACTTACAACTCTTTTTACTAAAAGTAGAACATGCACATGCAAACACTAACCGGACCTCCGCATGTGAGTTCATTCGCTGGTGTGCAATTATCAATCAAGAAAACATGTTATTTATATGCATTCCTCACAAGGCGTATAACAGAGCCAAGAATGACTGGGCAGTCTTGGCTATGAGAGATAACGCCGCACTATTGTTGCCGACATGACCCAGTTCTTGTAAATCTACAGACTTTCCTTGAGAGCGTATATATTCATTATACACCTGTTATAGCTCTACGAAAAGTTTGTTTTTCTATGGCTTTCGTATATATTCATTATACATATTCATTATTTCTATGCTTTCGTCTGAGAAGCTGGATGAAATTTGTCAATGCCATCTCTACATGAAGAGCAGCGTGATGGCGGAATGGCACGGTAGTGAGTCACGGTCATCTGATCATGACTGGAGCAACGCGCCATCCCTATTGGTTGAGCTTGGAGGCGTGAGAGAGGTATTGTACAGCGGCTGCTGTGCGGTTTTGATGCTTGTTTTCAGGGCAAGACGTACACTGCGAATAAATTGTACTATTTAATAGATAGAACGTACAGTGAAAAAATAATCTGGAATTTGCTGTGACATGTGTCCCAAGACGTTGGTATCGTGGGTGACAAGAGGAATTACAAAATACGCATAACACACAAGGAAAAGTCACAAATGCCTGCAAGATCTTAACAATGTATTCAAAATTACCTAAATATCAGTTTTAAAAATTGCAGTTTTGACGGATGTAGAGTTGAATTTAACTTACATATATGATTCCGTAAACTAATAGTACATGTATATTCGTTTACGGTGCAGCAACAAAAACATTTGAACCTATTAAAAATTGCTAAAAACCTACAAAAACATTTAAACCTATTAAAAATTGCTAACCACTAAGCTTGCCTGGAAATCATTGAGATCATCTCCATAAAGAATGCACACGAGAACATTAAAAATAACTATAAATCAGTCCTCTGGGCCTACGGTAGATGAAAATAACCCTGAATCTGCAAGGAAAATTTTAATTATTGTTCAGTACTTACCAGTCTATTCTCCAATCCTGCTTCACCCCAGTATCTTCGCAGATTTTTGTCTCGTCTTTCTGATGTATATTTGTGCCTTTCAACTTCATTCTCCCATCTCAACTTTGGCATATAATATCCAGGGAGACATTTCACGTGTTTTATCTCAAATTTAGACCATTTTATGCTAACGCTATCGTCATTATTATTATTATTATTATTATTAAATTCCTGGTTTAACCACCGCAATATAATAAGGCTAAGGGAATCACTTGTCTATTTATGTACTAAGACACGCATGCCGGTCACTTAAGAACCACATGTCGCTAAATTAAGCGGAGATGATTAACCTCTATCACATTTAGATTAATAAATTCGATTGATTCGTACAGCGCTCCATCCTGCTGACAGTCAAGTATTTTAATTTCATGTTTAATAAACTCAAATTACAGAAATCCTGATGTCATGGGCTTGAAAAAAGCAGATCAGAGACGACGAATAAAACAATTTCCCCATTGCACATAATGACTGCTCCTGTTACTGCGCATTTCCTTTTCAATGCTTCCAGTTTTTGTCGAAAAATACCTTTGCGTATTTTCTTTGATTGATCACTTCCTATAATTAATAATTAATTGGGATGAGTTATTTAGCAGATCCTGCATCCAACACTGTATGCAGAAAGTTGTGTTCTTCAGCTTAAAGCTCCAGAAGTTCCAATTTTCCTGAAGTAGCCACTCCATGCCACTTAGATATTAACAGATGAACAAAAAATGAGAATCGCTAACAGTCCACGAAGCTATGAGTGCACACATAAATTTTTAGTGACGAAGTCGTACGACAGCATTTGAGCTGGGCTGTATCAGGTGAATAAACATTGCCAAACATCAGAAAAGCGGATCCCGGACCTTTTATGAATGACAGTCCTAAAGCGCGAGTAATAATACCGCTATTATGACAGGCACTGACTCGTGTTCCATGAATTACTCCGACGTAAACAGAACATCGGATTCCATAAAGAAATTTCCAGAAAATGACACTAATTGAAGACTATTCATCCCAAAACGGTGAAATTTATACTGAACAAGCCATTCACGCACCACTACACCAGCTGAGATTTTGCACTGCGTTACAGGTCACATGATTTAATATCTAATAACATCCCATACTTGAATCCTTTCTAACGAATGCTCGTTTTCTTAAAAGTCGATTGTTATGGAATATCTGAATAATTTCATATCCCCAGCTTGATTATGCGGACTTTGTTTATTCAGCGCCAACATAGAGAGAACAGTGACGTCGCTTTTAGAATATGTTCAAAAGAATTACAGTAACTACCAATGAACCGAGAGTGTATATGGATCATCACATGCTACAATACATCAGAAAGTCGGGTACGACTACCCACTCGAACATGCGATGCTTTGAATATTCGCAACTGTCTTCTGCTAATGTTCACAGATTCTTCCAGTGTCAAGTAATAGAGATTCATGCACTGTTTTAGGTGCTGCCTGCAAGAAATCTACTGAATAGATGTTTTAGGTAAACGTACGTTCAAACTTTTCTACCCTCGTGCATGCTGATAGACTGCAATAGATCAAGCTACAGTGACAAATAAAGCAAGCATTGGCTTATGTTTGTTTATATTTTTATACTTAGGTTTATTTTGATCCTAAAACATGCCGCATTCGTGAAACGTTGTAGCCAAAGTGTTGGCGATCGTTTTCAACAAGCTATACGTACGTACAGCTTACTTACGCAGGGAGGTCATTGCCATATGGGACAATAACAGCAGGGTAGAGGTAGAGCTTGGTACTGGGTGTCCAGGGAAAATACGTAAAAATAAATATGAAATGGACAGCACAAGACTAAACGGTGGCTTCAGACATCATTTGGGAATTGCGGATTGTAAGACACCCATACATGCTGGAGAGCGGGATTTTAGCGGAGATGTAGCACGCCAACTAATACGCCTCAGTCCGACACACCGGTCAGCAATGCAGCCCAGCCGGTTCTTGCACCAGGTTATGCGGATGGCGGAAACCCAAACGTTATGTCAGAGGCCGCTTGCACTCGTCAGCCTCTGCAGCAAACGTAACCAAACTCCTCGTGACCACACGTGATGTAATCATACAATGCATGCAAGGTTGACTACTCGACCCTCAGAAAACGATCCTTTCCGACACAAACCATCTTCACTACGGGACTCAACGTTGCCTTTTAACGTACGGAAATTATCTGTGCATAAATGTACTGTGTATGTAGGATTATTCTTTTTATAATGCAGGACTGCGAAGTTAGAATTGGTACCATTGTTGGGCCTCTGGATGTTATGTTCACACTCAAACGTTCAGAGATCTAAGCGTGGAAGTAGAGTACGATTACTTATTTTTCAGCAGTGTAGAGTTTAGTAGGCCTCTTCTGAAAGCGGACAAATAGTTGAATGTGAATCACACGGACTGCATTTCGTGCAATGCTACAGTACGCAAGATTCCGACTGATCGAATGATAACATTGGTAACAACTATAACAAATCCGCTAAGGATGACTTAGTTGTCAAGCACAAAAGTAGCGTTAAGTAAAATATTCAATTTTCATTTATTTACAATCAACACTGGGCAGCAGGTGATTGTTATCAGTTACTTCGTATTGTCAGATCCAGCAGATGAATTGATTGGTCATTGTAGGTGAATTTCATCTCAAACTTTTTTATGATGCATTAAAGGCTGATAAACTCAGTTACGTACACAATTCGATGCCAAAACCATTGTACGTCAAATTTGATTCAGCTCCATCACTTGGATAAGTTCAAGACAATTTACCTTAAGTAGAGCGCTATTTTAAGAAATTAACTCTTCAACCCTACAATTAAAAATTCCTGGTCCATACAGAATCGAAATCGCTTCTTGTTGACTCTTCGATCACGCCTCTTCGGATCATGCAAGTTACATGAAGACAATTGAAATGTAGGGCAGTAAATTTAAAATGATTCGCGCGTAGTGTCCACTGAAGAGCGTCGGGAGTTTCCCCGGTTGAATCACTTCACACGGGGATCAGGGTCGCGTACTATGGCGAGTGAAAAATGTTTCCTTCAATGACACATGCATAACTCTCTATTGTTGCGACCTGCAATCTCATACGTAATTTGATGCCAAAACACAACAGCGATTTTATGATGTATTGCGTCAGATATTAAAATATATATTATTTTCTGCAGTTCTCTACGTACGTCGTGAGATATACCGAATCCCGTGCAACTGAAATGCACAAGTGTCAGAAACGGCTTTCGTTTTCATTTTCTACTCATTCCATCATTTCGCCTCTTCGAGACGCTGACCGATCCTCGATTAGCTAACAAGCTTTAGCCGTTATGACAACTAAGATAACGGAACTCAGTACCCTTGTCGTGAGCGTAACCTGAACTAAATCTTTTCTAAATTTCATTCATATGGTCACCTGCAATTAAGAAGGAAATGGTAGTCAAAATTATCATAATAATTAAACTAGTACCGAGTTCTTCATTCGTTAGTTGGAAATTCTTTTCATTTTACCCCTACACAAATTCAGCATCACCATATTCCGGGACACTGGCATGCCAGTCTAGCATGCAAAGGAAATATCTGAATAAATATACCTTAATTGATAAATCCGGATCTGTGAGAAAATACTTTCAGGCAACATGCAAAATTTTACTCAAGCCATAGTTCCAGTGAGAATGCTTGTATGGGAAGCACTCGAAGGTCGACTATGGAGTTCTTACTTGCAGAAATGGAGAGAACGTCTCGAAGAGTAACATTTTTCTATGCAGGAGTACACACTCACCTGCCAGATCATGCTTGCTCTTTGTTTCCTGTTATGTTAGTTCTTTGTTGTAAAAATGCGAGTCTTTAACTAGGACCATAAATGAGGAATGTGAAACATAATTTTGAAGTCCTCTACATTTTAACGTAATCAACATAGTAAAAAAGTGAATTTGCTATTGAATAAGTAACTAAATTGCATCTGCACACCAGTTGCAGTAATTTACTTTATTTGAGCTCAAAAACATAGACGCAAATAATTGATATGCATAATTTTATGTTCAAAACCAGAATTTCAACCAATATATCATACACAAATTAAAAGAAAATCTATAACAAATTATTGAAAGACCGCAGTATTTCTCCAGACTTTAACTAAGCCTATGTACGCCGAAGCAGTTCTTATCATAGGAATGGATTACGAAAATGCAGTGAAATTCAAAAAAATAGTACTTGTGGCTTGGTGTTTGTACCAACTTTAGCTTACAAGAAATTTAGGCCAACCAATCCATTTGACTAGGTCTGTAGTCTGGTAGATTTGAACTCGCTTTCAAATCATTAGTCGCATACTTGAGTATCTTTGCAATAGCAATTAGCTCAAGTTTGCATGTTGGCGTCAGGATAAATGAATAATTTATTTTTTTTTAAATCCAGTGACGGTAAAAAATACGGGTATTGTTTTTTTAAAGCCACTGGACTGCATGTCAGTTGTTGCTTCAAGATTTCTGAAGTATGGTAATCATTGCTAGTATCCTTGATGGTGTTTCTAAAATGATAATTCTCCAGAAGATGAATCGCTCTAGGCCATTCCTTTTTTCTTGTGGGTGTTTTCGAAAGCAGGAATTTGATTCGAGTCTGCGAAGAAAACTCGAGAAAGTAAGGGAACATTGATACCATACATAGCCTGTTATTAAACATGTCCCTTTAATTAAATACGTATATTGGCGAGTCGTTTTCAGGTGGAAGTATTGTACCAGTACTTTAAGCACAGACTAAAAATTTCCATTTTATAATTGTATTAATGGTTTTGGGCATTTGGCACACACTCATATAATAACACAAAAGCACCTGCTCTTTCGCTAGCATTGATCGCCCAGCGTGTGGTTCCGGCATTCGTTTGAAAGTGACCTCTTGTAAAGAAGATTAGCGCAGCTATGCTTCGCATCGCCAAGCTCAAGGCTATTTTTTTTTGGCAATGCAGCCACCCAAACACCCGGACCCGAGACGTCAGTATTTCCGGTCCACACGGGTACAATGCACCTCATCTGACGGACGACGACTCGTGTTTTCGCTCTCTATTTGTAGCATTCCAATCGAAAATCGTGCGTGCGCAGGTGCTCCACACAAGTTGCGACTGTTGCTCCTCGTGTCTGTATTTGGCGACGCTGGTTTTATGGTCTCAGTTCATTATTGGTTCTCGTTCAAATGCTTCGAATGAATAAAAAGTCTCAAAAACATGTTTTGTAACGATATTGACATAGTCTTTTAGAATAAAAATACCTGAAAAATTTTCTACAAGAAGTGTAGAAAATCAATCGAAATCATATGAGACGTTTTCAAGCCAAAATTGCATTCGTGGGGCCAAATTAGAATTAAGCAACCAATAGGCCAGCATTAATTTAGACTCCTATTTCAAAATAATTTGAATTATTTTATATTTTATGAAACATGCAAAGATTTCAGTGCAAGTGCCTCACATGGCCTGTACCCTATAATAGCGAGGGGATTTTTGCAACCAGCACAAATTCTGAACATCCTTGAACGACGAACACGAGTTAATGTGCTTGTCCAAACGGTGCGAACCCTTTCACTATCAAGCGGAAATCCGCTTCTGTTTGTTAGATCCGCACACGGTCCTGAACACGTGTGTGGATGCATGCTATGTATGTACTGTCCCTGTGCCTGAACTGTGAACTAAACGAAGTAGGATTTGTTGACCGAGATAGGTAGACCGGCTGCATGAAAGATTTTAGATAACGCTTAAAATTTGTAATCTTCAATCGCGAGTTTACGTAAAAACCTGTCCAGTTGTCGTGAATACATGCAGTGCATGGGCGTCTGTTTAGGGTGATGGGGTAGGAATACAGAGGATATTTCTCTGAATTAAAACAGATTTATAACGGAACCAATCATTCATGATGCTTTAAAGGGCTTTGCGTTGGCGGTGAACTCGTCTTCTTTTATTTTCATGATGCTATAATTTTCAAATTACCAAATGTTTATTATTTTTATACTTGCAATGCTCTTAACAGATCTCTTTAATGGAGTGTTATTCTTTTTGGTTGTTGACATGTGATAGAAGTACTTATTTTCCGTTCAAAGCACTTCAGGTATTATGAACGTTTACTCTAAACCAGCGCTTCTCAGACTATCTGATGTTTCAAATCAGCATTTGTTCTCCGATGTACTAGGTACCAGTAATATTTCTTAATAATATTAATTTATACCTGAAACAATACCAACAACTGATGACACGTACCGGCAGCTGAGGGCTCACGGATTGGCACCGGTCCTCGGACCACTTGAGTAGCACTGCTCTAAACGACATGATGTTTAACCGAATCTCCAGTGAGACTGAGCTGATAAGGAGAACCCTCATTTCCATCTTTGTCCATCTCCTTAGCGGTGGCTCACTGAATTCAGTTCTAAGGTCGTACTGAAGCGGTTCAGAAGCAAGGACTGTCCGTCACACAAATATATATCATTATAACGGGTGCAAAGCCTGAGGCTGCTTTTCAGTTGCTAGGATCCGTTATGACAACGGGGGTTTAGCTGCTAAAATCATCCTTTTTCTGCAGACGTGGATTTGTGCTCCAGATGACGTGTCACCACCAGGCAACAAAGCAGCTGAACTTGACCGACACAATGACTCATGGCATTGCCTCGAAATCTCTCAACACCTGCAGCATTGAGCTTGTGTTACTCAGGTTACATAAAAGCTTGAGTCATTCTGCATCACTAACCCGTATCCAAACGAAAACACTTGTTTCAAGAGCCTTGCAGACATTTCCGGCAGGTGCGACGAGACTGAGGTGCAGTTCTATTTCGAACATTATATGACACTCAGCTCCTTACTGAATAATGAAATAGCGGAACAGTTTAAAATCAGTTCAATCAGAACAAACTAATGAGTCAGAAAGGGAATTACAAGTCAATACTGAATGTTAGGAAATTGATAGAATATCAACTCTGTTCTAAACTTATGTACAACAGATAAAAAACAGGATGAGTTCTAACACAATTTTGAAGATTTGATGAGCATTGGAATAATCGAATAACGTTTGCTTAATTATTAAAATGAAAAGATTAAACAAAATGTTCTCTAGGCTGACGAATAAAGCAACTTCAGTCTTATGCGAAGGCTGAAATGAGTCTCAACCTAATTCTTGGTTTTGGAAGAGCGTCAACAATATTGTAAAAACTCGAACAGGTCCTTCATTCTGACGATAAAACTGCATCTGTGGGCAAGGCAGCGCTGGCTCGCGCAGTTGACGCACAGAACAATGACCACAGTACAGTACTCTTTACTGTACTGTGACAATGACGGACTCAACACAAACCCCGACGAGCGCTAGTGTTACACACTGCATCACGCAACGAAGGGAAATAACTTCACTCCCACTTACTACCCAACGTTTTTGTTCTGCTGTACACCTCGTGCCCGAAAACTACAACATTCGTACTGAATTCCCAAAGTTGGTTATTTTCGGCTAACGAACATACGAAAGTTATACACCTCATTTCAATATTATTGTTACATGGCTTCCACGTTAGGATCTTCATTTCTCAAACATTTCACTAGCTCACACAGAATCGTTTGTAAGGAAAACTGAATCGCGTTGACAAGTGGAAAACTATGAATTTCCTCGACATCATGAGACGAGGAGAACTGTGGAGGAGCTTTAAAACTATTAAGGAAATGGAAATGAATCGATATATTCCAGGAGGGAATTTTAGATAGATATATTCTGTGTGTTATTCGCTATTTTGAATGTTGTGTGATACTGTATGTTGTAGAACATTGTGCGCTTCGTATGAGTTTGATGTCCTATATGATGCTGAATATGTGTGTGATAGTGTCAGTGTTTCATGAATGGTGTTAGGAGTAGTATTAGTAGTAGTAGCAGTAATAGTAATGATATAGGTTTGCTTCAATGGCTCAGACAATATCGCGCTTAAGGTCTCACAATTATTCAGAGAAACAGTTTATCCGTTACTCACCACAACAATAATGTAGGACATAGTTATTATTATTATTAACTATGCTGTTATTTTTGTTTTTATAATTGAGATATTCTTGATTAGGCCACAGCACCCGAATGTTGCATGATGTTGTGTATGTGGCACGACTTAATATGTGTTATACGAAGTTGTTATACTATACAACATGTGTATAATATTGTACATATATGTGCTGAAATGCGCATGTTGCATGATATTTTCATGCGTTTTGTTCATGTATGGTAGAATGATACTTTGTGTGCTGTATACCGATGTCTGTTAGATGATCCACATTGTCTCTTGTATGATTTTGTATGTGTGGTGTGATATTATGTACTGGGTACGATGTTACATGTGTTCGTATGATAGTGCATGTGTGCGTTGCTGAGATACGTCAAAACACACAATTACATGCTACTACACACCCGGAAACACACTGCATCAGCAGTCCATATTACATCACTGCTTTTGTGCTTTAGAGACACTAACGTGTCTAAGATGCATCGGCTTGTACGACACACCCAAACCACACCCGTGAGGATGAGCATAATAATAACACAGCGATAACACTCATTAAGCAATGCAAGGATTCGTAAATGCAAACATAGCCTAGAAAATAAATCGTTTGTATATAAGTGAAGACCTGTTAACAGTACGTTCTTGCATTAGTCAGCACTAACAGCCACAATTTCCAAAATAAGACGATTCAGCAAAATGCAACCGGTAAAACGGGTTACAACAGTTTTCTGAAGCTATCTTAAGTGGTACATATTTCATGACGCAGCATGCTAATATAACTTCAGCATATAACGTACAAAGTGGTCCAAAAAATGTAACTCAATTATGCCCTATATGTCACTAGCAAACTATTAATCATATAGAGATGAAGTTAGTTTCATTTTCTGAGAAATTTGTCTTCTATTGGCAGTTGCAAGCGCTTGTTGTGTTTCCTTATTTTAAATGCAGTGTTATCGAGGGATGCACGTGAAGTGCTTCCTCAAAAATATTTTACCTCACGTGACTAAAAATCTTCCCCTCTTTAAGTACCATTATGTTTCAACTTATTAGAACATTAAACCATCCTTGCAGAAACTAAAATTCCGCATGAAATGAAACTAATTAAGTCTCCATAGTTTAATCCATAAATAGATTACGAGTCATATATAACACAAAATTGGGCAGCATTGTTTTACCATACTCTTTACAGCGGAACACCGCTTTAACTCTCTCTCTCTATATATACAGTTCATTTATTGAACTGTGGAACAGGATAGCGTAGCAAGCAAAATAGTCGAAGCTGCTACGACGAAGCGCTCATTGGTCGTCATGACGTCACCTGCGAGCGACGAATCACGAGTTCGCGAACGAGTGCCTATTGAGACCACAACGAGAACGTTGAAGATGAACGGTGGCGTAGATAAGGCCTCCATCAACTCGTCGTTTCGAGCAGGACATGTTCAGACGTGTACAATGGTGATGCTGCTCACTCAAGGGAAATTGATTATACATACACATAATAAAATGGCGAAGTTAGGCTAGATTTACGCGGCTTACGTAATAACGGTGCCATCTTGCTTAGAAAACGAGCGCGAGACTCATTCATATCCCGGCTCTATCTTTGGATAGGCTCCAACATTTCCTCCACGTGGCTTGTGTAGTAGCCGGGTATGATTGTTGGTAGAGGTCGTCAAGCACGGAAGACTGGATCCAATGATTCCTAGAGCTTCAATTGCTCGTCTTAAAAAGTATCATGACCAATTTTTTCATTTTCCCACGTATTATACAGTACATTACGCACCTTCTGAATACTGTTAGCAGAAAGGTTCTTCTTGATATTTTTTATTGTACAGCATGCATAGACATTTTTTCTTAAGGAAAGTGAAGGCTTAGAAGTGTATTTATTAGCAATAAAAGTATCGAGTATAGATTAAGGAAGTTTCTCATCGCTAAGTACGATGCAGCAACGTTACGGCATACTCGTGCATCGAGTGAGTCGCAGAGCTTTATAAGTTGTGCGTTAACACGTTGCCTCCGATTGCCTGGCTGGTGTAAATCTTCACTTTGTACGCATGGTCACTAGAAGGATCTGAAAAAAATTACAGAACCTAACCTAAGTGGTCCACATACGTACCAATTCGGAGTCAACATGTTAACCTGGATTTCCTAAGCTAGGGTGCTAACGACGGAGTCGTGGCCCGAGTTTCTTAGTAAGTTAGTGTCCTGATAATTAGGTTTATTTGGGCTCGTAGATTTATGCTTACGGCTACGTTATTTGTTGCTTCTTTGTAAATATCTTTTACTTATTGGTTTTCCGTTACCACTTTTTACTTGGTGGTAATTTTAAGGTTAGGGGTTATTTTAAGGTTGTATCCGAGTAAAAAATATTAGTTGAGGCAGGTTACGTTAAATACGATTCTTTTAGGTTAGATTGAGCTAATTTATATGGGAAAACATTTAACTAATTAGAAAAGAACCAATCAAAAATAGGAGTAAAAAAATTAAATAAACGTTAGAGGTAGGGTTAGTTTAAATCTGGGTTAGGTTAGGTGAGTTTACTTAAGGGGATAATTTCCCAATAGCAAGAAAAAATATTCCTGATAGCGTAAAATGCGGTGACATTACACGCAAGACACGGTGACATTGCACGCAATGTGCAATTTGTAATGTACGTGTCTCCCAACTTCTAATTTTACGCAAGACGAAAGAATCCTAACTGGTGAAAACGAGATAAGGATTAAGACGAGTAAGTTATTTAGATAAACTTATCTGACTACAATAAAATTCGATCACTTGCCACTTGGCACCCTAAACATTCCGAGTTCATTGACTCAACTATTTATACGTTGAAATGGTCGGCGATAAGGGAATACAAACTATGTGTATTGAACGGTTTGAGTGCTAGCAAACAATAAAAAGGGCAAGTGGCTAAAAAAACATCGTGCCTCGCACACTTAAAGCGGGAACTGTCTTACTTTAATTGAGTTCAATTTAATTTACTGGTGAGAAACAGAAATGCTTGACATAAAAATGCATTTATTCAATATAATCAATTCAATAATCAATAATTAGCCTTGCGTCCAGGTCTATTATGGTCATTCATTCGCCAACATGACTGGTAGAATCTACGTGTACACTGTAGACATAGTAGAATCTACGTGTACACTCTAGACATAGTAGAATCTACGTGTACACTCTAGACATAGTAGAATCTACGTGTACACTGTAGACATAGTAGAATCTACGTGTAGACTGTAGACATAGTAGAATCTACGTGTACACTCTAGACATAGTAGAATCTACGTGTACACTGTAGACGTAGTAGAACCTACGTGTAGACTGTAGGCATAGTAGAATCTACGTGTACATTGCAGACGTAGTAGAATCTACGTGTACACTGTAGACGTAGTAGAACCTACGTGTACACTGTAGACATAGTATACCTTACTTGTAGACTGTAGACGTAGTAGAACCTACGTGTTCATGTGCCGTAGATTGGATGGTGACAGAGTAGAGCGTGCTAGGGATGCTTCAGAGATTCCAATTTTACAGTCCCTATTTTCGTTAAGGAACGTAAATAACCGCAGATATTAAAAAGTTTAGATGCATGTAATTTATTATTTAAAAGAACTTATAAACTACACGGATGGCTTTCGGCTTTCGTTCGTAGCCAAATGATTATGAATTTATGTGGACCATAATTACTTACATAGTTTAGAATATCAAACATTTTTATTGATGCAAGAGAATTCTTCTTTGGTTTATTTTAGTTCTTTTGGCTGGCAGCTTGTCTGTACACTCTGCGTGCCATTCATAAGCTTGCTCTCATTCACAAATTCGCTTCGCAATCAATTCACGCATCATTGCGTACATGTTCATTTAGATACCAAACTCATCTACCTTATTAGATAACTGATATATGACTAAACTTGTTTTATATT
>VCRD01000341.1:10263-61362 GCA_006783055.1 Trinorchestia longiramus | reverse complement strand
TTTTAGTTCTTATGGCTGACAGCTTGTCTGTACACTCTGCGTGCCATTCATAAGCTTGCTCTCATTCACAAATTCGCTTCGCAATCAATTCACGCATCATGGCGTACATGTTCATTTGGATACCAAACTCATCTACCTTATTTGATAACTGATATATGACTAAACTTGTTTTATATTGGTATCATTATTTCAATCACCTGCTAGATACAAACGAGTAGGTTGGCAAGTCAGAAGGTGATTGAAGAGTTTGTTGATCAGACCATTAAAGCGATGGTGGACGGTCTCTTATTTTTTCAAGATTAGATCTCCCAATGTAATTGATTACACGGCAGTTGTGCACTGTCAACATTTTTATGCGAAGCCTAAATGTGGTTTACGCCTGCGAGAAATTCGAAGCAAAGATTTGATATCACGGCTTTGATAAAAAAATATCAGCTACACTGCAGTAGTATACAGGAACGAACTGTGATACTCGGGCAGTGCGATGAAGAGGGAAGCGGGAGTGCAGCAAGGGGTGCGGGATACACGTGATGCTATGTCATCGGTGACGTCAAGAGAGGGAGATCTGACCCCTGTCCCAGCCACATCCAACCTCCCATACGCACAAGAGGCAAGACTCAGCCAGCTGGAGGCAGGGCTCAGCCAGCTGGTTGTGCGCAAACGTTTAAGTCTCGACATGAACGAGTTGCGTTCACCTCGTGATCAGTAACAAACCTCGTTTGAGTTACAAAGCTTGTCATCTCACATTGATAACACAACGTTCAGTAAAACTGAGGACTTTCTTCCGGAAGTTTTGCGCGTATTTATGTACTGCACATGTATTTAACTGTATTATTATGTATCGAAAATTACTGGACGTAGTAAGAAATTTACAGTACATTAATATACAATTCCACCTAACGTTTTCCATCTGCATCACTAAGGTAACCCAGAAATGAAAGGACCTTACGAGTATTTCTTACAGAGGAGCGGCTGTTTAGTAATCTTGCTACAGCAGTCCAGACTTGATTACTTAAGAACGTAACACCTGAACACATCTTTTAACTTGAGAATTTGTACGAACAAGTTGTAACTTATCTAAGGAAAGCCTAAGGCAAGCACCTGTTTAGTGTCGTCAGCAACACACCATGACTGTTAGGTTACGGAAGACGTCTATATATATATATATATATATATATATATATATATATATATATATATATATATATATATATATATATATATGTATATATATATATATATATACATTTCATATCTTTCAATAATACTTTCGACTATTTTAATCTCTATGTTTACAGTATAGCTAAATCTTGCATAAGGTAAAACTATTTTGGTAGGATTCGAACTCCATGGCGATGTGAAGAAAATTTTAGGGAACTGAATCTCCTTTCATTTTGAATCGAATCGTCTGCATTTCTGTATTGTGCAACCTAAACTAATCAATGTTTTTTACTTTTAATAAATTTTCTCTGCTTTTGATTCCCTCAGCTTTCACCCTAGGTCAGGTGAGGGAAGCCGCTTTTCCTCATCAACTTTAAATAAAACTTGAACAGAAATGCTAAGACGAGGAGACTCACGCAGATTAACTTCTGAGTGTTTACTAATGATAAGGACAACCATGCTTGATAGGCAAGATACATACGAGAGTCGGACTGACCACGACTGCGATCGGGTACTGAACAGCATGAAAACGATGATCATAACAGCTCACAAAATACTGTTTGCTCAACTGACGCGCACGTAAGTGAACGTAGACACGGGGGAACTGTTCAGAACCTACAATGAATTATTTAGAACATCTGTGTGATGTGGTCGATTTCTGCTAGAGTGAATTAGAGCTCTGGGCAGAGAAAAAAATAATGATGTTAGGTTTTTCACTCGCTTGAAATTTAGAGCTTGAAATGATGCACATGTGTGTCAAGCGGCAGCGAACGTTTTAACCGCGTACGTACCAAATAGAGTACCACGCAACAAACGTACCTGTAGCCGTACCAAGAATGTTCTGCTCGACTATTCAGGAGCTATAGTGTACCTTTTGCTTAACATTTTCTGATCCCCCATCTAAAGAATTCTCTTCCCCCTTCCAGACCTCACGTCAATCTGCCGCTAGCTTGTCTTTTGCTGGATGTCGTGGTCCTGCAAAACACATGATATGATCATATGGTTCTTTAGAGTCATATGGTTAAATTGATCAACTGTTTGAGCACTAATAGGATTCTCTTTGCAGAGCATGAAATTGACACTTATTAATTTACTTTTGATTTTTAATGACGAAGTTGTTGTACCGTTAACAATTTTAGTTCAAACTTATTCATTGAAAGAATAATAAAGGATTTTTGTTCCTGCGTTGATAATAACCAGATGATCAAGTGCTTGTGATTTCTATACAGTAATTTGTTTCTACGAAAGTACCTTTTCTTCTGTTGAGTATTTGTGTAATATAATAAGTTGTTCTGATATAGCCTGTGAAACTCGGTGTTTGTCGCCCTCTTTGTTTCAGTCGAAAGCTTTGAAATAGATTTTGATTCTCCTCTGTGAACGTACGGTATTCTCAATTAATATCAACCTCAGTCATTTTTATAGAATTATTGAATTATTACTCTCGAAATCGATGTTCTACGTATCGAAGTTCGCTGAAGAATTAAAACGAAACGCTCCCTAATATTGTACCCCATAACGCTTGAATAAATGTATAATTACTCCTCAAGCTTGAAACAATAAGCAAAACAAGATTGTTATGGTTATAATGCGCGCTGACTCATCTAATAATGAATTTTAAGTACGCTCTTGACATTATGGTACTGAATTTTGACGGATGGTACTTTAGTTCTTCCTCTACGTACGGTTTTATTTTTGTTTGATGGCAGCAACCCATAGATTCAAATTATGCATAGATAGGAAACACTACAATTGTATAGTAATATCCCATGAAAAGGAATTTGAAATTAATATGAGCTTAGAGGGACAAAAGATGGTCATAACACATGTGGCATTTTGTGAATGGTTATGTGGGGAATACATGGCACTTTAGGGAGATCAGCTCTACTCCTCCTCATCGCTTACCTCGGAGGGGCCTTTGTGCCACAGTAACTCCTGCTGCTGACCTTCAGGAACACGATGAAGAGAGGAAGGACCTCTATTACATCCCTCCAGGAGAGGGGGTGAAGGTATACATATGGGGTCATTAACGTAACTTTGTAGTACTTATGTTTCATAAAATGGGTAGTCGAAGTATAATCACATTAAACCTATTTAAGGATATGATGCTTCAGGTAGCTTGCTTACCATGATGATAATAGTCAAAACTAGTGCAAATGACAGCCTTTTCAGTATTATTAATTCTCATCAGTTCAGTGTTCAGAATAAAAATTTTTTTGCTTCAGAAATCTAAGTTTCTTAGCTTCGACCTGAATTTTGACCCATCAATATATTTCGTAGAATTAGATGGTGGAAGTCATATCTACTAATAATGTGGTGTTTGGTACAGGTTATGCAAACATAACTTTGCCTCATAGAAGTGGTCAATTTTATTCTGTGCTTTAGAAAAATACGATTTGTATTCCGTTATTTAAGCAACACATGTTGCCTGTAAAAGCTGTAACGGCAAATGGAGTTTCTACCATTTTTTTCGTAATAAAGCCGAACTTATTGTTCGGAAAAATCATTGACATCTTCAGCACGAAGGTAAATTGGATTTCCTGAATATTGTGTTTGTTAATGATGGGAGTCGTTCTTGTTGGTCATTAGCAGCAGAGCATAGAATCTTTGGACATCGTAATGTTGAAGGTAGTAGGAAATTTCATAGCTTAAATAAAGGTCGTGGTCCTGTTGCGGGAAGAAAATATGTGATTGTTAAGACTCAAACCAATGACGCTGTCCATAAGTAAAATCATACAGAAAGAAACAATAGGGTATCCCGAGTGCACTAAAAATAAACCAGCTTTTTTTGTTAACACATGTGCTAGAAAATAACCAGTAAATGGAGAAGACAGTCAATGTGTTCATAGACTATTGTTATGAAATGTCTATCATCATAGGTCAGTACGTTGTATCTCCTAAGAATAGCAGTTGGAGAACTTTAATGTTTGAAAATTAAGTAAATCCTTGTCTGTACCTAAACTAAGTTGTGGGTATTGAAACATTATGTTCAATAATTGCACATTCACACACGCACTGGAGCACGTGCGCACCATGCATATCATGTCTACCTTCAATATCACGAGTTACCCATCCAGTAACTCCACTAACCGACAGAACTCCAACTGACATGAACCTAACCTCTCCATAACTGACACTGATACCGTTTAGCTGGTCAATACCATCAACACTGAGTACCACATCTATGCCATCAACTAAAGTAACTAAATGATCAGACGCCACTGCTTTCCAAACTATCTGTGATTTTCCTCTGATTTTCAGTTTCAAGCACTCTACACCCGTACATCCAACCCGACGTCCATCAATGCTGTCGATATATACATCGCCGTCGTATTAACTTACATACTTGTGTACAACTGTTGGTGTGCAACCCGTGTTAATAAGTGTATTTACTGGTTCATTAACTAGCACACTAACAACGGGCAAATCCCCATAACACGTGTTGGCGTTATTAGGATAACTACGGGTACTATAATCGTCAGTGGTCAATTTTCCTGAATTCTGCTAGTGTGATTCACTCGCAACATGGTCAGTTATATTACACCGGAAACACCTCACTGTATGCTCTTCACAATCTCTGATCATGTGGGAGCCATTTCAACGAATAAATTGCCCCTTATGATAGGTAAGACAAAAATGGCTTTGAACTTAACGCAAGCAAAACATGGTGCATCATTTTTGGTTCAGAGAATACAACAAGGGAGCGACCGCATTTAATTATGACGCTAAGAAATAATACAATCGAATAAATAGATAAAATACAAAATTTGGGAGCCTGGTTTGATCAAAATGTGTCTCCCACATCCCATGTGGAAAAAAATATGCACTAAAATTAACGGGACTTAAATGTTAAACTTCAATATTTTCCCTGCTTGTCGAAAAAACTAGACTATTAGCCATCTCATCTCTGGTGTTATCAAGCTTTGATCACTGTGACTTGGTCTGGGAGGATATACCTAAGAGTTTTCAAAGAGAGTTACAAACATGTATGACTCTTGCTGCGAAGGTTGCATGCAAAGGAAATTTTAGGAAAAACGATCATGCAATCCCTCTCATAAAAATTTATCTGGACCCTGATAGAACAAATACTACTCATTTACTAGGTCAAGTATGTATTTTCCTTTTTACCTCGCCCTCAGAGTACTGCTAGAGTTGTAAAATTCCTTCCTCCCAATGCCGGGGATAAAAACTGAAATCGAAGACATGATCTTATACTAAGCTCCCACTCATTCATTACTCGGCAAAGAGCTCCACCAATCTCTAATGCATTAGCTGTCACAGTATCCTAGTTGTTAGCTATCTGAGATGGTGTAGCCATATCCCTGGTTTCGAAGTTTTGCTTCCACACATGGTCCTCGAATTTTCTCTGCTTGTGATGAAAAGATCAGGAAGGCTGATTGACTGACTTAACTACCACTGACCATTTTCTCAAACTTCCACATAATCATAGCGTGTTCCTTCGTGCCTGTACCTCAAATCACAAGTAGAAGGGATACTATGGCTGGAACATATGTAATTACCAGTCTTAAGATATTGACAACAAGAATTAAAAGTCCATTGTATATTTCATGCACATCTGTACGAAATAAAATTTCCTTCTCCTGTTTCTTATTTTCTGTAGTAAGCACAACTAATTTTTCAAGAGACTGTGATATAGGAATATTGCGCTCCAGGTTTTCTAAAAATTTGAAACGACAATTTAGTCAATTCAATAGAAGTTAGGTTTTTATTTCTAATCGCTAACGACATGAAATTTACACTGTTTTGTCGCAAAAAAGCTTAAAAATATAATTTTAAATATCGTGGCGCACAGAAGCGTTTAGAATGATCTGGAAGTTTGAGAAACAAACAAACAAACAAACAACTTTATTTCCAATCAAGTACACAGTACATAGACACTAGTACATTGGTTTTTCAATTCCTTAAGGTTAACATTCTTAGAGTAAGGATGATGGTGAGCTCCATGCAACGATCCTGGGTGATAAGTGCGAGCTCACGGCGCGAAACGAGAAACAGCTCGTATTCATTGCCGGGTTTCGAACCCGCGGTCTGTCTGCTCGAAGCAGAGACCTGATACCAAACACAGGCTGCAGACCACTCGACCACGGTGGCTGCATAGTCAGCTTAAGTCAAGTCAGGAAGTCAGCCTACCTTGTCCCTGCTTCACAAACAGAGAAAATTCAAGTTCACTTGGAGATTCAAAAGCTTGAAACCGGGGACATGGCATCAAAAATACAAATCGTCAACCACTAGACTTGTAGCAAGAATTGTATCGCTTTATATACCATTCATATCATTGTATATTTTATAATCTTAGTTCTAATCTGCTTTTCGTTATAATAGAAAATACATTTTTAATATAAATTAGCAATAATGTCATTTCCGTCACTGGAAATTAGTGTAATTATCATTATAGAAATTTATCATTGTTTTCTTATAGTTCATAGTTAATTCTCTTGATAACTTAGTGACGCATTTTATTTGAAATTAATAACCAGTTCCAGTTACCAATAATAACTTAAGACACACTTTGTGTCAACACCAACAACGGCTCTAGCCTCGTCGATAGCGACGCCGATCAGTATCATTATTGTTGATTCGTACGTCGAGCTAGACGGTAAGCATTAAACCTTGTGTATTTTAAAGACTTATTTTTATACTTAAACCTTGTGTTCCGTGATATCCATGTTCCTTAAGGATCTACTTAGACCTTGCCATTGTCTACTATATTCGTGTCTCATTATACTCGAGTAAATCAAGTAAAGTCAAGTGGTATTTCTTATTTTTATTAATAAGGAAACTGTGATGATTCTATGCTAGTGCTTTGAATGTAGTTATTTTGATAGTGTTCTCAATCCCTGTGCCCATTACCAATTTTAAAGAAAGAATCTCACTAGTCCAGAGCAATTCTATCAATATTGCTCTAATCTGCTGTGCCCTCAGGTGTGGATGTTTTCATCAATATCGATGTGAAATATGCGTTTAAGGCCTGTTTTTGTCAGGGGATTATATGAACTCTATGGTGCGAAAAGTGATTTGAATTAGGATGCAGTCTTGTCATTTTCATTCTTAAGTATTTTTAAGATTTGTGGTTATTTTTAGAAATTGTGCTAGTGATTTATATTTTTAGAACTTGTAGATCTCTAGACTTTCAGTCAACAACTGGTGCTCGGAGTATTTGTGTTCATATGAAACATCTTAGGCAGCCATGTCAGAATTTCTAGAAAACCTTTTATTTGAGTCTGTGATGTTTTTCAGCCATTATCTTATACGATGGGCTTTTTCTCGTACTTGGTAGCGTGTAATTATCAACCTTGTTATTTTCATCCCTAATTGATATAAGAATACTTATGTAGAAACTAAATGCAAATCTACAATTTTGTAGATATTACTAATTTAGATCTCTTAATATGGAAAGGCTCTAAAGTGTCATGCCCTAAGTTTAAATATTGATTTATTTTCTTTTCTGTTGTTTATGGAAGTATGCTCTAACAAATCAATGCAAATATTTATAATTTATTCCAGGGATATAATTTAATTATCCTTGATAATCTGCTATCTTGTAAAGTCAATCGTGACTCAAATGTTCTCATGTCAATGTAAAAAAACTAATACTGTATAAGTATTAATAGCCCCTACCTCATTGTAAAGGAGTGGTTGGATTAAACCTTGACAAGATAATCCTACTGAATAATTTTAACTGGTGCTGCTTTCTACAAGTAAATCATTTCATGGTTAAAAGAGTTGCATTGATGTTTGATGAGGCATACGGATCCTGGAGAAGATGCGCAGAATTTCGCCTTGTCCTCAAGCCTTGGGGAAGAAGCCATCCATCCCTGCTCATAACACACTATTCACTACTGCTCATACTTCATAATGGCTTACTACTGTATTAGTACTGTACAATAACTCACTGTTGAGTAAATACACACTGTTTCTTTACCAGCAAATCACTGCAAGAAAACATACATACGTGTGTACTGCCATCACTGCAGTATAAAAACTCACTGTAGGTAATGTGCCAATATCTACTCACTGTTAGTTGTCTTTGACTGTCAATATAAATTCACTGCATACTTGCTACTTATTGCGCACGACGTCCTGCATTCAAACTAACTACTCGCTATACGAGTAATTGTGGAGCACACCAATTGTCGTCACTGAAGTTCTTGGATAGACCTCTCCTGGACCGTATTATCTTTATCTCCTGGAAGCTTCAGACTGGTTCAACACTGCTCAAAAATTATCTAATTATTTAACGTGCCACCTTACTGAAATAAAGCTAAGTCACATTCAGGAGTCCTCTCATTTTCCTTATTCGGGTCACACAGGCAGAGACACCTAACCAGAGAAAAATATTAAAGTAGAGTTTAGTTGCTGGAAAGTCTCATCAGCATTACCTATCATTACCCATAACTTTACATTGGTGACCCCAGCTATCAGAACTGTACAGACTATACAGGAACCAAGAAAGAAAAATAGAAGGAAGATAAACTATGTTGCGATTATTTATCCCAACATAACACAGTCTATGAATCATGAATTTAATAAATATTATTATATGACACAGTCAATATTGTGTGTTTTTGCGTATGATATTGTAAATTACATGGATGAACCTAGGCAAGACATGTCATAAACTTTTGACTATAAGTTGAACAATTCGTAGTCATGTATTTATCACAAAGCAGCAGTACTAATCGCAAATTTTACGTTTTTTGCATTTAGGAGTGTCATATGAAAAATACATATATGTAAGATTTAGAATTGAAGACTTTTAATTTTCTCTAGTCATTTGTTTCACACCCTAGCTTGCAGAAAAAAATCAAGTCGTCTATAGCCCAACGATTTACGGTTAAAGTTTATTTACGCGAAAATTGTTTGCATGAACTAATTAATTTTTAAACCATTGATATTAATTTTTACCCATGAAGTAAACTAAATTTTGATCGCTGGTTTTTATACGCAGATCCCTGGCTGCCAAGCATCTAAACTAACATAACAGGTACGCATTTACGAACAAACCACCAAAACACAGCTGTGCTAAATGACGTGCTACAGACTTACGAACTTACAAACGTAACATACATCATGTAGTCGACCGAAATTTACAAGAACTGCGATGTATGACACTCAATGAAAACACAATGAACTTGAAAAAGTAGATTGGTTTTATTCGAAATAAATGGTTCAAGTATTCTTTGCGCAAGAAGCATGAAAGTTTTGAAACTGAACGCCATTGTTGGAAGATTATTTTTCCCCGCGTATTTTGACTATTTATCTCATAAAGAATTTACACATCTGATAAGATTATAAATAGTATTTCCAGTTCTTTACACAGACTTTCATTATTTTTTAAAATGCCGAGGTAAACTATAATTTCTATAGGGTAGTCAACTTATCTTAACTTTTTTCATTTTTTTTTCTAGAGCGTTTCATTTGCTTCTATTTTTAGTTTATGAAAAAGTTCTTCTGTATCTGACCTACATTCAATAGAGCACTTTGCATGTGCTTCCCAGAGACAAGAATATATTTTCCCCAACAAGCTTATATCTTAGGTACCCAGAATATTTTTTGTTTAGCTTTGAGGTAAATCAAGCTAAGGGTTGATTGATAATGAAGAAAAAGTATTAATTTTGAAAGGTCATTATCATACCAGGGTGTGATTTAGTTGCCCAATGAAGCATATTTAAAGAGATCACTGGAATTGGGGGCTTTACTATTTTCATTTGCAAATAAAGTTGTAGTTACTTTACAGCTGCAAATGACATCGTTTGTGTCATGACACTTTTGTACAAGTGCAAAGGATAGTAACATGTCTTTGGTAAATATATTTTGTCTCAATTACAATAAATAGAATTAGGTATTCTAAGAAAATGGTTGCATATCATTTCTTAAAAAAGTAAAACCTAGTTATCAGCCAGAGCCACATGAGTATTTGCACAATTCTTTTTCCAACTCTGCCATGATTTAAATTACTATTCTGTAAATTATTACCAGTTATGTTGCAATTTCTGCCATGCCAGCTCATATAATATGGTATGTGTGCAGTAGTGCCCTTGTAGTTCTGTTAGGCCTGTTTAGGGGTTGATGTAGGATTAATTTATAAGTATCCTGTTCAGGTACTGCCACTAATAGGGTTTAGTTTAGGCTTGATGTAGGATTAATTTGTCAGTGTCCTGTTCAGGTATTGTCACTAATGGTGTTTATAGTTTGTTGATTTTAGAGAACCATTTATAATCTCTTTATATTAAACCCATATCCTGTGACAAAGTTCTGATAGCAATTAAATATTTCAACATTTTAGAAGCAATACTACATTACTTAAACACTGTGACCACCAGTGGATCATATGACAACAAATGTGTTGAATATAAATTGTAGCAAACATTTTACTTAAAATACAAAGATAAAGAATGAAAGTAGTTGTTTTCATATTTTTTTTGAAATAATCTACTCATTTATATAATGCAGTGCATATTAAAGTTCAAGTGATTGACTACTGTCCAATCACAAACTGCTATGCCATCAAAATTTACACAACCATTTGTTTCTTTATTGCTTTAAAAGTTCAGCTCTTTTAACTTTAATTTTGATAATAACTTTGATTGCAACATTGATTTTATTTATTCTCATCCTGATCATTGTCTTGATTGTCCCATTTCTCTTCCTTGACTAGATCCTAATCCTTTTCTTGCAAATAATACATATTGTGTTACCGATCTTGTCATAATTAACTTTAATTTTTTGATTAGTAAACATTCAAAGTTTGCTGGTAATTATTATGAGCTTTAAGTGGAAAAAAGTAACTAATGTGTAACTAAGTAACTTAAGCATTTATTTTGGGTTTAGGAAAGACTACTGCTTCTGATTTTTACTGCATGTGCCAGTTTGTTATAGACTGATGTTATTGTGCCAAGTCTACTTCCATCATTGAAACTGTGAACTTTATACTGTACAAGGAAGAATTAGATTAGAAAAAAGTTACCAACTTGAAAGAAACAATGATTCATAAAGAACATTAGAAAAGCTAGATTTCTCTATGACTAAAACTATTTCCTCAAACTTAGTCCAGGTAAAGCAGTTTTTTCACAACATATGAAATTAAGTACTGTACTGTGGATGTTTCTCTACTTATTTAGCCTAATAAATTGTACTTAATTTTAAGCATTCTAGTACCATTTTTTTTATTGGATATGTGCAATAATTTTGTGAGCTACATAGCTGGCTTAATTGAATTTAATTTTCAGTATGTGTGAGAAGTTTCTGTGCACATTGCTATTTAGAGGAATTTTTTAATAGCTCTGGAAAGTTGTTACTTGATAAACCCTGTTTACACCAGGTGCAATGTGAGTACATTAGCTATATTCATTTTATAAATATGGCTCTGTTTCTGCAACCTTCTATGCCATTTGAAGCTCTAATGTGTTTTAATCCCTTGCATGTTTCAAGTTTGCATAAATTTCTTGACTGTTGGTTTCCACCAACATCTCTCTGACTTGGGTGTGAGTTTAATCTAAATTTATGTGACATTTCTCAATCATTTTTATTGTATTCAGTTTGCTCACAAGTTGTATGTGTGGATCTGCTTTCTTACAGGATTAAAAGTCAATGTGACTTGTGCTATTTCAAGGTGCTGGCACAACTGTTCTCAAAGAGCAAAATGTATGGGAGTCACAGCAGCAATACGAGCAGCTCTATTGAAAACAGCTATGTCAGCTCACCGAGTGCATCAACACACAAGGAAACTCTTCATATTAGTCCTCACATTGCAGCACACAAGTCGGTGCCTTTAACCTCTAGTTCTTGTGTCCAATCAGCACTGGTTGATTTGAGTTCTATTCCAGCAAGTTCTGCAGTGCTGACTCCTATTTCTACAAATTCAGAAATTACAGCATACAGAGTTAACTCAAGCACTAGCAATGGAAGCTCAATATTACAGGAATTTCATCCTTCTACTGTGGGAAAAATGATACCATCGAGTTATTTGTCTATTGCCCAAAAAGACAGATCTATGTTACCATTGGGTGGTATGAGCAGCACTGTCAGAACTACCTTTACTAATTTGGCTAGAGTCAATCCTGAAGATTTGTCAGCCTCATCTGAGTCCAAGATGATTCCATCAACCTCCTCATCAGCTGTGGTTTCAAATGAATACTCAATGAGCATCAACCAGCAGAAGACCTCTCAGAATCTGTATGCAGTAGCTGGGGAAGTGCCAGCTTCCCTCTTACCGAGCATTCTGGGTCGGAATAGCTCCTATTTCCGTGCCTCGGATTCTCCAAACTTGACTGGCCAGCCACAGGCCATACTCGTCTCAGGGTTGGTGGCGTGTGGAGATTCAAGCATCGAACACGCATCTAATCCAACTACCCTGGCAGCACTGCCCCCAACTTCCACCATTATGGGAGAGGTAATTTTCATTTGAATGTATCTATTTACCAATGTTTAGCTATACCTGACTTTTTAAACTTCGAAATCTGTGTGGCGTTTACAGCTGCTCCATAATACCTCAAGTTAAAATTAAATCAGTGCTTTAAAGTATTAAAAAAGTTGGACGATCATTATGTGAAGAAGTGTGTTATATATTTAAATTGTTCGAGGGATGTATTTTTAACAATTATTCGTTCACAATCTCTTACCACAAATTTGATAGTCGATTTGTTCAATTACGAAAGTTATATGCATGTTGAATTAAAATTAAAATAATAGAAATGAATTGTATTTAATGTTGCGTGTTCGTTACGTGTAGTTCAGTGTTGCATTGTGGTAGTAGTGTGTAGATTATGTGAGATGAAGTGGTTTGTTACTTTTGCTGATATGAAAAGAAAACGACCACTCATACCAGTTTGTCATTTGATCTTCAAAAGAGAATCCTTTGTAAGCCACACACTAATTTAGCGCTGTTTCCATTGATATAAGCATTCATGGAACTCTTTCATGATCAGCAGCTGCATTCACTTTGATTCCCTCAGTATTAGGAAATCTTCATTTCAGGCGGGATTTGGTTTTTGGTGAGGGGAAAAGTCGCAAGGGTGCTAGATCTGGAGAATACGGCGACGAGTGAATGGGCAGGTACGTTATTGTGCGAGTGCTATTCACCGGACTCGTGCAAATGTCATTTTCCGACGAATAGCGTCTCGTAAACGCACCCATGTGCGTGCTAAGGTAGAACATACTCATGCTTGGCAATTACACTGACAATGTTTTCTCAGTTCTACTGGTTGCCTATCTCCCAAGAATGTTAGTCATTTTCGACATTTTTTCGGGCATCCTGAAAATGTCAACTACTTGTGTGCAGCTCACAGACCTTCCCATTTGGCAGGTATCGCCAAACTTATGGCCAAATTTGAAGCAAATTCTCTGCTGAACTTTCTCATTGTAAATGCGACGATCACACACTACGTACGTTCCTTCCAAGTCCTGCTCTATAGAGCGGATGTAAGCTAGAATATTAAAACTTGTGCACATGCACATCAGAGTTCAAGGTAGAGCGGTTTTACTCTGCGTGCTTTAGCTTCTAGCTTCGTTACTCGGCGAGAGTCCTGAAACTTGTTGATCAGACCGTGTATTGTTTTGTACACCGACTGATGATGTACTTGAATTGTTTGTCCATAAATTTTATCAAAATTTCAAGTTGAAATATACAGGGTAAGCTAAGACAAATTTCTTCCGATAGATTTTCAAATTATTTTACGTCTCCTGGATATGATCAATCCGCTGTCATATGCGAGTGCTTACTCCATGGATCAGCTGTGTGTTAAACTAGTCCTGGCACTGGTGCAGAAGTTTATTTCTGAGCACCTATAATTACTTGAATGTGTTAGTTACTCTGTTCTGAAGAAACAGTGAGCTAGTAACTCATTCAGTCTCGAGTCAACTGGCATTGCCTTGCAAACAATATTAAGTACCATCTCTAATGTGGTGTTGGTCAGCATTCTGAAGCAGCAGCTCTATTTGCTAATTGAAGTAAGATATCACTGTTTTGCTTTTTTGCTGCCTGAGTGTGGTATTTGGTTCTGAAATTTTGAAACTACTTGCTCTACCAAGTCAGTTCTTTCTGCTTGGTAACACAACGTTGGTGTCAGACTTTGCTCTGCTTTGTAACACAGCGTTCATGTAAAGAGTTGCCTTCAGGTGCTGGGGCTGGTCAGTGAACAGAGGATTAAGAAGGAAGAGGAGGTGGTGGCAGTGCGGCCTGCAGCTGCTGCGGTCATGCAGCACCAGTTACTGCCTGTGCAGCAGCAGAGTCTTTCAGGAGCGCAGCAGCATAGGGACATGATGAGGCAAGCCCTGCAGGCTGCTGTGGATGGTGGTGCAGCTTCCAAGACCGCAGAACAAGAGCTCATCGAGTACAGCTATTCTGCTGGCGATATTCATGGTAAAGAATTGTTTCCACTCAGGCCAATTTATTTATATCTGAGTAAAAGTTCGAGAGCTTTACCAACGTTACAAATTACTTCTATTACGAGTTATTCCCGCGTTGCTCGCGCTGCATTGCATAATATTTTCATCTTCACGTCTGAGAGCATAAGACACTCTTGGAAGAATTTGGCTCAATGGAGAACTATCATTTATACCACGAAAGGTGTTCTTTATTACTAGTGGTAATGTGAACGATTGGTGTAGTTGACAGTGTTTGACCCATGCGGAGGTTTGACTGTTTCCTTAGTCCAAAGCTGTTTACTAGATGCCGCTAACGCAAGATGCTTTCAGTGTTGATTATCTTATGTAATTAGCAGGTATACATCGGGAGCGATAGAACCAAAAGCCTGTATTGCTCTCACATACCTCATTGTTTTAAAATCAAGCATTCAATCCAACCATCAAAGGTTAAGCTGCTTAATGAGGGTATTGCTGGCTACAGACGTTGATTTGCGATCTTCTGGAATCAAGTTTCACTTACAAGCTGACAACAGTTGGCATAGCTTTCCAACGTTTTTGTATCTACTTTTATGTATTCTAATATGTTACCATACAATGCAGTAATATTACTTTACGTTCCTGGAGTTAAAACACTAGGACGTTAGATTTACATAGTTTGATGTGTTGTTTGATTGAAAGTTCTATTTTGTTCTGTTTTGGATCAGTGTTTGTATTGTTTTGGTGTCAACAAGGTGTAGATAACGTTAGGCAATTGAACTATCCATGATATTTCTTTGCGCGGCTAGTGTTCGTTTGTTGGTGGCAGAAAAAATGAACGACATAGAGCAGATAAAATCATTTTAGTTCTGAGGCCGACCTTCGCGGAGACTGTCTGAGCTTGACTGAATTCAAGTTTTTTTGCAGGAGAAACTGATGTCGAACATAACAGCTACTTGAAGTTTAGTATGATTGGCTTTTCGTCCGGGCCTGCAATGGTAATTCATTAATTGAGCAATGCTGCTGGTAGAACCCACTTATCAATTGCTTGAGTTTATATGACTTAGCAGAGCAGGGTGGTGGAACTCGCGTGTACAAGAGGCATTTTCAGAGACCTAAATTCAATCGCTGAAAAATTCGTAGTAATAGTAATGTTAGAGATATGTGGATTTGATATTTAATAGAACTTATAAACATGAATACGAGTTGGTTTTCTGTTTTCACTGCATTTACAACTACTACTATTATTATTATTACTATTGCTATTTTGAGTTAATTTTGGAATTGGAGATCGGCGACGACAGAGCAGGGGCTGACTACGTTTATTTGAGCGCACCAGTCGTGATTCTGCCAAGGACAAACGGACCAGCGTAGCCTTAGAGGAGATTCTAAAATCGAGGTCCAAGAAAGTGATGATGGCTCATTGTTTGGTCAATATTCGTTAGGCATGTGATTTTCCTATAATATTAAGTTGTGGAATGCTACGAGCGCGGTTGTAGAAATTGTAATAGCGCGATTTGGAAATTGTTTTAATTTTTATTGGGAAATTATTTAAAAGCTATTTTCATGTGAAAGTACATTAAAAATTAATGCATTTTTAACATTCTTTTGTTATGTCGTATCCTTTACGTCCACGATAAGCATAGAACGCGAGTATGTGTACCAAAGTCCTCATGAAACGGATACAATTAGCTTTAAATTATCTCCATTTATATCGTATTCTGGCATGATAAACTCAGCTAAGTTCATCAGCCGTTTCTCTGCATCTGAGCGTCAGGAAAATTTTCAATAAATTTAAACGTCTCGATGTTACTACTGAAAAGACTGCAGACTTGAAACTTTGAGCTAGTCAGTGGAACCATATATGTATTGCAGTTCACTGACGCAACTTAGTCATCATGGGCATCAGTTTGCTATTAACACCTCATGTACAAAAGCCCTTAATAGCGAATAATTTGATTTAAGATTTATTTTGTTCTACTGAACATTTGTATTATACTGTTCATCCATTTCTAGCTCGTAGCACAAATATTATGACATTATTGTTGTGTATAACTTATGGTTTTGAATCATTTTGATATCGTATGCTTGCTATGTTGAAGCATACGGAGAAGAAGTGATGATTCGTGTATCATTTCGGTGCAATGTTTGATGACGTCCTCAATTTGCTTGGAAAGTTATTAATAAATATATTATGAGCAGTATCTACATATATGTTTACTATTTTGGAAGGTAATTGTTTCTCATTAATACTTTTTTACAGATTTATTGATGCTGAACATAGCCAGTGGAACATCGTCTGGACAACCAACCATTCGTGGCAGTAGCAACGGAGCGACCAGTAACAGCTTCCAGATGTCACAGTTAGGAGGAGCCGTGTCTCTCACCTCCTCGTCGTCTACTGTTGCAGGCACTAATGTGGCCTCCATTTCTGGTGGGTCATTTGCCCTATTTTCAACTCTTCCGTCCCATATGTTCAGCACATTTTCATTTGAAGTTACGCGTGTAATTGTCAGATATATTTTAATAGTGGAAAAAGACATCGAAGCAATCGTAAGTTTTGGAATTAATAGTATACGTATAATGTGTTGTAGGCGCATGGAGACAATGAACAAACAGCATCTGATTTAAAAAATGGATGAAAGCAAACGTGCGAGGAAGCTGTTAGAGGTAGACAGAGGTGTGTGTGACTGGATGGAGTAAGAGGAGCGGTGGGACTGGGAAACACAGATGGGTGTGTAATGGAGCAGTTAATATTTCAGAGTGCTAGGACTCGTGGACTTTTATCGCCTATTGATAATGAACGCAGCAGCTATTGGAGTCAGATCTTGCACTTGACCTTCTCTATGTCAAAAATATAAATGTATGCAAGGAGGCCGCGCTGCTGATGTAACAAGGGTCAACGTGTGCTCTACATCAAAAGTTTTACTGGCACTTCCCTGACTGTAAAGAGGCTGAAGTACATAATTTAGGGTCAACGCTCAGAGGTCGCGTTACAGCTCTGACTTTTCTTTGATTTTAGTTAACTTCCATTGCTCCAGCCTTATACAATTGTAATATTTTTGTTCTCATGTATCACAAAAAAAAAGATAAATAAAATCTGCTTACCACATACATTTCTCAGCACTTAATCATCTCATTCTCATGAAAATGTGGCGCTTTATGAGGGAAACCTTGATAAAAATTGGAAGGCGTTCATTGGAAAAATGTACGAGTATTGTGAAGAGTTAAACTATATTGTAAGAGATCTGCGTTGCACTGATGTCTCACCTAGAATTGTGTCTATGTTGCAGTATTGTTAACCAAATATTTTGATTAATTCGACTTGGTAACATCACCTGTAAATGCATCAGACAATTTGTTTTCGAAACTCTTGTGGCTTATTGAAATCAGAGGTAACGAATTGTCTCCTGCTAGCATATGTAGTGCATCATGCTTTAAATAGCACAACCATGTCTACAAACTCGTATGTCATTAAATTTAGCGATTTCGTTTATAGCATTCGTCGTAGTTGATGAACTTTGAATTCGGTTTCTGATTTTTTCGGTCATTTAGTTGCTAGTTTTTTCTTTAGCTTTCCCTTGTCAGACATTGCTTATTTCTTCATTCTTATTTCATAGAGCTTTCAAAACCCTGGATCACTTGATTTGCTCATGATCTGCGCAGGGCTGAACGTGATCGACGCCGCCACTGGAGCGTCAGTGATCATGATGCCTGCCAACTGCTCGTCCCACTCTTCTGACATACTGTCAGCTGCCCACACAGGAGGCTCAAATGGTGGTGGTCTCCTGACCGCCAACCTCGTCAATTCTGCCGGCCACTTCATTGGGGACTCAGGCATAATAATGGCCACCGCGTCGTCGGTACCCCCGAACGTTGAAAGTCTTTTATCCCCGGGGTCTGTGTTCAATTCTGTCAGTGTTATGGACCTGAATGCTCAGAGTGGAGTCAATGTGCACTCTCTGGCAAATATGAACGGCGAGGAAGGTCTTCTGAATAATGGTATTCGAAGTGCTATGCCTGCCTCACCAGGCACAACTGGGCCTGCTAAAAGTAAAAAGAGCAAGAACTCAAAGCTATCGGAAAACGATTTGTGTTTGAAAAGAATAAAGTTGGCTCAAATCATGAGAGAGAAGAGAGCGAGTGAGACAGAAGAACAAAAGAGGAGACGAAGATTGAGGGAAGCTGAAAGAATGCGACGAAGAAGGGCCATGGAGAGCGAGGAGCAGAAAGCCCAAAGGCGGTTAGAAGCTGCTGAGCGAGCGCGACTTCGTCGTGCGACGATGAATGAAAATGAACGACTCTTGGACAGGAGAAAAGCAGCTGAGCGAATGCGTCAACGACGTTTGAACGAAGGCGAGCAGCAAAAGTTGATGCGGAGGCGGCGTGCAGCTGAACGCATGCGCAAAAGGCGCGCGGAGGAAACGCCTGAGCAGCGAGCAGTGAGACGCAAGACTCTGGCTAGCATGATGAAGACGCGACGACGGAAGAAGCAACGCGAGGGCAGCACAAGCTGCTCCACCAATAACAGCTTGTCTGACGACGGCAACAGAGACATCGATATGACGCCGCCCCGTCACCTGGATGACTTGGCCTCTGTTTTGGATGATGTCAAAGCGCAGGATCTATCGAGCACGATGCACTTGGACTCTCACGTTACCCTGCAATCGTCGGAGTTGTTGATGAAAGGGGATGATCAGCACAGGGGAGAGTACATGGAGGGCGGTGTCATGTATGGAGTGAAGTACTGCGGAGACCAGCAGCGTGGACGCAAGCTCTTTGTTGTGGATGGCCTTGACTCGTCCAAACTCGTGGTGAGGCTCGTGTTTTATGTGCAATTTCGATATTTTTTTCAATTACCGTTATTTTTAGGAACCCGGGACAATTTTGCTGACGGTAACAAGTCTTTTGATACGTAGAAGACCTACAGGCATCAGGTATTTTTCGATCTCTTTGATGTTATTGAAATTGAGAGGTCCCCTATTCTAAACTCTTTCTTGAGATAAAAGAGCATGATGCAATACCAAGCCTCAAACGAAGGTGCTTCACATCTTCAGTGTGATTGTTAAGACCACGGCATGACAGTTGGGACTATTCCTAATTATGCTGCTGTTGATAAACCAGGAATGTTGTGGTATTAATAAGAATAATATTATTCTTTTAGAGACGTACTGGATAGACTGTTCTCTGAACTGCGAGGTCTTTGGCGCGATATAGTTCGAACCACTGAAGCTCGAGCAACAACTTCTATATGTGTTCAATTTATTAAATTGTGAAGAGGTTATATGACTTCACATTTATTCTTCCTAACAGGAATCTTGTATACGGGCTACACTTACCGAACAGAGATAAAATACATTTTTATCAAGTTATATCCCGCAACCGATTAAGGTAAAGAAAGACGTTTATAATCATTGTTGATGCCAGCAGGGCGATGCAGACGCTCACGTGCTGCCTCGAGTGATCACATCCGCTGCCACGTCCCTGTCTTCAGGAAGCGTCGTTCAGAGGAAGGCCTCCTGCTCATCCACAGTCTCGGGCTCCTCTCCCCTCTTCACCTCACGCATCGATTACGTGGACACTTCCCTTCGTGCCTCCTCCTCCTCTCCTATGTCCACATCTGTGTTGACACCTCTTCATTCTAGGCTAACCTACATTAACGCGTCATCGTCCCCACCGTCATCATCTAGCAGCCCGTCTATTCACAATTCAATATTGCATTCCTCTCAGGAGTCTCTTTACTCTATCTCTGGCCCTGTTGTAAACAGTAGCGCTGCGTCTTCCATATCCTCTCATGTTCCTGTATTACGGAACGTTGCTTCCTCCCATGCTTCAGTTCTTCCTTGTCCTCAAAAATCATCTCACTTGTTGAGCAGTAGCTCGACTAATATATACACTCAAGGGAGTTTACCCACAATTTTAAGCTCTAGCAGATTTATGGAAACTGAAAGTTCATCAAACGGCATCACTGAGATGACTCCAGTGGACAGCACTGCTGCTGGAAATAATTGTCTAGATTCGACCGGCTTTACTCCTGGGACCGTTGTATCTAACTCTACTAGTATAGTGGAGAATTGTAACTCGGTTCGCAATAGTTTCAGTGTTAGCAATGGTAACAGTATCTGCTGTAGTAGTAGTAGTGGCAGTAATAATTGTAGTAGTAACAACAGTAGCATGAGCAACATTAACAGCTCTAACTCTTCGATTAATACAACGCGTTCTATTTTAAGAATTCAAAACTCAATTTCATCATCATCATCTTCAACATTTAATGTTAGTAACTACTGCTCACAAGATGATATAGAACCCGCCGATGAACCTCCAGATTCATCATTGCGTCAATATTCAGTGAAAAGCAATTCTTGTTCTCCTATTGTGATGCTATCTTCCTCGTCTCGATCAAATAGAAGTGATGGACTAAATTTTTCCATTAAGCCGTCAGGGGTAGATGCACCTGTGACCACTCACGACGCGGCACGGAACTCTAGTTTCTGTGATGGTCATTCAGGGCTCGTGAGCAGCAATGCGTCTACCAATGGTAGTTCTAAAAATACTTATCGTATCTCAAACTCCTCATTTTCACCCCACTTGACGAATCTGGGCCCAGAATTGTCAATTACGGGAAATAATTCCAATTACATGTCGGCTTGCACCGTATCCTCCACAGTTGCCGTTACGTCGCATTCTTCAGTTATCAGTTCCGCATCTGGCCTCACCACCATCGTCCTCAATCAATCTATGCCAACCCAGCGCACCGTAACAAGCTAACAAAAGTTTTTCCTGCTCTCTAGTGCAGCGTTTTATGTATATACAGCATAAAGTAAGGGGTACGAGATAGAGTAGCATTTCCCTTCTAAATCAGCAAGATAGCCAGTTATAGGGAAGTTTATTTGGATGAAAGAGCTCACATGTCATGATTCAATAATCGTAAACAACACTTGCGCGCGTCAGTATGTTACATGTTGAACTTCGTTGAAACCGGAGTTTCAACGCAGGCCAACTGCTTTGTGTGTATCTAGTGAAAAGTTACTAAAAACTTTATTATGTTGCACCGTGCGGTTATTAGTAAGCCCGAACTATGAAAACGTAATTTCATTTGTTTTATGTATTTAATTGTTAAATAATTGAATCGTTTGTTCTTTGTGCAATGCATTTAGCGTGAAATAACTTTACAGGAGGTAGTGGTGTTAAGGAGTGCGTGGATGTGCGATGCACAAGTCTCTGTTTGTGTCAGCAGTCCGTACGATTGATAAGCAGATGCTCAGCTCAATGTTAATTGTAGAGTATTTTCTAAAAAATTGTCAAAAGACAGTTATTTAACGAGGTCTCGACATACAACGGTCTTATTTCATTTTTAAAGCTTCATTTTTATGCGTCTCTAAGGTATGCCTATAGGAAATGCACTAGCGTGAGTTGAAGACCTTAAGGAGCTGCATCGGAGCCCCGATTGGAGCTTTGTCTTTCATTTTATTTCTTCTCTTGGAAGTATGAAATGAGAGCCAGTGAGAGAACCGCCACCGTGACGTATTTGGGGTAAACCAGCTCCAGCTATCAGATGTCGAAACAAACAAACCCTTAGAGGCTCAGGTCAATGACTGCTGAAGCTAATTGATCTGCGGTTGCCTGAATGCTTTGTTCAGTGTTTGGCCTTTTTGATCGATTTGAAGCGATGGTGACAAGATATTTTATTATTAATTTTGAGCGTGTAATGATATGGGCCGTAGACTCCAGTCACTGATGATAGGTCGTAGTTAATGTGGGATCTTCTAAATTCGACCTAATTATGATGTTGAGGGAAAGTTGAACGTCAGCACTCGAGAGCAACGGCCATATCATATGACTCAGACTAGATCTCGTTCGGACTGAGCATCTCTCCTGCTAGTCCTGCCATCACCCGCTTTAGCGTGGCAGCTCAGCTGACCTCGTTTTATTAGTGTTACGGGCATTTTTAATCTCAGTTTTAGCCTATGTTTCAAATATTTAAATTCTATTTTATTATATCACTATTTAAATTCTTGTTAATTGTTTTCAAGAATGTTACGTCTCTTTTATAGCTCATCTTCGTTATATCGACAATGAAGTGTTCTGGACTTTGTAGTTTTGACTTAGAAGTGGTGACCAACGAATTCTATGGAATTTGTTGGCAGCAAAACTGAGTGCTATGGGAGGATAATATTTCAGTGTTGAATAAAAGGCTTTGGAATAAGTAAATCGAAGGGAAAGTTGGTACTTGTTCGCTATTGAAAAATATCGGTAACGTAGCTTTATTCACTGAGAAGCGTACTGACCATATATGACGAAATGCAAAATTTTGCGCCCTTGCTACCTTTCTACGGCATGGGACTTCGGTATTGAACCAAGAATGGGCCAAACGGCTCGTTCCTATTGCCTTATTCTATTCTATTCTATTCTTCTAAGGAGGTATGCTGACCAGAATCAGTTCTCACTAAAGTGGCCTGATCACTTGTTGTCCCTCTGATGTGTCGTGAGTGACCAGATCATATTCAGCTGCACCAGCAGGACAGACTTTATTTTTACTGTCTCGGGATTGCTCTGTGAGGTGTGTATTACTAGAAACCTCTACCTAAGTGCTGTTTTTTTATTCCTCTCAATGCAATCGCTTCGTCGCTATTTTGTTCTCAGTTTCGTTTTTCTGCTTCAAGTGATTCGTAACACTGTAATCGGCGTGGTAATATATAATCATCACACTCTCACTGAGCTAACTATTGTTATAACCTGGAAACCGTAATTGTGTTCCGACTTATGTGAAGTGCTCCCATAAATTATTCTAATGACCGCTATGCTTAGGAAACCGTTCCTTAGCTCTAAATATAATTGATCTCACTAAGAAGCTGTTGGAATCTTTGCTTGAAGGTTCCGTTGTTTGAATTAAGGTTATGTAGACTCCTGAGTGATAAGTCAGACTCGGATGTCATATCTGCTTGATGCAAAGTGATTTTTGGCTCAGCTTGGGGTAAAAATAATCGAGAGTCCAATGTGACTAGATTTAACTGGTATTCCATCTTGATCTGCCTCATTAATTGTAACTCTTGCATTAGGTTTAGCAAGAATTTTCTTTACCGATGGACTATATGCTGAGCAATCTCAATTTGCATAACCGCCCTAAGCAGCCTGCACGTGGCAAGGAAACACTCGCGTTGACTCGTGCACAGCTTCATAATGACCATCACCCAAACTACAGGGTGTCTCAAAAAAATGTACTCACCCTTTAACCGTTGCTAACATGCTGTCTTCTTTGTGTTGCAGGTGTGAGGTTCGAACCTTTGCGAACATGATTCTTTAATCACATTTAATCATGTTCGCAAAGGTTCGAACCTCATACCTGCAACACAAAGAAGACAGCATGTTAGCAACGGTTAAAGGGTGAGTAAATTTTTTTGAGACACCCTGTATTTCATCCGTACGAGCAGAAGTCGATTTCTTCTATGAAATAGTGATAACTTGCAAAATTGGTTCCTTGAGCGCCTGCCTCAGCACAAAGATATGTACAGTGTTTAATAATTAAAGTTACAATTATTGTTGTAGTATAAATATGATGAAAAAGTGCAGTAGTCGGTAAATATGAATTAGTTGGAAATTCCCACATTTTATTCAATGTGCTCCCGTCTGCATCGATCACAAGCTGAAGACAGGGAAGGACCTGCACGAGTCATGAATAACCTTTTCAGGAATTTGACCCCATTCCCTTTTGAGTTTTGTCTTCAGTGCCTCTAAGTTTATTTATGTGTCACTAAAACCTTACTCTCTGTGGTATAGACCAGATGCCGTAATGGAAAGGATTCAGGTCTGACGGTGAAGGCCATTTTTTACTTCGAAATGAAGTGGGGGAACATTTGATGTCATCCACTCATGCGTTGACTTCGTTTCATGTGATGATGCAGAGTCTGGCTGAACTGACCACTGACATTTTTTTAAAAATGATTTTCAACCCAAGGCATGAATGGTTTCAACAATGTTTTTACGGTAGTTTTCTTTCTGAAGTTCAACCCCTTTTTCTACAAGAACCAAGGGACTTTTTCCGGTTTCATAGATGGTGGTCCAAAACATCACTGATGTCTCGTGTTGTCTTTGAGTAACTACCTGGTCAATTTCACCAGTCTCACATCAAAATCAATAATGGTGTACGTTAAGTTTGTTGCTTGACGTCACATTTATTTTAGTCATTGAACACGATCTGCAGCATCGTTCTTTCACGGAGACAAAGAGAGGGCTTCGCTAATGCAAGATGCTCGTCCATAGTTTCAGCAGATAACAGCTATTTCTTTTGATGATTTCGAGGAGAGATCTTAGAGTTTGTGGAGATTGGTGGACTTTGTTCTGACCGATAATTCCCCTCTTGCTTTAGATTTCTGAAGGACCTCGTAGGGCATCTTCGGAGCTTTTCTCTGGTGGATTTTACCAGTGGTAAGGTTCAAGAAGTTTGAAGAGGACTTTCTCTAAGCATATTCTGTACTTCGTAGTTTCTTTGAATCTCTACAACGTTTTCCAGACAAGCTCTCTGTTAACTTCTATGGGTTGAATAATACCCGTTGGAGATTTTCCGCCAATTACAACTCCAGAAATTTTTTTGAAAATTTTCACCATTAAATAAGTATTAGGCCTGTAAAATGTAATTTCGTCAATACACAAAAATTGTAAATTAAAGGAACTCTTAGTGTAGATAATTGAGTTTACATTTGAATGTAACGATAATTATTGAACATCTAGTAGTGTTGCTTAGTGATTTTATCTGTATACCCAACAGGTTCAGGCACTTAAATGCAAGCGAGATTTACCAGCTTGCATTAATGTACACTATATATTGTTGATTGAATGGTATTAGTCACTCGTGCCCATGTCTTGAGGTAGAGGACTTGAACATAGAGTTAGAATGTAATTTCCTAATGTCTGTGGAGACGAGCGTAAGTTCTGCTGACGAAGCCCACTCTTTAGTCGTGGTTGTACTCGAGTATAATGGTTTAACTGTCGGCAATCCAGACCTCGTTGCGTGGTGAACTTATGGGGCTACGACATCCTGCCCTCTTCAGGCGGGCATGTTAGGCTTGTCTGTGCTCGCTGATGTTTAATTATCAATGACTCATGCGGCGGCAGCTCCTTATGATGTCTTGTGGTTCTGCACAGACAGAGGGTCATTTCTGGTTGATGGATTCATTATTGTAGTGCGAGCTAGCGATGTAGTGCGGTGCATTGTCGTTGCGGTGCAATTTTAGGTGAAAAGCGGGTCATTTTGGAGGTCTTAGATTTTACTGTCGTAAGAAAACTGCATATGCAAATATGTTCAGATAGTTAAATTGCAGAAAACAGGTTGAAAGTTTTCTGTTTTTAAGGTTAAAGTTTTTTAAAGGCGTGCAGTTGATAAGTTTAAGCCAAGCCACTCAATAAGGAAGCTAAATCCTGCAATGGCCATTTCGAAGCCGCTAGTGTGCTAGCCTTGTTTACATTGTATGCATTTCCTACAATCTTTCAGCCACGAAGGCGAGGAATCTTCTTTACCTTTTCCTAAGAATTGACAAGACGACTGGGAAGACAACATTTTTGAGAAAATCTTCAGTAAAATGGTCTAGCAGAACTTGAATAATGGCGACTTAAAAGAGTGCTTGCTAGAAAACAACGTACCTAAGATTTTACTCAGGTGTACCAGCTGTAATTTAGTTGAATTTCTGAAATTAAAACTTGACTGTGGTAATTTTTTATAATTTGTTTCACATGTAACACTAATCCCTAAATGATGGTTATCGTTGATATTTATTATAAACCATATACCTCTTAACAATTTGTTGTAAATTTTATTATTGGTTGCTTTTCCATCAGTTCTGTGCACTTGTCTTCATTACATGTGCTACTGACTTTAGTGTTCGAGTTGCTTCCATTGTTAACGTAGATACATTTTGAGGTGACCAGGAATAATTTTTTTAAGTGCCAGAGCAGAGGCTGTCTGAGTCACAACTTTCTCTTTGCACATCACACAGCAATTGCAGACGTCTTTCCAGACTTCACTTCTTTTTCTGTTGCTTCTACCTTTTTCTTAACGTCGTTCAACTAAGCGAGCATACGTTCTTCTATGAGTCTGCACTTGGGCTGGAGAGAGAGATATATGCTGATGAAAGATCAGTGACATTGATTCTGGGATGGTGCCATGATAGTGCTGCGAGAGGTGTGGCGTTGAACGTATTGTAGGGAAAATGAATGAGCTCCTCGTAAAGGTGGCTCTGAAAATGTGAAAATCATCAAACGAGTAATCTTCGGCATATAGTATTCTTCCGGTGATCCTAACTATCCATCGCTGAGGGAGCAATGCTTTGTACAAGAGGCTCTTGCTAGTGGATCAAGTTTTATAGTTACGTTAGCTTGATCTTTCTTTCTTTTTAATATTTTTCTCTGCGTAGGCTTGCTGGAGGGAACAGTCCTCTTGTGGACTGTGAAAACTTGTATGTGACTCTTGAACTCCTTTCTTAAGAGTGGGCTTGTGTCTGTATTCGTCAGTTTACCTTGTGACAACGCTCCTCTGTGGTATCGCGCATTTTTCAGTTATTTTCGTTACTAGAGGTTACTGCGGGTTTGGTTGCTAGTCTTTACCTTCCTATTTTACTTCTCTTATTTTCTCGTGGGAGAGACTGGTGTGCCTTGTAATAGATTTCTTTCAAATGTTCTTTGTTCTGTGTTTCGTTTTTTTCGATTTACCTTTTGTTCGTGGATGTGTTTCCGCTTGCTCTTTTCAGCGACTCTACCAGATTGAGATAAGAGACGTGGAAATTTTGCGCTTGGTTGTATTATTTTACTTCATATCAAGTTTCTTTAGCATGACCGCATCAAAAGGACAGAGACTGGGATTAAACCATGAACAGAATGATAACTCATCTCGTCATCCCTTGTGTGATAATCCAATGCAACGAACAACTAACCACCTGCACAACTATTTTTGACAGCACATTTGTTAACTCGTTCAAATTTAGTCTCATTTAGAGTCAGACTGATTAAGTTAAATCGTGAAGCCTTGATTGTACAACCTTTTATGATCATCCATTATTTTACTTCAGTTATTATTTTTTGACAAATCGATGATGAATTTTCATTGATATTCAGCTCGTTGCAGTGGTACGCAATGAAGTCCGTTAACATCGTTCTCCAGTCGTTATAATTTTCTTAGTGTAATGCATGGTGTAAGAGATACACTGTGCGCTTGAAGTCTCGTGTTATTCTTAAAACAACCTTTACGTTTTTATGCATCAATTATTTTGAGATGATGTTATATTCTGTTTTATACTTCGCAACCGTTGTTGAAAGGCAATGTCCCAGATGCAATATAAATAATTTCTAGAAATTTACTTTATATTACCTGCTATTACAAATTGACCGTACGAGAGTTGCTGTAATAATGGCTAAACTTATGTTGTCAATCTTCACTTAATTTTTGCATTGTCAAGTGAAAACCACTTTCAGTAGGCTTCCTGGCTAAGTTAAAATAATTCTGTGCTGAACTGTAGTGTTTGGAATTCCACAACGCGTACTCTGACATCAGCGTCCGTCAGAAACGCCGGTTTGGTGAGTGTTTTGAGCTGCATGCTATGCATTCATGATATTATTGGTGGTTAGAATTAATTGTAGGTAATGGGTTTATAGTAAAGTATACTTCTCACCTATTCTTCACCTTTTCTTAAATGTGAACGTAAATAATGCTCTTATATGACCTACTTTAGCGGATGCACTTTTGTTCGAATAGTTCATTTTCTTCTTTTGTTTGTGCGAAAAAAATATAATGGAAATTAAGGAGATAGTTGAAAACTCGTGGAATACGGAGCTATAATGGGAGGGAAGCTCGAATACGTCATGCATTATATAAATAGTTGTTCATCGCGCCTGGGAGCGCGTTTTATGTGAATCAGTTGGTTTTCTAGGGGATGAACAAACCATTTTGCGAAAATGAAGTTCACTCACATTGATGAAACATTTGGCAGTAATTGCGGTAAATCCAACTGAAACTTTCCTTAACCGTAACTTTTTTTACATTAATCCAGTCAAGTTCAAAATATATAAAAGCAAGATAATTTTGACGAGACGAATGCCTTAGCAATAGTGTGCGAATAATACAGGAGCTAAAATAGAACGGGTATAAGAATCATCACTCACATATTAAATAGTGTATCTCCCACTCTGTGTGTGTCTATCGCATTACTTCCTGTATATCTATAGGTTGTACATGAATATATACAAAACTGAAAATGTATTTAATTTCATAGATTTTTAATTTTGTTACTTTTAAACCAAGGAATTTGAACGGGTACTATCTGGGCCATGTTATCCGTAGATAAGATGCAGAAAGGAAGTTTTGTATACATGAAAAATATTCAGATTCTGATAGTATCATGGGTACAACTGAAAAATGTATTTTATTTTATAGATCCTTAATTGTATCACTTTTAAACGAAAGAATTTCAACGGGTACTATCTAGGTCATGTTATTGTTAGACAAGATACAGAATAGAAGTTCTGTATGTATGCATGAAAAATATTTATTTAAAACGCACTAATTTGTTGTCAAGTTTTAATACATTATTTTTATAATAACTCTACATTACTAAAATATAAATCGTGGAGTTTCCACTGAAACTGTTATTTCAAAGTCCATTATTCAAGATATTTATTAAGTGCCGTATATGCAGATCTTGGTTCTTTTTCAAGGTCTTGGTTATGGTTCCTATTTGAGTTCTGGCCTTTGTTTTAAATAAATCACAAAAGGAAAGAAAACCGGCTCAAGTTTTCTAAAATAATTTTTTTCTCAAGTTTATCGAAGGAGTAATGATAAGCCCTACGGAACCACAAACGAACCAAATCTCTGATTCCATGAAACATAATACAATCAATAATCCTAGATATATTTTACTCCAAATTAATCTCAACTAAATTTCTCTATCAGCTTTTTCAATATGCATTTTTACAAAAGTTACGCATTTAATCATTCTTTAAAATGTCACATAGTTCAAAACTTATCTTCCGCAGTCGTGGATGGTATGTTCTCGAAAATCTCAACTAGAAACAAAACCTTTGTCAATGATTATGCAGTAACTTTATGATTTAGGAAGGCGTACAGCTGCATAGGCTCGTTTCGTAAGCTCCAATAAATACAAATCACGAAGAAGAAGAAAATCGTGCAATCTGTCATCTGTGTATTGTTCCGACTGGGTGGATTTAGTGATTGCGTACGAGACACTGCAATAACACCAGTAGTGGAACCGTTTTACAAGCAGTGGTACATTTTTCTTTAGTTTACGCAGTGACAGAAAAAACTCAAGTTCAAGTGGTAAGTTTACCTTTTAAATTGTAACGAGAGATGCAATCAATCTTACTTAAGAACACAGTATAACATCACAGCTATAGCTACTAAAACAAGCTCGTAAATGAAATATTCAAGTTGAGATAAAATTAATCTTAGGATCTTTTGTTATGCTCATTGTTTCAGTATATATTAATTTTATGTTTTGTGTGTAGTAGAAGTCAGTGATCTGTTTAATTTTTTGTTTGTCTAAGAGTGTGGTTTAAATATGGTAGTGTAATTTATGTTGATGCTCTGAATTTTCATATAATATGTCATTGATATTTGCTTACTTTACAGCACAATTCAAATAAATTTCTTTTAATAAACTTATGTTTGGATTATTACTTGATGTTTTTATATTTTTCAATTCATTCTGCTTGCATACCTAGCCCAGTCAACAGAACATGGTATGAATGTTGACAGCTTTAGCTATCTAATTGCTAAAGTAAAGGTCTACTGTTGTTAAAATTATAGTAATTAGTTTTGAATCATGACAATTTATGTACTTAGTACTGAAACATCAAGACTTTATTATTTTGGCTTCAGTACTCATCCAGATTTTGATTCTTAAAGATTTTTGTGTATACTTAGATCCAATTTTGCAACCCACTCATTCTCATGTAGAAATACATATTTTAGTTACTTTAAAATTGAATTGCAAATAACCTGAAAATTATTGCCTCAGAGCTCTACATTTTATTTTTGCCATACAGATTTAATATTGCCTTTACTCAGAAGTTTTTGTTATTTATAATGAATTGGTCCAACCACTGTCTGACTTTGTCTTACAATCACTGCAGCAGGGCCCAACTGAGTTCAATTTTTCAGTGCAAATGTACAAGCTTGACTCAAAATACAAGGTTATGCTACTGTCTTTGTGACTAATCTTTAGTGCTAATTAACAGTTTGTGTAGGTACTTCATTGAGATTTCATTTTTTTAATTTCATAGTATTTGTTTGAATAAGCTTCACCTATTTTCTGGGCAGGTTGTGATCATTCTGATGAAACACTTGACATTGAAATGCATGTGATTGTTTTGTAGATATGATTATGATTTAAAAGGCTTTCATGCAAATCGTAATTGTAATTAATCAAGTTTTGCAATTCTTGAATCTGATGATTCATTTTTTTTAAATTACTATGTGTTATTCTATATGATGTTTCTGTGAGACAAGAACAAATACATGAAATATGTCATGCTTAAATTTCAATAAACTATGCCAGCTGTACCATAATAAACCTCATGTTACATGATCACTATCAGTCTTGAAAGCCTTAAAAAAGCTAGAGAACTGAAAACTCATTAATGATGATGATCTTCTTACATAACACAGCTATCCTTTTTAAAATTTGTCAAAATGCTGGAATTATTACAGAACTTTTTTTTTGCCTCCCTTTTTATAAATTTGAAGCTTCTTGACATGATTTAGAGGTAAACAGTATTTTTATTGCCAATAAATAGTTCTTTATATATTACCACTTGTAAAAGCCTAAAACTAAATGGAAAACAAATAAAATTAGTTATTTAATGTAAAATTCTTCTTAAGAGTAATATTAGCAAACAAATTTAACATGTAAACATGAATATTAAGAAATCTGTCTTGAAATTGAAAAAAATATGTAAGCAGCTGAAGGTATATATGCTTATCCATCAATTCATTTAAATGTGAGTTGTGTGTAGAAAATACACATTTATAAAATTCATTGAACCTATAATATTGAATGTTTTCTTTTTTGGTTTAAAGAAAAGAGGGGAAGATAATGTGTAATGCTTAGTTTTGCTGAAGTAGATCACTATGTTCTATGTAGTTCATGCTCTAGTAATTGTAAAATTTTGAACTGAAACATGCATATCACTGCTCTTCATATCCTGAATTATGTTCATGTTTACATGCAGGCATTAGTTTTACAAGGCAGTTTTTTATAATTTCAAGTGCAGAAGTATTGGATTTACATGTATCTTGAATTACAGCAGCTTGAAATTGATGTGATCTAGTTCTTGTAGCTATGCAAGCTCAGTTGTAGTTGGTTAGAAACCATAATCTTCATCTCAGAATACAGTAAGAGCGTGTCCCAAAAAGATGTAATCACTCTTTGGCTGACGATTACTAATGTATTGTTTTTTCATGTAATGTAATGCATCCAAACAAATGGATTGGGAGGAAATGTTGCTTTGAATTTCATGCACGTTCATATGCCGTAACGGCAATGGATTTCTTTTCATGGGGATATTTCAAAAATAAAGTTTACACTGCAAACCAGTGACAGTCGATGATCTGAAATATAAAATTCGAATACAATATCTTGCAATTCCAAATGAAATGTTTGGCAATGTTGTCGATTCTATTGGTGTACGTTTGGAAAATGAAAGAAGGCAGTTTGAACATTTCCGAACACGCAGGAATAAGAGAACATCTAATAATTCTAAATGAAAAAAAATCGTTCCTACAAGAATTTATTTTCCTGAATTCAATTTAACTTTTTAGGATTATATGTACAGTGTGTCCATAAAGTCTCTTCACCATTTCAAAAAAATTATTCAGATTTTTTCTATGGTATTCAGTGTTGATTAAGGTTTTTAATCACATTTTGCATTTGTGTGTTTCAGGGATCCTGTTTGTATAAGAGGTGCTGTTGAATGAACCCCTAAAAAATGGCTACCCCTCAAGAGAAGGCGCAATGTGTCTCATGGTTTATTGAAACAAAATCGGATAGGCAGACTCAGCGAAACTATAGAACTACGTATGGAAAAGATCCACCATCACGTCCGTCAATTCGTGCATGGCACAAGAAATTTATGGAGACAGGGACAGTGTTAGATAAAGGGAGGAGTGGCCGACCAAGTATATCAAATGAAAACATCGATCGTGTAAGACAATCCTTTTTGCGTTCTCCCACGAACTCCATCCGTACTGCTGCCACACAGTTAGAGCTACCGCGTTCAACAGTGCACAAGGTCCTATACAAGGTACCGTTTTGATGTGCTTTGTGCAACTAATGGTGCCCATGTAGAAGTCTATTAAATCAGGTGAAATAAACTTTGATAAATGCTGAATACAATAGAACCAATCTGAATAAAATATCCTATATATTGCATTTGTAATACATTTTTTGAAATGGTAAAGAGACTTTATGGACACCCTGTATATCAAGAAACATCTACTTGAAAACAAAATGCATGAGTACTGGGAAGTCAAAAAGTACATCTTCTGGGAACGCCCTGTAATTTACTGTTACGTATCATATCGTGATTTAGGTGTCTGTTTGAATAATTCTAGCTTTTAGAATTATTCTATGTTTTTACAACGTGTCTAAATTACTGACTGTGTTAGCTATGACCGGTAAGCCTTCGCCAGGGGCGTGTGCAGCTTATTGAATTTTTTGAGGTAACTGGCCTAGTGGCCGTAATTTTAATGTATTTCCTTGGTTTACAGATACAAAGCGATGCTGGAAGTGACGTGCAACGACCGCCTGGGCAAGAAGGTTCGGGTGAAATGCAACAGCGACGACACAGTGGGGGATCTGAAGAAGCTCATTGCTGCACAGACGGGCACGCGCTGGGACAAGATTGTGCTCAAAAAATGGTACACGATCTTTAAAGATCACATCACCCTTGGTGATTACGAGATCCATGACGGCATGAATCTCGAACTTTATTATCAGTAGAAAGTGTCATCAATCATGTCGAGTTATCATCATAATTTAGTTCACTAATCTTAATGCATTATTTAAATATATCAAACTTGCATCGACTATGCCAATTTACGTGTTCTCACGTGGAATGTATTAAGTGCAAAGGTAATCTGGTAATCGAGGAGGAAGTGTGTAAACTTCAACGTTTTTAATTTTATTTAAAAATTATAAATCTTATTTAATTCTATTCATATTAAAAACATTTCCAGTAAACTTTGAAGAAAAGTACATGAATGCATGTCTCAAAGATTTAGTTCAAGCTTGATTAAATAAAATGCATTTGGGGATTCAAAATTTTTTATTAAGTTACATCGATTGACATGACTCGAACGGACCGACGAATGCTATATCAATTATACCACTCAATTTCGTCAATTAATGAAATCGATGGACCGAACATGTTCACATTGCCTACGCGAACTGAAATACAAGAAGTTCATGGTGAATAGATATGCGCCATGTGAAAGTAAATACATAACAAACTATACTTCACATATTAACAAAACAAATTATGATTATTCGACAAAAATATGTGAGGTATACAGGGTGTCTCAAAAAAATGTATTCACTTTTTAACCGTTGCTAACATGTTGTCTTCTTTGTGTTGCAGGTGTGAGGTTCGAACCTTTGCGAACATGATTCTTTAATCACATTTAATCATGTTCGCAAACTTTCGAACCTTACACCTGCAACACAAAGAAGACAGCATGTTAGCAACGGTTAAAGGGTGAGTACATTTTTTTGGAGACACCCTGTAGTTAACTATATCACAGGTGAATTAGATCTCGAGAATGCGTTAACGATCATATTTGCCCTTGTCTTTGTCGCAATCCGGTCCAGCAGAATGCTTGGCAGAGCGCGCAACCTAACAAAGGGCTTACTACGCACCTTAATAAAATCGAACAAGACAATGCATGAACTTGCTCATGAGTAGATGTTTGCAGCACGCATGAAACTTGCTACGCATCTGCTTCTGTCGATTCATGCAGAGTTCATTTACCGCGCTGCTGGATGTCTGGTTCTTGTCTACCTAAACAAACACCATGCAGCGCAACCAGAACTGGAGTACGCTAATCCCAGATTTTTTGGCGTTTTGAAGTTACGTTGCTAATTCAACTAATCCTGGTGTAGAATGAAAAAGCCCAGTAAAACTATATACATCACCCAATTCATATTTGGTCTGCGCGCTCCAGTAGAATTACATTAATCACCCAATTCGTACTTGGCCTGCGCGCTCCAGTACAATTATACACATCACCCAATTCGTACATGGTCTGCGCGCTACAAACTGCTGCAAGTAGTTCCGCTGGTCCTCATTCATCAACTTACTGCTTTCAAATTACTTAGTTCTTATTTTAATAATTTTTCCACAAAATACGTTATGGTAAAACACTTGAAATTCGACAGAAAAGAAGAATACTACCTCCTAATAAATTTTTAACACTTGCTACTAAATATTGAAATCAAGCTGTATTCATAAATTAAGAAATAATACATTTTCATCCTCACTTTGTAGTCCAGTATACAAGTTGATGGGCCAGTACAAGTAAGAAATCATGTTTTAAATTTGACAGTAAAAGCACGCTAAGGGACAACTTAAGACATGTTTAGTGGTAGGATTCAGACTATACATGAATTTCGAGTCCAATCGCTTTTCCAGAAATAAATCCTGAAGTAAATCGAGAACTTGCTGCACTCCAAACAAAAATATTATTTCACCAGCAAATCTATCGAGCGAGCTCTCTTCCGGACTTCCTGCAGACGCAATTGGTGAGACGTCAGTGCCTGGTGACGCAAAACCTCAAGAAATTTCGGTCTTTAAATCATACCGTAATGGAGGATGCACGAGAAAGGGGGCACGCCAGCGCAAAAATAGCTCCGATTAAACTGGAAAGGAATCTCAGCCAAGTAAACGTAAAAGTGGAAGAATGACAAAAATAAGCCCTTGTCGGGTACTACAAAGATTCTCCTAATAATGTAGGTGGCTCGGAACACCTGCAACTAGTACGAACAACCCTAAAATGCCAAGTTTTTAACACTCAGAAGAGCACAAATGGATCCTACGTACCGAAAAATGTTACATCACTCAGATAAGTTGGCGACAGGAAAGAAATAAAAGCTGCGCCAGTAATTTGCCCACACAAAAAACACGCAGTGAAATTGGTAGTAAAGTTCAGCTCGTAGCAATGTGAACAAGTGCATAGTAAACAAGAAACACTCTAATCCACAAAAGCTGTTCTCGGAAGGTTTTAAGAAAGAGGAACTACTCGATTATCTCTACTATTTTTCTTAGAATATCAAAGCCTACTAAGAAACAGTAATTCAATTCATTCTTGCAACATGAAGACATACATGAATTAAAAACAACCAATCTGGCATTCTACCATAGGTACACATTTTAGTACGCACATTGAACAGTTAGTCGCAACTTTTACACTGTTCCCACACTAACTGTAATATTTTACACAGTAGATAAAGTACACGAAGTTAATCAAAACTTCGATTATTATATTTATGGTTGAACCACGGCAGCCACCACAAAAGCGATCTCAGCAGAGATACACGGTATCAGGAGGTAGTCATTTAAGCTTTCGAGTCACGCATCTTTGAGAAGTATCAACGTTGTCAGGATGGTGTCACAACTGGTAGCCAAATTTATCAAAACCGATTCTACACAAATTTCAATGAAACAAATTGAAATTTATGAACGCATACTTGAAATTTTTATTGTTCATCTTTACCAGCAGAATCCTCCACACCCCGACAAGAAATTGTGTTAAGCGTCAGGACCTCAATACGTCCAAATTTCGCCTAACTTAAATAGAAGAAAACGATCTGAAGCTATAAGCTACGTAAACAAGAAATTCCCTTTAATCCAACTGAGGCTAAGTCAACACATTTTGAAACACATGGTCCTGCCCAGAAACAAATTGATCATATTAAAAAGTACTACTTGGAAGCCCATTTTTTTGCAATGAACTATATATATAGCTTTATATCGTAGATGCTCTTAACACGGCCCGTGATTTACCCTGGAGAAAAATAATGAAATTCACTTGACATGAGCAAATTTCTAGTCAGGTATTTGATATTAAATGAACGATCTCGGTCAGTTAGTCAAGATCACATTCTTAAGAATTTTTTTCGCAAAAAAACATAACATGTACAACTTGTATGTCTTCACAGAACGAAGATCCATATGAGCCACACAAAACATTCTTTGAACGCTATGGCATGCAAACATAGGTAGGCGGAGGTATGGCTAAAATAAATGAAGTATCAAGTTCGCTAAATAACGCAGTGTAAAAAAATGCATCTTAGTCAGTAATTATTTGACGCAAATCAGACTATGGACTAGTACCTTGCCTTCTTTCTATACGACAATCCAGAGATATAGAAACCGGACGACAACGCAACTGACGCCTAGCAGATCTGCTAGGCTCCGGAGATACATCTACTAGTGGAAATTAGTAGTAATCTCAGTGGTCGTGGGGCTTAATGGCAGAGCTTTAACTGTTGCGTATTTTAATCTCCGATTCATATATGGCCAGGTAATAGGTAGAATAGAGACGAGGTAATGAATATATGATACGATTTAGTAGTCATCAAACCAAAATAACTACTTCCATGAATAGCAGAATCGATATATTTCAGTTACCTCATATCAAGAAACAAACATTGAAAAAATGGAATAAGAATGCACAAAAAATTCAGCAAGCTAAGCATGAACGTGTTCTATTATAAACAATGGTCCCAATAGAGGTGAAAACGTATAAACGAGGTTGGTGGGTGGAGATCCTTCTTTCTCTTCAAAATGATCGAACGCTTTGAGAAACGAGATGTGAAAAAAGTAACAAAAGACAATACTAAAAAAATAAAATCACAATTTGAAATCTGGAAGATTTTTATGAAAAGTCTGCGTTCACAACGTGAATTTTTCGTTCCTACAAAATTAACTTTGTAGACGGATAACATTGAACACGACGCGCTACCCAGTTTGAAAACAAAACGAATTTTTTTGTTTTCTGGACTAGTATAATCGGTAGCCCAACAGACGGTTATAATTACAACACGTATCGTACTGATGAAGACGGAGCTTGGGTTCGACAAAACCTGGGTGACTGAAGTAGATTTTATCCACCAATGAAATCATTTTGGTCTTGCGAGTCAAAAAAGTATTATGAAGCTGACCATGCTGAGCATCCAGGGACTCCAGAGTACGACTGCAAGTTTAAATCAGTAATAGAACCATTGCAGAAACGGTAGCTACGACCAGAACGGTCCTAAAGTATAACTTGAAGAATCTAGTTGTTTATTACATTCTGGTATTTAGGAAAGACTCGATTGTTAGATGTAATAAAATAAACTATAGAATCTATCAGATTTTTCAGTACACACGCGTCTTCAAAAAAAAAGAAACGGGTAATCGCAAAGATCATTTGTGTTAACTAAAATGCCCATAAAATACAACTAAGCTTTAAGTTCCTGACAAGTAGCTTCTAGGTCTACGCTTTTCGAAATTGTCTGAAGGAACTTAAATGTGCTAGGTTGACGTTCGCAACTACATCCTCTGGTCGGAAACAGTTGAACGCAACTTATGACGTGGCTCGAAAAGTGGGCGCGGAAGGGAAAAAGTCTGAAAATTTAACTCGTGCAGTATACTTTCAATGTTGCAAATTATACTTTTACCTTAAAAATTTCTCCGTTTTTTATTTTCCTATTCTTACAGCAGGTGGCCTGAATAATTCTTTAATATCCTTTGTAGAAACGATAGTGTTATTAGTTATTTCAGAGAATCTGAATGAAAGCAGCGTATGCACTAATTTTAGCACACTCGATGCAAACTTTTATCACACAGAAAATATGTTTTAAAAACGCTACAAGCCTGAAAGCTTTCACGCCCACGCACTAACTGTCTCCCGCCAAAGAGAGAAGTATGTCACAACACATAGCACTTTATCACTGTACGTATTCTGACAGATCACAATAAGATAAAAATATTCCATGTTCGAGTGATCTTTGAGAAAACAACTTTGTTTCAGAACAAAGCGTCAAAATTTCAGTCAGGAGGTAACATCAACCGGCATAGTTTCTAAAACAGAACATCAAACTCCTTCGCATCAAAACGAAATTAACTCCCATCTTCCTTCCTCAAAACTTTGCAGTTTATGTTTTAAAAGATGGAGAATGTAACAATAACTAAATTTTAGCCATACGTACACAAAACTGCCACTTGCCGCGCATGTTATCCACCGACACTACAACATACCACACTGGAACAATAAATACCTCCACGCAAATACTACCCATTAAAATAAAAATGCTACCTCTACAGGCAGCAAAACGACGGTAAGAGTTTTCAGTCGTGCGTCACGAAATTTACATGAAATAAATAAATAAGGACAGAAACACGCTCGGTAAAAGAAACAATTCCTAATCGACTCAATTGAAAATAGCTCTCCATAACAATTTAATGACATTACTGAGTTACAGTGCATATCATTCAAAATAATTTTGTTCAGGAGGTCGTTAGGCTTCTAAGATGGCTGCCACGCAATACTAGAAATGAATTGAGAACAAGAAACTATCTACAGTTACTATAAATTCACTACTAGTAATGACCAATACTAATACAGAAACTACCTCAATAATAGGAAAACGGAGCTTAGGCTATGAAAGACCTCGCACCCAGAAAAATATGGAAAGAATAAAAGAAAAGTGACTTTTTCAGTGGGAGTTCACCGAAAACACACGTCGCCCAGCTCTACAGAAAGAATAAAAATAAAAGTGAAACTAGGGTTTACCTAATTAAAATTAAAACAAATTTTCACCGGGTAACTCGAAATGTTATGAACAGCTAATGTAATCTTAGAGGACCGCCTCGTCCTCTGAGGAGGTGATCACCTAGACCAGACAACACTGGCATACCTCCTTGAAAACAAGCCCCAGACACGTACCTGTTTCACGTCAAGCACTGCGTCTCCTTGCTACACCGAAATTAATCACTTTAAGAGCCGTTCACTGGGGATGCTACCCACACGTGTATACATACAAAAATGAAACATACATGAGAATTTACCACCGAGGAGAAAGACCCTTGGGAGTTGTTCCCCACTATGGAACAACACAATCCAGTGCCATACTTCATAAAAAGTAACAGCTGTACAAATCAGTGAACACTTACTAAAACTTGCTGTGCAAGTAAGTTACTACGGGATTAATTTTCCTCAAGTTTTCTTTCCAGTCGTAGGTGAAACCTGACATTCCAGAAAACTATTGACCCTAGAAGCAGAAGTTCCAGGACAGCTTTGATCAAGAAAATCGTCTTCGTCTTCCGTTCCTTCCTGGTCTTTCGTCTTGATCTGAATGTCAGCGTCCATATTGATGAACTCGGGTAAACCAGGAAACTGTTGGTAATGTGATTCTATGTATGGGGCTGAATTGAACAGCTGGTAAGGGTCAAATGGAAAAGTCATGTCAAGGGCAGAGCCAGTAAGGGAAGGTCTAAGATGCACGCCCTCGCCGGTATGCATGGTCACTGGGAGAGTGTTGCGTCTGTTGCTTTCAATTATAGCATAACAGTAAGCCAACTGGAAATGTCTCGTAACCGCTGCAAAGTTCTTGACGATTTGATTCCTACAAACGGCTAATGGATTCATCTTGCAAAACACCAGACGCTCTAAATTCAGGCGACGCACATGATCAAGCATCTTCTCATTTTTAGTGAACTCACGACACCTGAACGTGAACACGTAAAACACGGTCTGGCATGCACAGTAGAATTTCTCGTGCAAAGCAAGACTTACGTAATTGTTTGTACCTTCTTTTTCTTGCAGGCTTATGTACTCTTGACACCAATTAACGATCACTTCGAGGCACGAAAGAGCTGTTGGAATTGCTACAAACTTCCCTCTTACTAACAGGCTGCCCATGTAGGCTAGCGCGTTTTTCTTCACATCTAAAGCCACACTACTACCCATGAATGAATCTGTTCTTAGCATTTCGAGAAAAATACGCGTTAATGAAGGTTTAATAGATAGGAAGTAAAACATGAAAAATTGAACATGCCCAGACGAGTGTGTGGGTAACACTATCTGAGTGAAAACACTACTAAGATCGTCGTACAACTTTTTCACAACATGCATGTCGTGTTTTTCTCCTCCACAAGCGCACCCAAGCGTAAGCTGGTGCTTCTGTTCAGAGCTAGGGTCGTTTTGCACTCCAGTCGCCTGCGCCAGTTTGACGCTGCCTGGAAGACATCCTGTCTCCTTGAGTTGCGCTATGTTCTGGTCGCGGTCCAGGCTGTAAGGCACATCATGCACGGTGCAGTGGATGAAGAGCACCATGGCATCCATGAGCACATCCAAGCTGTGCATCAGAGGGTTCTGCAGGATCCACTCAAGGCGCTCCTTATTCTGTTGCTCCAGTAAGGTATACTGGGAAGAGTCTTCGTCCATTTCCTATGCAAAAAAAGAACACGGTAAGACCGTGAAAGTGTAGAAAATGCTCCGGGTCCAAGACCCATTAAATGAATTGCAGGTGTTTGACGATTAACTTGGTGAAAATTTTACTGTATATGGCTACTCAATGTACGTAAATCCTTAAATTTTGGCCCGCATAGTCTATTTTTTATGAAGTCACTTCGTATGAACAGTTTCTCCCATTTTTATTTAATCCCGCACCAGTAAATTGAATGGAAACATTCTTCTTCTCTCATATTAGTGACATTGATATTAATGCTGCACAACATTTCTTGTGGATACCATACTTTGATCCCAACATAGTCGAGAAATTAAAAAATATTTAGGACGGCTTAACTAAACCTTCTGGTAACAAATGTTAACCAAATTTAGTCCACAGCTAGAATATAGTTAAATATTTCGTTTCAAAGCTAACTTTGCCCCGATGAAGACCTTTTAAATGTTTAATTTTTATTACGAACAACAAATATTGAAATACGTTTGCATAACTTACTGAACTATCTCGGTTCTCGAGTGACCGAACATTGAGGTAATAGTACAGTAGTTGGACTGGAAACATTTAAGTTAGCACTTGCCATTAATATATTCTCTGTCAACGACGAGTTATTTCGTAGTCGGCTATCACTATTCATTACCAATAGAGAACGTTTTACTGTAGTAGATTAGTGTTTCTTCTTCCCGATTAGAAAAATCAGACAACACACCGTTGGCACAAAGAACCACAATCTGCTAATCGTAACTGGCAGTGAACGTGTTAAGACAGTCCGATATCACGTTGATCAACGTAATAATCCTATTTTACAATAGTGATTTAAAATATTTCACAAAACAAACTTTTCTAATGTAAAAATCACGTACACGTCGAACATTATTTGGAAACATTCCTACTTTAAAAAATATATTAGTTCAAATCAGTTTTCCTTAGTTTACAGGTATTTTCGTTAGCTTTTAATTTACTATTCATCTTTCATGAGTTATGTAAGAACTCAATAGAGAATATTACTCTTGCTTGTTCTAGCTTTACACACACAATCTTTCCCAATAACTTTATCTCTCCCTACTACACAGTTTTTAACAAATCTTTTGGCGTAAGTTTCAACGATCCAGATTAATAGTTAGTGCCGTCATAATATTCGAGACAAAAATGATTTATTAGTTAACGTAAATACCGACAAACCGACTCGTCGTGAGGTACATACTAGTGATGCTATCTGCGCTTAAAACCGTACGGAAAATTTGCAGACGCTTGACAGACGAGTATCAGCCCCAATTTCACTCATTATTTGCTTCAATGTGAAAATGAGCAGTAATGGTAAACGCATAAATTCAACTACAATTATTTTGTTCACCATGTAAAACAAGTCAATTAATAATCCTGAAGGAATTGCCAAACTTGTTTACTTTCACTGTAGAAAATGGGTTATAACTATATTTTTAATGAGAATCGTATTAATTAACTAGCGTGTAACACTAACGGTATTTAAAAACAAAACGACTAGTACAGTGTTCGCGATGTAACACTGACACCTGAGTTGCGATCTTCCTGACTGATACAAATATAATTGAAACAAGTTCAATTTTGGGTGTTTTTCTCTAATAAATTCAATAGTATTTACATGAAACTGTTCTTTTTTCTTGAATTTGAATACTATAAATTACATACCATTTTGAATATTTCCTCACATTCCTCTTCATCTTCTGTATCTGATGCATCAGCTTCTTCCCGGGGACAGTTGGCATCTATATCCACCATTCTGAAAAAAATAGTAACTCATAAATGATGAGTAATGAGGTAGAGTAAGGGAGAATATATTCCTTAGAAAAAATAAAAACGGGAGTAACAAAAATGATTTTTCTTCAGTGTATGTCTGAAGGTGCAAGATAGTAAGATCCAAGTGCTGTTCTGAAGGTGGTTCTCATGTCCATGTGCTTCATGACGCCCACGCACAAACTGCAAAATACTTAGTTTTGCTCACTATGAGGGTAACATACGTCGAAATTCTTTTGATGCTTCACTTTTTTCGAAGTTTCAACCGATGAACCTTTATGAACGCTTCCAGTTACAGCGCAATAGTTTTTTTCCAGCATTCGGTTTTCTTTGCATTTTCAAACTGGGAAAATATTTCAAATTCTAAACGACACAATCGATAAGTTCCTCAGAATGTCATTCAAAAATTTTTCGATTTGCATCAAAAATTTCCAAAACATCATCCTTTTTAAAATAATGATAGCATACATACGCACCATCTCTGTATATCTGAAAAGAAGAAAGGGTAACAGAAGATGATTTGGAGCACTGACGTTAACACGGAGTTTATAAACGCAAAGATCTGTGCATCAGAGAGCATCTTCAGAAGCATGACCAGCAGAACCCAGCGGCCACCGTGGTTTTAAGCTATGCTACGACATAGTACGGTTCCCTCTGTACTATGGTAAGTCATAAAAGCTGCATCAAATAATACGTATACACTTGTCTCTGCAATCTAGTGCTCTTTTCACTTCACGTGTACACACTTACAGTAAGTTACCCTTCCTTGCAATTCTCACCTCATAAATTTCTTTAAGACACTGTTTCTCTACTGCCCAATCTACCTTCGGTTCAATCATATTCGACAATTTCCATGTCTGGACGCACAATGTTATATCAATAGAGGCTCAGTGATTAGGAGTGTATAACTCGCACGTGGGTTCAAACTACAATAACGTACGTGTAAAGGGTCATCTTTGTGTTGATCGGGAGAAAGAGAAACAAGAAAAAGTTCCTTTTTTAAACAATCTGCTATACTACATTGACTTCTACCATATTTATGTAAAAAGGGAAATGAAAAAATACTCCATTCATCTATAATAACGCTGGCTCTAGGGGTATTTCTGGACTCAGCAGTCTCATACACAACTGTTCGTACAGTTATAGGATTTGATAATTAAAAACAAATTAAATCAGCGACCTCGAAATAAATAACTATAACTAAGCACATATGCACAATTATCAAATACATCAAATTCTGTCCGGATAAAATTAATGCAAGCATGAAATACTGAAGACATTACTCACCTTTGTATGATCATCTCCAGGAAAGTTCTTCTCAAAGACGGAATTTTCAAGGAAAGCATCATGAGACACTTAGTAAAGACCAAGAGTAGGTGAGGGTGTTTCTTGTAGTATGGTCTTGCATTGTTCGCTTCTTCGAGCAGTATGCGCTCACTCAATGGAACCTTGGCGTGGATGAGGACAATGGCTTGCATTGAACACTCCGCCACTGTCATCATAGAGCTATTCACCGCATGAGGGTTCACCAGTAATAGCTGATCAACATCATTTGCATCTGGGAAAAGACAAAAGAAACGTAAATGAACTAAACAAGAATGTTATGGTGGTGGATTTATTAACACTACCGGAAGAAAAGTTGAAACTTCCTTTGCCTCTAAAACTTAAGAAACCACACTGGAATTTTACAAATGTGCTAGTCAACTTCATCAAATTTTCTACCTCACCTGGCATTCATTCATCACATTCCACTTTCTGCTTAAACAATACTTCAAAACAATAATACCTTTAAAATGCTTATGTAATTCTCCACTCTTAGTTTCCTAAATTTATGCATTGTTCTCAACAGTCGTATGAAGTGTGGACACTCATGGTCAGTCCTGCGCATTTCAATCCCTTGAACTTTCCGCTCTCACTTCCTTCCATTCGCACCAATCCTCGACCTTGAGTAATCCAATATCCCAGTCCTTCCATAACCTTTATACTCATCAACGCATTCCCACTTCTATAACCCTTTTTAATGATTAATTCCGTCTACCATTTACCAGCTCTACCTATTCTCTTCGCCACCACATCGACTATTTGCTGATCATTATCTTTCTTACCAACACATTATCCATTATTGCTTTTCCATTCGATATTCGTCTCTCATTCTCTCCGATCCATCAATATTTTGCACTATTTTTCTCATTGAGCCAGTAATTTCCAAACAAATTCTATACACATACCTTCATTCAAACAAGATAGTTCATACACGCTACAGCACACTGAACGATTTTTTACTCCACACATTCATGTTATACATACAATAAATAATAAATTTATGCATCGAAATAAATCTCGTACATTTCTTCAATATCATATATAATTGATCAAAATATTGCGCCACACTGTATAGCACTAAGTAATATAATTTCACCGCCTAAATTTTAGATCATAAAATGAGATCACTTTGGCTTACTTAGATCACCATCTAAAGTGATCTAATTTCACTAAGTAAATATGCTTAATTCCACGGGCTTCGTGCCTTACCATTTTAATTAAGAAGCACAATTAATAGAATAGCAAAGTAGAGCAAAAAACGACTAAATTTTGTGCAAATTTTCATACGTTTTTTAGGCAAAACAAATTTAGTACATTTTTCCAGTTAGTGGTTACAAGTGAATTCGAATTTACTAACTGTTCCCACATTCATCTCTCCAGGTAGAAGCTATGGCACCTGAAAGGGGTAAATGGCAGAGATTCATTGTTGCCCTATGGACTACCTAAGGTCTGATGAGGAGTAAGTAAGTAAATAATTTCTTCAACAGCACCGACTCAAGTGACCACCAGTAGAGGCCTAGTTTGTGCTCAACACCGTCCCTCACCAGGTAATAACAGCCCGAAGAGGTGACTCAGAACAGTCTTGCAGTGGCCGCTGTGAGCTGTTACTAATGCCACCACGAAATTCTGATAGGCATTGCGCAGTGCTTCGCTCTCAGAGAGTTTCCATGGGAGCTTGAGGACTTCACTCACAAAACCTGGAAAAAAGAATCAATACTTTTTCATAGTTAAATTCAGGCATTACGTGGAGAAAGGTACACTTGTGTCAAAACAAAATTTCGAGGAAATGGCGTTTAAAAGTTTGCAAATTTCTTTAAAGGGTTTACGGTAAATTTTTGTAAAATAAAATAAATCTTATAGGACGTACCCATTGTGCCTACAAAACAATGCCACATGAAAGTTTATATATTATTGAACGTTTTGATGTGCATAACTCAATTTTACCCACACGGCGCGACTTGACATTTTTTCCCGCGTTTCAATTCCTATTTCAAGTTAGTAACTGAGAGCGCTACGTAACTCCATCAACCATTGTTTCCAAAAATTGTTTTATTTTCAGCATAAATTTTTCATTTGTTGTTAGTATAGCAGGTTCTACGCTCAATTTATGTGTAACCTGCACTTCCATTTTATAATTTTTTACGGTTGAAATCATTCTATAAAAACAACTGGGATACTAATAGAGGCAAAAAAAAATACTTGAAGACGTGTATATAGTTTCCGATGGTGTATGGATATTCATACAAGCCAACGATCTATTATTATTCATAGTACGACCTCGTAAGTCATAACAAAGGTCTAACATAACTAAAGGCCTCACATGCCTAACTAAAAACTAAATAACTAACATCATCCATGAATTACCTGAGATGGACTTGTCCAGATATACGACTTCATAAGTGAACTGCAGTAGCCATTCAAGCTGCACATCTTCAGAAGACGAGGCTAACTCCTCCAGCTCAGCAGAATATGATGACACGAGCCCTGTCTCTCGTAGTCTCTCCAGCAGTAGGACACACTTCTCTGCTATGGGGTTCACAGCTACCTGGTAATCAGAAGCAAAGAATAAACATCAACGCAGAAGAAACTTCTCTCATAAACTTGTGCAAAAGACTAATATTAAACTAAATCTTCGGCATACTGACGAGAAAAAAATGCTAGTAGGCATTGAGGTTCCATAAACATGACTAGATAAGCACAGAACTATGCAATAAATATTTGGCCTTTATAAAACTGTCCCCAAAAATAAAAACATGAGGAATATGTTGGTAATTTCGACCAAGCTTTAAAAGCACAACTTTATCACTCGAGTCAAGTCATTTTTTCAGCAGGCAATGGGAATCAACATAATTCAATGTTCGACAGTTTAACGCCGTGAATGAAAGCGATAATTTTATTTTTGATTAGATGCTCTCCAAGATCATAAGAGAAAGTTGGGGCTGGTTGAACACGAATTAGATCACACACAAAACAACGGCAATCTGACCCCAAGTTAACCAGATCCATTGAACAAGAGCTGCTTCGTCACTTATAACACAGACGTTCTCATGCATTTAGATCAGCCATCGCGTGGAAAACGTTCCTCTTCTAATACTCATAAAAAGTACAAGATTATCTCAAGCCCAACTTGGCCGATGCCAAAGATGCAATAAACCCCACTTTTTTTATTTAGCTAGATCTTTTACACAATTTTTTTTCACTCTAAAGACAAACCTGTAACGTGGGTTATTCCTCCCAACTAAAAATATATCATCTCCAATGTAATTATGCTTATCTTCTTCTAATCTTTTAAATCTAGCATCTCAACAAGAGAAACCCATCACACTCTCACCCTAACTAATATGCACACAAATACTTCATTTCTTCACTTTATTTCTGCTTTGAAAGCTGCTCATACATAATATCTCACACTCATTCAATGACCCACAAGCTTTTCTATCCAGGAATTTGAAGCAGTATTCACCTTGAAGCATTTACTACTTCTCACTTCTAGATTTCTTTCTACATTCACATTCACAATTTATAAAATGATGAGTCCTACTTTTCATGCATTTGCAATCTTTTCACTTTATACAAGCCTAATCTATCCTATGTAGCCTAGCTGCACATTTTTCAAATGCCCTTACAAGAATGCTCACAGCACATCTTGGCTTTCACTCAACAGTCCACCGTGAATATAATTATAGATCAAATTACTTTATCATTAATTCACAAGCATCTTACATAATTAGTAAATGAAATCTTTATATTGCATATTAAAATTGACAATTAAACAAGAAGAGAATCAAGCTAAAGTGAGCTATGAAAAATTGCCTTGAATAAAAAGGAGCGAATAGATTTAACAAAAATTTACTATAAGATTCCAATAAGTTACTTCTAACCCAACTTATGATAAATAATTGTATAATACAATAAGCAGTAACACGTTGATCACATGTTTTAATACTTATTGCAATTAGTTCAAGAATATATATTGGTGAACCTACATTAATAGTTGAAGCACATGTCATACAATAACCACAATGAAAAAATCATCTTACTTCATTTTTCTGTATGGGCAATAAGACACCAGCTCAATAAAATATTAAACAAGAAAAGAATGATAAGCTAAAGTTTTTCTAGAAGAGAGCCAGAAACACCAATTTGAAGGTTAACACAACTCACTCTCTTGGCCTCAGGATGCTGGATTGATGAGCTGTGGCTGCGGGTCCTCTTGAGGATGGGAGGAATATCTTGGTAGTTGTTGACCAGCATGTTGCCACTGCAACACAGACCTGTAATTCCCCAAAGCTTAATTATGTACCGAGTTCATCCAAACACACAATACTATTCTCTACAGAACAAATATTTAGAATATTTCATCAGAAAACTAATTTCTTACACTTTTGTTGATGTAACAATGGACAAAATTAACAATATTAGCCAATGTACATATACAACTTTGTACACCACAAAAATTGCTGTTATTAGAACGAGCCAAATCTTTACTAAAAAGACAAAATTTGGCACATCAATACAGGTTGCTTTTTAGTGGGATTGTCAGTTGTACAGGGAGAACCCATAAAATGCATACACTGTTTTGGATGGTTTTTACTCTTTCATTAATGTGTGTACAAAAATCTTATTGGTATAAATTTTTCTGAATTAAATTTCCTAATCAGTTGTGATCAGTTAAATCAGTTGTGAAATATTATTTTGATACAGATTTTAGTTGTTGGACAATATGTATCACAGTAAAGACAACCAACTGGACCCTCACATGGAAAAATAAATATTCCTTTTACAATAAAAAAAATTCAAACCTATCTGGAAATATGGTTTAAAAGGTGAAAATTAACATTTATAGTTCGAAATTAATGCTTAAAACAAATAGTAACAAAATAAACACTTCATTTTTGCATTATCTTCTACCTACATATTTCGATTGGTCACGCAATCGAATGGTCACTACAGTCTCCCGATCTCACACAGTGTGACCTTAACTCCTCACAGTCCCATCACTAAATTTCCCAGCCAGCATACTGCACATGTATTTTCATACAAAGTTTTCACGATGTTCCCTATATTCTCACTAAAACCAATATTTCCTAGCATGTCTAGCAACCTCCTACGGTCCACTATCATGCGCCTTCTCAAAATCCAAAAATGCAAGATACACCTTTTTATTTTCCTTCTTTTTTCTTTCAATTATTTCACTTACCACAAACAAATTATCTTCATGTCTATCTCTCCTAAAACCATTCTGTTCTTCCTCATTACTCCTTGTTCTTCTACCACATGTTTCATCCTTTCATTTAGGATTCCATGAAAAATCTTACTTACCATGTCAACCAGAGCAATAGGTCTATAATTTTTTAATCCTTTCAAACTCTTATGTCCACCCTTATGCAATAAAACTACATTACATTTATTCCACTCATCTGGGACTTTTACACTCCTCCATCAAACAAACATCTCAACATTTGAATTATACTTCCTACACTATGCTTATAGAACTCATATGGAATTTCATCAGGGCCACTTGCCTTCCCATTTTTCACCTTTTTTAAAAAAGGTTTCAATCTCCCCATGCATAATTTCATCTTCAATTTTTAAATCATATTCCCCAATTTTAAGAGTTACTGGTTCTTCATCAAAAGTCCATAACTGCTTTCACCATTGGTCTCTGATCACTCACTTTGCATCCATCAACTACTAATTCATGGATTTGTACTTCACAACTTCTGTTATTGCCTTGTATGAAATTATACCACTCTTTAATTCCATCTGGACCCTTGTTTCTAAGATTTTCAACTTTTTATCTCTCATCTTTCACTCAAGCCTCATATATCATTCTTTTTGCCTTCTTTTGCTGAGCTTTGTATTCATCCCATGCACTTTGCCATTCCACTTTGGCAATCCTATGTTTTTCACACAATTTTTGCATTTGGTGTTGTTTTTTATTTAAAAATTTTATTCTCATTTGTTCCTCCTTTATCTCTCTTGTAAACCACTTGGCTTTTCCAGTAAATCTTCTACACTTTACTTTTCTAATTATCTACTTTGCTGGGGCATACAATGTTTTTTGCCATCTCTTTGTTCATGTTATTTACATTCCCATTTCTATTCCATACACATCTTCTAAGCACTTTATAAAATTCTATTCAATTTGCTGCTTTCAAATGCCACTTTTCCTTTACACTGCTCATTTTTTGCACAACCTGTTTTCCACCCCATTTGTACTTAAGAACAAGCATTTGGTGATCAGTATCAATATCAAATTAATTTTCATCCACATGCATTTCTCTGACATGCTGTCTTGCTTCATGATTCACTAACACATAGTTAATTGCTGTTTTCCATTCCTTACTCTCCCATGTACGCAACCATTCCCAATTGTGATGTGGCGGTTTGCGTTTTTGTCGGGTGAATATATATGACATGTCTCATTTATTTATTAGTGATTGATTTAATGCATATAAAAGGTAAAAGTTTATCTGCCTACTGTCAATTGCATGATGATTGATTGTCGAGTTCTTTTCTCTCTCATCAGTTATGTAATCCTGGTTCAATACATGGGTCTTCTGCATGCTGTTCTACTACCATATTTCAATTAATACTTGTAATTAACACAACTAATGAAATGCAACAACATACACACGTAACTGCACTAGAGGGACTCTAATCCTCTGAATACATGATATGTCAAAAGATATTCCCAGTACTCTTTTTCAATGGCAAGATGAGGGTAATGACACACACAGAAAGATTTAACACACGTTATTCTAACTTCACGAGGTGGGACATGAGTTATCTACCACATTGGCATATAACCCACAACATGAAATCCTATTAAACAGTGCATTATTATTGGATAAATGGCATATTTAATAATTGAACAATAAAATGGAACACATTAATTAAATGGCGTACAAATCAATTTACGAAATTACCTTGTCGCTAACCTCGATCACATAGAAAATAATAACATTAAACTTGC
>VCRD01000340.1:357750-436110 GCA_006783055.1 Trinorchestia longiramus | reverse complement strand
TAGACAGAGACGTATCACCAGCTTGGTCGACTGGTGAGCGAATCTGCTTTCGAGCAGAAAGACCCGGGTTCGAATCCCGCTGCTAACATGGTTGACGCGGCTAGAAATACGGCATGGGACTTGGGTTAACAACCGAATAATTATCGAAGTAATTATCCGACCCAAGAATGGGCCAGAAGGTTCGTTCCTATAGCCTCATTCTATTCTATTCTATTTTTTTTTTCACGACATTGGAGTTTCGCTTTTAATATTCAGCAGCGAATTTCTCATGAATAAGTAAAATAAATTTCTAACATCTTGCCCACCCTGATGTATGGTCGTAAACAAATGAGACACTAGTCATATCTTTTCTCTTCCTCGTGCATTTTCCACTCACTTTTTCCTTTCCTCACCTTATACATATTTCTAGGTACATGTATACTCTGATTTTCGTTTGGTTTAAAAGTTCTACTCTACACGTATCCGTTTTTTCCTCAGCTTGCTTCTTACCTACTGTTCCTGCTGGTTTTCAATAGTTTCCTCACCTTCCCTCTCCCCATTTTCCTTCAGTGTGTTGTGTACCTTATGGACAGAAAGAAGACCCCTATTTTCCTTTCGTGTTTTGTGTACCTTATTGACAGAAAGAAGACCCCCATTTTCCTTTACGGTGTTGTGTACCTTATTGACAGAAAGAAGACCTCTCAACAGGTATTGAACAAATACATGATACTCTAACTTCCGTTTAACTCGTGACTTCAGAGTTTCATACCTTGTTGAAGGCGGAGAGGACCTTCCAGCAGGTCTTGAGGGTGCAGGAACCTGACACGCCATGACACTTGCAGCTCGTGGAGAGCGCCGTCCCTGTCACCTCCACGGCCAGAACAAGCATACATGCACGGTAGTCATACAGTCTTACAGCAACAATTTTATGCAAAACGATCGTTTATTTTTATGCAACCTTCAAAAAGATGTTCACTATTTTGAAAATCTAAGATTACATTCAGAAATTGAAGATGAATTATTGTCGAGTCGAAAGCTTAATTTAAAAGCTTTCTTTCAGCTTTGAAAAGAGTTATCAAATTATCAATTATACATCACTATTAAGCTCTTTACGAATTTAAAGCTATTACAGAAAATTAAAAACAATCAGTATATAATCAGAAATATATGTGCGGTCAGTAATTAGTATATTTTATGCGAATAATTTTCCCACCGCAGACAACCATTCATTTCGCAGGCTTTCTTGATGCATGAATTCGAACGAGGAAACATGAAAATAAACAATGGAATATTATCCAATTTAGATAGTTGTATTCTGTTTGTAAACTTTACCTTACGTCCGACTCGTCTGTTATGACGGTTCATCCTTAAAATAGCTCTTCTTTTAATTTTCTTGATTTTTGCTTCTCTCTTCAACATTGNCACCTCCACGGCCAGAACAAGCATACATGCACGGTAGTCATACAGTCTTACAGCAACAATTTTATGCAAAACGATCGTTTATTTTCATGCAACCTTCAAAAAGATGTTCACTATTTTGAAAATCTAAGATTACATTCAGAAATTGAAGATGAATTATTGTCGAGTCGAAAGCTTAATTTAAAAGCTTTCTTTCAGCTTTGAAAAGAGTTATCAAATTATCAATTATACATCACTATTAAGCTCTTTACGCATTTAAAGCTATTACAGAAAATTAAAAACAATCAGTATATAATCAGAAATATATGTGCGGTCAGTAATTAGTATATTTTATGCGAATAATTTTCCCACCGCAGACAACCATTCATTTCGCAGGCATTCTTGATGCATGAATTCGAACGAGGAAACATGAAAATAAACAATTGAATATTATCCAATTTAGATAGTTGTATTCTGTTTGTAAACTTTACCTTACGCCCGACTCGTCTGTTATGACGGTTCATCCTTAAAATAGCTCTTCTTTTAATTTTCTTGATTTTTGCTTCTCTCTTCAACATTGCTCGACCTTTTTTCCTCCTCCTCCTCCTTTCTTTCCGTCGTCTTATTTTCCTGTGTTCCCTCTCATGACTCGCCTCTCCATTGTTCCTCCAACGTTCATTCTTCTGTTATGGAAAGAAATTATATCAAAATTAGACCTACGAAGACAGAGCAAAGATGTCCATTCTGAAGTAACTGTAAGCACACCAAAATTAATGAACTTTTACGTTCATTTTTAAAGTTATTTTGATCAAACTCGAACAGTACCTGGACTACCTTCATCGGCCCCTTTTTTTAGGTGTTAATTTAATTGTAGATTTTCCATCAGCTTTGTCATCATTTTTTAAGAAAAAGGTATACTTCTATAATACATGTTATCTAACCCCCCTTAAAATTTCGAAAGCACAAATTAATGATTCATTTCTATGCCTAAGCACACATTGTTCCTTAATTGATATTTCTCTGGAAGTGCGGAAATGTTCTAACAACCCTGTTCTCGGTGCCATAAACGTAAGCTATGAGCTTGTTAATAACTGTCCAACCTCTGAGAATTCTTGCCTCACTACCACTTATTATCTTTCTAACATCAATATAGCTTTACAACAACAGCTCAACTGAGTCTTGTTCACAATTGACAGTCTACAAGTGTAGGTGCACATCGAACAATGGGTACAGCACCGTAATGAGTTCGCCACTTTCCAGATTTTCAAACATTCCTGCCGGTTATTATGCCTCATGTATTATTTGTTCAAACCAACAGATTTCTCCGTTACTTTCGATATGCATTAACGTGGAGTCCGTATTTGACTGCATTTGACTGAAAGATATTGAACACTCACAGAAATAAAACGTCACCCATTACCTTACCTCTTCTTTCACTACATGTCTTCTCTCATTGACTAAAAATTTTCTGGAGAACGTCCGAGCGAAGTGAAGGTTGTCACTGCAACCTCCCCACTGGAAGCGGCCGTTGGGGGGGTCCAGGGGGTACGCCCCACATCCACACTCCAGCACCGTCCCCTTCCTGCAGGCCCTTGCCACCGACCACACCAAGGAGGCCGTGCTGAAGGCGTGAACCACCGCATGCTCCCTCGTGCCTGCAGAGAGACAGATGATGAAGCGTGAGCAGCACAAACTTTGCAAGCAAAATGGGATTCGAGTTGGAGACCATTTTACATTGTGTCTGTTTAAATCACACGTGAATACAATACAAGTTGAGACACACTCGTTACTACGTGGTCAGCAAGTCTTCTACCTCCTACTGGGCCACGGGTAAACCAACCTGTGGTGAGGTCAGGACTGAAGTGAGGAGCTAGGGTGACGGATGAACAGTTCCAGCGGTAGTGACGAAAAGCTCGCTGACAGAAGCTGACAGCCGTGCTGGCGGCCACCACTACGGCTGACATGAGACCGGGCTGAGGGCAAAATTCTGTAGTAGGTTTAACACGTTGACTCCGAAGTGGTACGTATGTGTACCACTTACGTTAGGTTCTGTAATTTTTTCAGATCCTTCTAGTGACTATGCGTACAAAGTGAAGTTTTACACCAGTCAGGCAATCGGAGGAAACGTGTTAAATCTTCATTTGAACCAATGTTGCAAAGTTTAAACTTCCATGTGGGACATCCACTTACAACTTTTCATCAAGCATACAAGCGCCCCTATGAGACTACTTCAAAATTACGCTACAAAGAATGAGAAGAATGGCTGTGTGTAGTATCATTAGTCTTAAGATGTGAGTGGTAAGAATTAAGAACCCGATTCCAATACATGACTGCACTGTATATGAAAATCAAGTTTAGTTCATTTCAATTTATTTAATTTTGATTTAACTCGTTTCAGGTCAATGTTGGAACACGAATTGGCAGAACAAGAACACGTATTGACAACGAACAGGCAAGAGTATAAATAAAGAGTTTAAATTTGATATAAATCTTTTCGATACTGATCCTTGCAATATCATTTGCCAAGTATACCTACTACTGTTGAGCGTTTATACAGGATGCAGTCACATAACTTCCTTTTTCCCAGAGCAAACCGCTTTGAAAAAAGGAATGTATGTTGCCGCACTCAGCATCTTAATGGAATACTTGTGTTCTATACCATTTTGGTGAGCCTGTACTCTATTACACATCCCCTCTACGTTGTACTATACCTTGACACGCCCTGCAAGAGTCAGCACACACCCTGCAACAGTCAGCACACACCCTGCAACAGTCAGCACACCCCGCAACTGTCAGCACACACCCCGCAACAGTCAGCACACACCCCGCAACAGTCAGCACACACCCTGCAAGAGTCAGCACACACCCTGCAAGAGTCAGCACACACCCCGCTGACCTGGGATGAGCAAAGCTGAGCTTGCAGTCCAGTCAGCGCACGCCTCAGCCGCGCGTCCTTGCAGCTGGCGCTGACATTCTGCTGCCACACCACCTGACTCAGCTCATGCAGCGAGCTGAACAGTCAGCGCCGCGAGGGAGACACACGAGCGTTAAAATCAACGTCAGAGCTGACAATTGTGCTTGTGTAGTGCGTCACACAATGTAAACTGTGTTAACATCTGGACTGTGTCATACAATGTAAACTGTGTTAACATCTGGACTGCATCACACAATGTAAACTGTGTTAACATCTGGACTGTGTCATACAATGTAAACTGTGTTAACATCTGGACTGTGTCATACAATGTAAACTGTGTTAACATCTGGACTGTATCACACAATGTAAACTGTGTTAACATCTGGACTGCATCACACACTGTAAACTGTGTTAACATCTGGACTGCATCACACACTGTAAACTGTGTTAACATCTGGACTGTGTCACACAATCTAAACTGTGTTAACATCAGAAACCCGCTTATTGATTATTTGATAACAATTTCATTTATTGAGACCAGATACAAAATAAGTTTATATTAAGAAAATAAGCAGAGGTAACAAAAGTGGACACGGTTAGCATATTATTGTGTTACTCACGTGAAAAGTGGATGTGAGACAGCAATTACTTGGGAATGAGTACAAAATTTTATTCATTTTTAAAATTTTGTTTCTAATAACAGGAGTTCTAAAACAAGATTTTTCTTAGATTTTCCGTGAAATAATTCTGTTATGAAAAGCACACAGACAATATTCATGCTAGCCATCTAGAAACAGAGATTAGTCTCGAATTGGAGTATGAATAATACTATACATTTTATTGTCCTTACTAGAATACGAAAAAATCCGTTTCAAAAGAGAATTATTTTACTGACAAAAGAAAAGGCTTCTCAGTGCTTCAGTCTCTGAGATTTTGCTGTGCATGACACAAAGTAACCAGGCCTGGTCAAACCATCAACAATGCATGTTATCTTGGTGAAGCATTTTAGCGTATCTCGTAGGAATGAACTCCCACCCAATACATGTCACTCAATATACACTTTCTTTTATGAACACGAGGTTTTTAAAAAACCATACTTTTATAAAAATACAGTGCATTAATATTTTATTCGATAGTGATTTCCACTCGAAAACTGCAAAAATTGGCATTTTCTGTTATTATTCATTCAAAACCGGATGATTCATCGACACATCGAATATTTCTTCAAAGTTTCATCGCTTTCTCATTCCCCATCACAATGTAAATGAATATGTCAATTAAATTCAGTTGTTCTGCATAAATAAAATTAAAAGCTCAGGATATGTATAAGATATACCAGCTGTTATTTTCTACTTGTTAAAATGAAGCGCTTTCCTGAGATGGCGTCCATGACAGCTGCTCGAGCAAAGCCTAACTCGAAAAGAGTTTAAATGCAATGCCCCCAAAAAACATGTGAACGCTTTGCAAAAGCACGCTACAACATTATTCTCAGTTACCTCCTCCTTCAGAAGTGAATCGTAACTTTTCCTCGAGCGTAGCAGCCTAACGCGATCCAACTTGAAATGAGGATTCAAGATAGGTTCCAATGCGATCGTTATTTTCACTTACCCTTCGTGCTGACCAACGGCTGCACTCTAAGAGTAGTATTTTGAGTGAGTAATTTGAGTGTGGAGGAAGTACAGGTCTGTAGTATAGGAATCCAAAGAAGTTTACCTACGAACAGCTTTTGAGTTTCAATGAATGCAAAACTGGGCATTGAAATTGACGCTATCAGTTGCTCTTTGTCAAGTTTTAAAACTCATAAATTAATTGCAGAAAAATTTCTATGGGTAACTGTCATAAAGTTCATTCATCCTCCTCGTACTTATACATTACCTGAGAAGCACATCCATCTTCATTACGTTAATGTTATTCGTTGATGAGGTTGGCTGACGGCATCAAACTAAGGAAAACGTAAGTACAATCACTAAGCGAGACAGAAATTTAGCATTACTTTTTTGCCGTTCGAGATGAATTCATATAGTAAAACACCAAACTAACATCACACGAACACATAACTAACACCAAACTAACACCAAACTAACACCAAACTAACACCAAACTAACTCCAAACTATCTGCCGAATAAATTTCACATCTAGGGAAGCTCTGAACGAAGAAACTATCGCGCTCGTGTACAGCAACCTAACTGCACTAGAATTATGGACTAATTTATCATTCATTGATATACATAGCCGAGCGATTATACTGCCTAATCCTTGCCACGCTTTAGCGCTGATGCCTAGAAAAATGCCACGGCCGTTTTTCTTGAAGGCGATTATTCTCATTATGTAAAATATGAAGAGCTCTAGAATCTTACGCATAATCCGGAGGCCTCCGCGGCCTCTAATGAGCTCATTATGCTGGTATCATGAGGCTGCCCGTGTAAATGCTCTGTAATTACCCAACAGTCCAGAGCTCGCTCAAGCAACCATGAAATTTTAATGGACGAACTTTTTATGGAACCAAATGCAGCAGTCAGAAGGCGCGCTCTGAAGTTATTTCTTCCTTTAACTTATTTCCAAGAGAGAGTTTCTCTTGTGAGTTAGCTGGACTTCATTTGCATGCTAGTAATTGTTCTCCGTTTGGTCTACATCTCATAAGACTTTTGGCCTTTTGCCACAGCTTGGTGTATGCCAGGGATTATGATCTCGCCCTCGACTCTAAATCCTTAATATCAGCTTCATAAACGAGACAAATGTACGGACGCAGAGCTACGAATAAAGGTTCGAAAGTCCTCTTGTAACGTCGTTTACAATGAAAATTATCAATAGGAACCGTATTACGGCTTGCTGAACATACGGTGTGTCAAAATATACGGTCTGTTTTTTCTGCGTCGATGTAGAATGTACGGGGAAATTTTGCAAGTGCTCTGTGCCAGCTTAAGCAGTGTTTGCTCTACGCTACATGATAAGAATAGGTTGCCAGAGACAAAATAAAGATTGTCAAACACTTCAATTTTATGGCTCATCGAACTTCGTTTTATGATAATTGGAAGCGAAGTTGGAAAATAAGATAGGTATTGAAATACGCGGAATAAACGCTATGCCAATAATGTCATTTGTATAATACAAAAGAAAGTGCCATTAAAACAAATTTCTGATACTAGTAAAACGTTTGTAAATTTTTAGCCAATGGGATAATATATTTAAATATTCATGCACTGGTCAAATTATTGCAACATATTTTCGAGGACACATGAAATGTTTAAAATAAACTTGAAGAGAACATTGAAAAGCATCTATGAGAAAAAAGAAAACGATATATGATCTATATGTTTGAATGACCCGAGACAGATTGTATAATTGAACATTGCTGATAACGTATGTTGGAAAAATTGTTTATAGCCTAGCAATCCACAGTAAAAATCCTTTCACATGTTTAAAGATTTATGGAACTGTTTATTTAAGGTGAAGAATCTTAAAATGGCCAACGATAATGATGATTTACTACACTTCAACCAGTTATGCACAATTGAAATCAAATTATGATTTTTATTGCAGTATAGAGTTGAGGCTAGTATTCTGTAGCAAGTCAGTACTGCACAAGCTCACCTATACCCGTGTTCCAGAATATAATAGCACGTCATATCCATCAGCATTGTAATTGAAAGCAAGAGGGCTATTAACATCCATTGGACTTTAAAAAGGAGGCCGAGCTTAGGGCTTCAGTAGAGGTGTTATTAGGCTGTCAAAAATACTACGCTAAATGGCTGCTATGATCGATGCTGCAGGTTACTCCCCACACCGACCACAAGTCAGAGCTCGTACTGTTGCTATCACTTTCTGGATCCGAAGGATTTTGTTCCATAAAGGTTTTGGGGACCGTGTCGTGGTCGAATGGTCTTTAATTTTTTGCCTTCTTGTCCACTCATCAGGAAGTTCGAGCATATTTCAATGGTGCACTCCAAAGCCTCCCTAATCTAACTAGCGGAAGTGTCACATATTAAGGAAATTATGCGCTGCCATGCACTTTTTTAGCTTATTAAGGCATGCATGAGTGAGCATCGCTTAAATTTGTGCTCTCTGACCATTGAGAAATTGAGCGAAGGTAAACACGAACGCATGCGCTAACTAGAACATGCAAACTTCACAAATATCACGCGATCGATTTCACCCTATGAATAGACTCCCAAGATGTGCTCTTGGGTACCATGTCTTGTTCGTTGAGAAAGCTTAGCCTTGAACAAAAAGAAGCCAATAACAAACCGCAGAGCGAATAATAGAATACCACTATTCTGACATGGTGGTTTCGATGCAGCAGTTCATGAAGAATGATCTCGTTTTCCTTCTTTTTTTTTCTTTTGCAAAGGAAGAAGACATTTGCTTCTTATGAATTGAAATGAATCCTCAAATTTTACTACTCTTCCTCAAATTCCTCAAATTTTACTACTCCTCCTTAAATTCCTCAAATTTTACTGCTCTTTGATTAGAAAAGTAAAATTCATGGGTGATAAATTCCAGTGGAAGGACGTGTAGTTCATAACTGGCGGGTACGACATGCAGGTGCACAGCTGTAAGCTCCAATTCTAATACTCACCACCCGCAGCCACCTGCTGTATAATGTTTCCAGATTGAGAGTTCCTTCCATTAAGCACACTGTGCAGTGATATATTAAAATAAAAACATTTTCTAATGTTTGAACTTTTAACTTTCTTTATATGAATCAAAAATTATTCAAATATTTGAACATAAATGTACAGCAGACAGTATAATGTACATACATTTATCAATGTTTTTTTTTCATTCAGGCATGCATAAACGTTTACCAACATTTTGTCCCGTCTCTAATATTAACTCTAGAGAGTACATCTAATTGCAGCATTGGTTCATTCACTGAATTTTTGCGGTTGCATCGCTCGTGGGTTGCCCTATCAGCTTAATATTTACGAACATGGACGCTACATTACCCGCATTCTTGATATAATGACACCCGTCTCTGCCTCGCGAGTTCTCTCATGTGTCGGTAAAGTAACACGCGTCTCATACATATATGTGGAGCTCACTGTATCGAGTGAACTCCTCTGCAGGGTACATACGTGCTCTAAAGTCAGTTTTCATGCTCTAAAATCTTACTCATGATAGTCAAATTTATGTAACTCTTCATGGAAAAAATCCTCATTTTCAAGGTATCCAATGCGCCACGACGTTTTGACTCCACCTCGAATTCACCGTAATTTTCTCTGATGATGTCTGCCCAAAGGCTATAAATTAAGTTGTCCAAGCATGATGCCCAAACCTCATCATTTTTTGTTGTGTGTCTGCACGGCGGGTGTGCGGCGGATTCTATTTTCAGAGGAATATCTTCACGCCACACAACGCTCCAAAAGTAGTTTAGGATGAATGTAGGTTGAGAACTTAATAAACTACTAATGTTTTTATCCTTGCTGTAGAAGTATTAGCAAGTCAAAACTAGTAGCTAACTAATACTGTAAATTCATAAGCCAAAAGTCTGTTGTGGCACCTCATTTTAACTTTCGTTTGTCAGTACGCATCGTTCGCAACCTCACTTAACTTCCGAGCATATCCAACGCACTGTAAACAATGATTGTCCAAGTTGCTGGAACTGCCCTTTTACTTCACAAATGTTAAACATCGTTCATTATTTTTGCAGTCCATTGAGCCTCCATTCACATTTGCAGGGCAAAAAATATGGAAAAAAGTTATAGCAATACTCAATTATGTAGGCATGCTCGGCTAAAATCGTGTTTTGTTCTGTACGCGAACACCTTCACATTCATGATAGAAATTGCGCCCAGGGAAGTGACAACCTCTAGTTAGTTGGTTTGTTCAGTGCTGTCCAAGACATTGCCCCCTGAGGGATTCATTCGATATCTCCAAAGAATAAGCAACACCTCTCAGTATGACACCCAGTAACCTCTACCTCAAGTCGCTCTACAGAGGACGGGAACAGTCGCTCGGAGTATCATTACTGATCTTAAAATGCAAGCTTTAAGAATTGAAACCCTGATACCAATTACCATCCATTCATATTGTACAAAGCAATGCAGTGCGGAGGGATATATCAGAATGGACTAAATTTATTTAGTTGTTTGTTTATGGCGAGAACAATGCATTTAGCCTTCCTCGTCGTGATGGTCTCCGGACGAAGGGTAATGCTACTACACAGATGCGCCTTTGTTTATCGCATTGTAAGTTTTGATGGCACAATAGTACAGTTTTAAGAACTTGAGTTTAATGAACAAAAATAGGAGCTAGGTGATAGAAGATATCAGAGCTTTAAGTGCTGGATGAACTTAGATGGTAGAGTTGTGAGTGACAGATGAGCTGAGGAAGTAGAATTGTAAGTGCTAGATAAAATAGAATGATATATCAATGAGTGTCCGATGAAAATAGATAAAAATAAGACGGTAGAGCATTCAGTACCGGATGAACAGCTTCCTTTCCCAAATCACTGAATTTTATTTATGCCAAAAACAAAATTCAAAGCACAATTGTGGTGTAAATGTCTTCATTATTTTTTGTTCTCATACTCCGTCATTTGAGTCCACTGAGCTTCAATGTTTGCAATACAGTTCTGATATAATACACGAACACATAAAAGTATGTTTGTGAAAATTTAATTGCAATATTCCAAGATAAGACCAAATGTGAAATAGTATATGTTGAAAATGTCTATAAAATGCCGATGAACCTCTCCGAAGCTTAACAACTCAACAATTGTGCACAACTCGGACACAAAGATTAGGCTTATTCTCAACAATTGGCGGAATAATCGCCTTTAAGACTTACGGAAGATCTTAATTTGTAGGGGAGACCTCATGAGGAATTTCAACGAGTTAAAGAGAGCAATCCATCAGAGTATTAATGTTCTATATCACATTTGTACGACTAATTACTTGCAGATCATAATTCTACATCACAAGTAATAAATAATTACGCACGATAAGTTCAGTGATGATAAAATCTTAAAAATTATCGGAAGTTATTCAATGAAATCAATGGGCAAATTTACGCGTACGAACTGTAAGTGTAGATAATAAGGAGACACAATTGATCAGTTTCTCTTCCAAAGAAAATAGAACTGAATTAAATGAAAAAATTTTTGCAAAATTATTCAGTAATTGCAGATATTGAATTACTCAAGATTACTTCACGTATTTGAAATACTCAACAGAGGGGAGATAATTATACTCAGAATTATTAAAGTGTAAGAAATACTCATTGTAATCGAGATAACTATAGTCAGGACAATCAATTGCAGTAAAATAACTATACGAGAACTCTCACTTTCTCATCACTTTAAGATATTCTTAACACTGTGACAAACTGCTGTCAACAACTTGCTATGTCCAACAACGCGAATTTCGAGTTGATAGTGTAATTTGAGTCACAGTTTTAAATAAATAATTTCATGATATTGAAAATTAGTTATATCTACTGTGCTGCTAATGTGTTAACCCCGAAAGGAAATGGATTATTCGAATTTCTTATTAGGTAGTCTGTTTCTGCAAGGAAACATTATATCTCCTAATTAGAAATAATGAAATTTTTCACTTGAATACTTATGAATTTTAAAAGACTTTGGAAATTATGAGTCTCATTATATGCAAGCTTACATAAATAAAGTCAGAAGGTAGGAAACTAGAACTGGAATAGTACAGGGTGCGGGGATATAACTTTTTTTTTTCAAAGGAAGTTCTTTTCAAAAAAAGGTAGTTATGTTGCCTCACTCAGTACAATCCAAGAGGTACTTCAGAGGATGTTTGTCTTGACAAGTTCAAGCTCCAATTTGCAGCACGAGGGACCAAATAGATGAACAATGCTTGATAATCACGTAAATGTTAAGAGTAAACGTCAGAATAATGTAGAAACTTCAGATATGCGAACAAAAACAGCTGAGGAAATCCCTTCCATGCATTTTAATAAAAATGTTTAGTGCTTAAATTCGGGTTTGGCTTACGAGAGTAGTGCTGAAAACTGCACTGCCTTTATCTGTACTGTTATTCCAATTCAACATAGACAACGCTAAAACCAAATGTTTTAAAAATCCCCAATATAATGTTTTCTATACATTTTTATCTTGATATATCAACACAATGTTCAACCAGAACAGTGCATTCCGACGTACAATACGATTACGATCTCTAAAGTGGCCTGATTTTGATCTTAAGATCCATTTTTGCCAGCGATCTAGTGAGATCTCAAAGACGCAGCAGGCAGGTGATGTCGGTGCCTAGACCGGACTGAGGTATGCTTTAGTGCGTGCACCGCGTTGCATGGGCCAAATTGTGGCTTACTAAGCGATCAGACAATGCAATGGCCAGTCTCCTCTGACAGCCAGAACGCGATGCCATGATCAGAGCACTCTCAAAGCAATTTGTTCGCATAATTCCCTATGCAAATTACATGCAGAGACAATTTAAAGTCTAACTGCAAAGGGCTGCACGCATTTGGTCTACAGGGAGGTTCCATATTTTAGGGCTCGCTGCCTCACTCAACGAGACTAATTTCACCGTGTTTTTTTCCTACGTCTCAACCTTGTCTGATGTTCGTATCATCGGACACGCAACATGCAAAAAATCATTGACCAATTATTTTATTTTGAAGAATGGACGAGGTTGCGCTCTCCTGCGAAGTGCAGAGGGTAAAAAATACTTCTTCGATGTTCTTTCTGTGATTTTCATGCAATAGACACAAAGATTTGTCAGACATAAATTCAGGTTTCATGATGCCGCCTCACGGATTTTCTCGAATTGAAATAATGATTCTCCTAGATTACACTCCGATGAAACTCCTCCCAAAGAACAATGTAAAGGGAAGTCCAACTCTACGAGTCATTTCAAGTGAGGTCTTATTTACTCATTAAATAGTTGCTGTAATCGCTGAAGGAACGCAAAGGAAGACTTATGGTTAATCCGAGTGATCTTCCTATACAATTCAGGCTAATTTATTTTGCGAATAGCTTCATGTAATTTACTTTAAATTGCTATCGTTTCATTTCAAAATTTAAAACAGAGATTCATTAATATCATTCACACAAATACGAACATAGTCACGAATTTGAGGAAATTTAAACATAATCATGAATTTTAACGAAATTTAAACTAAGTCGTAAATTTTAACACAGTGTGAAAGAAAACTTACAGCCAGGAGATGGCGTGTACAACCGTCCAGAAGACACAGACCAGCAGCAGCAGGACAAGCCTCATCACTGCAGGAAAGACCTCTTCAGTTTCTGACGGCCCATGCTTTAGCTGGCGGTCAATGTCCTAAAATCACTAAATCACGCAAGCTGGACACGCATCTTCTAGAATAACTTCCATCTCCGAGGTATTTGTCTGTTAACATTCATCAGCTGTGAGCAGATTCCTCTCCATCAACATTTAGAAATGTTAACGTCAAAGAAGTAAAGTTCGTTTTAGAGGATGTTTACTTCATTTAACTCTTGTAATGTTAAAATGTTTCTGTCAAACATTGCCACAAACTCTTGAGCTGCTACTGGAGGGCAAGAATAATCCAGGTGAATAATGTACCACATTCTCTTTAAAACTTGTTTGAAGAATAAGAACTTGTATTTTTGTTATTTCACTTCATGCACACGTGACCAGTTGTGTGTCTCGCTCACTGGCCCAGTTAATTTCCATTTGAAATTTAAAGAAAGAAATTATTCTGGAAAATATCATCAAAACTCCTACAAAGCATAGTTTTCTTGGTTCCTAGTAAACAATAAGAATTTAATCGTTTTTCAACATTTCAATCATCCAGAATACGCACATAATTATTTAATGTGATCCTTAATGTTAAATCCAACATGAAAATAGTACTCGAACTATTAGTGTTAGTACTTATTTTAGTTAAAACTACTTAATATCTAATAATTGTAAAAATGATTCGCTGGAACTGCTGGAAAGGAGATCTTCCTTACAAGCTTATCGCGAGACATGCCCACGCAAATCGTCTGGCTGGTACAGCTTAATAACTTCAAATCGTCTGGCTGGTACAGCTTAATAACTTCAAATCGTCTGGCTGGTACAGCTTAATAACTTCAAATCATCTGGCTGGTACAGCTTAATAACTTCAAATCGTCCGGCTAGTACAGCTTAATAACTTCAAATCGTCTGGCTGGTACAGCTTAATAACTTCAAATCATCTGGCTGGTACAGCTTAATAACTTCAAATCGTCCGGCTAGTACAGCTTAATAACTTCAAATCGTCTGGCTGGTACAGCTTAACAACTTCAAATCGTCTGGCTGGTACAGCTTAATAACTTCAAATCGTCTGGCTGGTACAGCTTAATAACTTCAAATCGTCTGGCTGGTACAGCTTAATAACTTCAAATCGTCTGGCTGGTACAGCTTAATAACTTCAAATCGTCTGGCTGGTACAGCTTAATAACTTCAAATCGTCTGGCTGGTACAGCTTAATAACTTCATATGTTCTCATTGTGCAACAACAGTCCATGCATGTCAGTCAGTAATTATGTCCTCAGTAGTTATACAGTCTACGAATTGCTTTCACTGTTACATAAACTAGAGAATTAACAACAACAACCAGCACCTATTACACGAATGTTTCCAAAAATTAAAAAAATGCTCTAATTAGTGAATTTACTCGTAGAAAATATTTTAATTACATGGTCAGGTTAAACCCAAGGATTATACTCGCATAAAATAACACAGAGAAAAGTGATCAAAGGTAAGCGCTTACAACTAAAGAACAATTGACAGAGAAAGATGAAAGAAAACGACATGCAAGGATAGATTCTCAAGTTTCATTTGAATTATAACAAATGTTTGAAATGACCACCTTACTGCCCAATACAGAAGTTAACTCTGCGATCAAATAGGGCCTGAAAATATAAAGTATGTTGCAATCTTGACACTTTAGACGACGCAACACTTCTCCCTAACAAACACACGCAAATTCCATCAAATGTTTAGTTCACCTTGCACGCAGTTACGTCTATTAAGTGTAATAGACAGAATAAATCTTCACATGCATAGTAGAATTATCTTTCATTTAAACACAATTGTAAGAATGAAGTTGTAATACTAGGGACTAGTATGGTATACGAACGGAACGAAATAGTTTCACGAACTTATTAGTGAAACCATTATATTGAATACCTTGAAACTCCACATAATTATTGCAAATTTTAGCTTTAAAAAACTTAAACCCTCAAGACTTTTTAATTTATGAGAGGGACAGAAATTTTCCTGATGGGAGAACAAAGCTGTTGTTCTCGCGTTTCCAGATTTTGATACTACCTTGAATGCCAAAATTTTCTATTGTGAAATTATTCGACTGAAATCGAAAGCTCCCTGCATGTCGTGTCGTGATACATCGGTGTGTAATTTTCTTCCTTCTTTCATAATCGGAGCAGTGGGTGATGGCCACAGCTTAAACATTATTTACTGCCGCATATATTCCATCAAGATGGGCCTTTCAGTCCGTTAGTAAAACTGATTAAGAGGAAACGATAGATGAATTCAGTGGAACTTATACATTAATCTTTAAATCACTGTTAGGAAGCGTTTGAAAAGATGTTACATACAAACATATTTTCAGATTTATTATCATCAACTTAATTGCTTAGGAAGTTATGAATCATCAGTACAACTCAATTTTGAAATAACACAAATTTAAAACCACAGCACTCCAATGCTTTGCCTCAATTTGAGTTTTGAGCTTAGGTAATTATGTTGTATTTTAACACTGATTCGTGCTTCACGGTAACACAGTCAAGTTAAAATTACTCCTTTTCCAGTTTTGAATCTTGTGAATAGAAAAATAATTTCTCAAAAATCAGTCAATTTAGGAACTGTACTGGAAGCGTTTGTTCTATTTTAGTGTAACAAATCACATGATTTATGAAATCACGGTTACAAATGAGCTCCACCACGACGTTCTAAGGCGTGCTGGAAACAGTGGTCGTGCCTGGATCTTGTACGTGATAGCGCACCTTACCACCATAACTGTATGCTGGAAACTAACCTCTCTTGCCCGCCAGGGCCTCGGTGTTCCATCTTACAAGACTTGGAGGTTCAGGATTATTGGTGGGAGAAGCTCATGGGCGGAGACTTACTTCATACGCCTCAATGACCTCCCAAAACTAGATTTTCAGACCAAAGTGTATGAAATTTCCATTCGCTGTTTGATATAAATAATTTATATCAGTAGCAAGATAATAAGAACAATGCAATTTATCCTTTTTTATATAATGCCGAATAAAAATGTTGGTACACTGGTATTTTCTTTTGCTTGTGAATATTACGAATAAAATATATTTATAATATAAAAAACCTTTACACAGTACAATATGTGATCGATTTTCCAAATTACAACGCTAACATTTCACGACTAATGATGATGTTCCCTGCGACTGTTCCCGTCCTTCTGGAGTGTGACTTCAGATAGAGGTTCGTAGGGGCGCTAGGTGAACTTTTTATTGATGAATGATCGTAACCTAGTCTCCCGCGTCGCAAGCAGGAGAATTCGAGTTCTACGTAAAGACTCGAACCAGGGACTCGCATCACAAGCCTGGGCCTTTCGCCACTGCACACATTTGCTGAAGCAGGACAAATGCTTTCAAGAACACTTCAAAAAATTACATGGACACTTTTCTTGTGTTGAACTTGATGTTCTGGTGTTCGTGCAGCTATGCTTGGTAAGCTAATTGGTGTAGACCCTACCGTGTGTAGTCAGTTAGACCCTAACCTGTGTAGTCTGTTTGACCCTAACGTGTGTAGTCAATTAGACCTTAATGTGCTCCAGTGAATGCATCATGATGCAAATGCCATCATTATTCACAGTGAGAGCTGGTTAGTGCAAAAATACTCTTGAAATTTTGAGGCTTTCAATTATTCAATTATGGTGTGACCAAGATCCTTTTCTCACAAATACATATATATGATTTATCATTGTAGTTTGTTCATTGCGGAGCAGTGGTTAATAACTGGCTTAATTGTATCGCATTGTAACAATGGCAGGTGCGAAATGATTATGAATCTATACTCTAAAAGTGAAAATTATTCCAATTTGCATGCATCACTACAACATAAAATGGAATTCTCGTTGTTGATTTTTTCGCGTTGCATTGATATATACAAAATATATATGAAATTGATGCTCTTAGGAATGTTTAAAAGTTGACGAGTGTTGTACTATTTCAAGCTCTAACCTCTTTTCCACAGCGTCAAATAAGTAATAACTTCCTTCTGAATAAAAGAAAAAATTGAATGCGATCCAAGGGCACTATTAAGGTATAAGTCCTTGATTGTATCTTGCTTAAGGAATATATTTGTACTAATGCAGTCATTGACATATTATAGGAATTTTTGAAATTTCTGAGCTTTTCTTTCACTCATCGTCCTACATTCAGTGACTCCTTAGATGCAGCGACGAAGCCTATCTCACTATTTCGTTGGACCCACAGCAGACTCTTTGCGCAAGTGCTGTTTAACTCGGAGCTCTTCTTGAGCCACATTCGTTGGGCGTGAAGAATTAGGCCAATCTGATCAAGAAACACCACCGTGGAGCGCTACGTCCCCCAGGTGTCAACATGACCATTAGCTACACGCATAAAAAAAATGTTTACCTCGTGCGTGGGTGAGTAGTTGACACTTTCAAAGCTCAAAAGTCAATTTCCCTTCAAGGAGCAGCGTGATGTCCCCCTTACACAACAGGAGTATCTCTTTCAGTGCAGCACCCTAGAAGAAATCACGCTCCGAACTTAAACGTTTTATTTTATAGTATTTATAGGGGAAACTTCACTTCGATTTCATCCGTTTAGTAATCATTTGGAGTAAGACATTTAGGGTTGATCCGATTTAATCGATTTCAGCAACTTTCGAGTTAAGTCGTAAGAGAAGTTCATATTTTTCAGCAAGCTTCAGTATACTCGTAAGTTAGGCTTATTTCAAGGTCAATTTGCCTTTTTTTGCAACTCATTCAATCGCTACGCCGTCGTACTTAATAACAGGAGGTAGGTACTCATATAAAAAAAACACTAACAATAGTTGTAGTCACACATCCGAGTATTTCTTAATCGAAGCCTCACAGGCTCGATAGCTCTTATTGGTTTATCAATGTCACGTTATAGGGCACTGGCTGTTGCAGTCACGTGCAGCACGCGAATCAGCCGTCATCATTGCAGATGACAAAAAGGCAATGATTATTAAAACGATCGCATGAAGGAAACATTTATTTCCCGTATTAATGGAGAATTACAATATTTAAGAAGATATGTCTTTGAAAATGGCATGATTTATTTACAAGTGAGGATCCAAGGTTTAAAAACTGAAAATACTAATAGTAAGAAAATACGAGGATAAACAAACATGGCAGAAGAATCTACATATATAATCGACCATGTATCTCCCTCTCTTTCTGTATTTGTGTGTCCGTCCAATTACTTCCTGCGACCTGAGGTGGTGGCGCGCAGGCGGGACACACCTGCCACCCGCAGCACCTCCTGCCCGCCACCACCCGCCGCACTGCATTCTTACACCCTGCGTACCCTGGGAGTATCTACATATACAATCGACTATGTATCTCCATCTTGCTGTATCTGTGTGTCCGTCCCATTACTTCCTATCTATTACTGAAGAAAAATTATTGAACAGAAATCAGAACAGGTATGCATGTATTACAAGCATTGTATTGTGGATACCAAAGGCACCATATCGCTATAAAATACGCCATTTGTTCCGTTATTAACTTTCTTCTCTTACACGGTCTTGTTATCGTTAGGTAAGATACAAAATGAAAGTTTTGCATATATTTCAGAAAATTTTTCCGATTCTGACGGTACCACTTGTAAAACTGAAAAATGTATTTTTCATAGGCCCTCAATTTTCTTACTTTTGAATCAAGGAATTTTAACGGGTACTATCTGAGCCACGTTATCGTTAGATAAGATGCACAATGGAAGTCCTGTATATATTAATGAAAAGTATTCAATTAAAACACAATAATTCGTCTTAAATCTTCAATGCATTCATCTTTATAATTATTTCAAATTAGTCAAATCTAAACCATGGAATTTCCATGGGAACTGGCTAGTATCATTGATATTCTTGAACTAGATGCAACTTGCAATACTAAACGAACAACAAAAAAAGAAAAGCTAGAACCAATCAAAATTATTCCGAAACATTTTCAAGTACACAATTCTAAATAAAACATCCGACATAAGTTTAAACGAAAAAATAATTAAGTGCTAAATTCATTCTAAGAAATAATCTTTGTACGTATTTTCCAAAAGGATCGCACTGGACACAAGGACGCAATTGTTGGAGTTGAACATAGGATGCATTTAATATCTACAGGCAATGAAAAAGTAGTGTTACCGCAAGCATCAGAATTTTACATCCACCCCAGGAACAGAAATTTGGCAAGTGACGTCAAAGGTTCCAAATTACAAGAAAAAATGTTACGACTGAAGATATGGAGTGTGACCGGTCTCCAGAGACTACAATGCTCACTGCTCTAAAACGTCACAACTCGTAAGTACTATTTTAACTGTAGCTTGTTTCATAATCATTTTCTGCTCTCAAGATCCCCGCCCTTAAATATTTTCACCGGTCTTTAGAATTTTTTTTTTGGGTCCGTAATTTAATCATCAAGAAATAAAGCGGCCGCTGAAGAACTCAGCTTCCACCCGCTTATTATTATCAAGAAATTAATGCAGGGAACAGCTGCTACTTTTTACATGAAGAGAAGAAATAATTACCTGCTAGAACATGACAGGTAAGGTAACACAACACAATGACACGTACAGCATCTCATGAACAATGCATGGCGAGTTAGCAACTGAGAAAAGCTTATAGGAATTATTCCACCAAGCTTCTAATTATTCATGTTTTTCTCTCATTAAATTCTACGAGTATAAGAGTATCACTACCCCCTCTCATCGAACAGAGCGTCACTTCTCCCCCAAGAGCGTCACTACTTCCCCAACAGAGCGTCACTACTCTCCCAACAGAGCGTCACTACTCCCCCAAAAGAGCGTCACTACTCCCCCAACAGAGCGTCACTACTCCCCCAACAGAGCGTCACTACTCCCCTCTAACAGGACGTGTTCACTGATCCAGAGCCGGGAGCCAGAAGGCCATGTGGGAGCAGGCGGAGGCGAGCATCATGTACTTGGGGTTGAACTGAATGCATTGCACAGGCCCCGTGTGGTCGCCGTTCAGGGTGGACACTTTGTAGCCTTTCTCGGCGTGCCACACGTGAACGTGACCGTCCGTTGAGCCGCTGAACACAAACTGTGAGTCAGGGCTGAATGATGCCTCCAGCGGGATCCCCTTGTTGTTCATGTGGCCCTGGTGACAAAATAAATTGGTCAACAGCATAGCTCAGGTTTCTGTGAATTTATGTACATTTTTTTCTTGAGAAACTGCAATGCAGTTTATAGATTACATTTCCCTGACCTTTATTCCAAATAAGATGCGCACTAATACATGTGAAGGAACGTGAGACTATTAACAGAATGATTCAATAATTTTAAATACCATGCAAAAAATCAATCCTTCCTGACCAGAATAATATTCAGTTTGAATCGAGTTAAATACTCCTATGCTTACAACTAAGATTTATTCACCCAGAAATCAAAGCCTATTATGCTGATTTTCATTCTTAGAATCGCGTTCTAACACTCGACTCGTGTGACCACCAAGCACAAGAATTAAACAAAAACTCACGGTGAAGGTTCGCAGTAGCGACCCAGAGAAGGCATCCACAAGCCTGATGGTGGAGCCATTTGTGGACAGCATGATGGTCCTGCCGTCAGGACTGAACTTAAGCCCCGTCCACTCGCAGTCTTTCTCTTTATTCAACTCAAAAGTGTTGAATGGCGCCTTGTCGAATGATCTAAAACATAAATGAACATCAGGTATAGTCTCGCAAATTAATCCTGAATACAAACACTAGCTGTACATTTGGTCAGAAAAATTCAAAGTCAATGAATTATGAGAAGACGCAAAGAAGAGAATACATAGACAAAGGATATTTAAAATCTATGTCTATCAGGTTGCATAGCAGTCAATTCTACATTACAAAAAATAGATCATAAAGAGAACTACACAGTCAAGGGAAACTGCATCTCAGAGATATACTCAAAGGCCATTTTCTTCTTTACATTTCTTAAAGGAAGATTTCTAGCACGATTACGTGTATCAAGAGTGTTAACAATTGAATCTATAGCTACATGACATAACAGAACATTATCCCCCCCAAAAATATTGTATGCTTCTTAAAGCCATTTTAGGTGCCTGAATTCTCTCAGAAACAATAATTCGAAATGAGTATTCTGATGCACTGATGTTAGTTGTACATAGATCTTTAGTACAATATGATGAACTTGATGTATTAAAGTAAAATATCTTCCTTAAACTTCATAATATTTGTAACTCAGAGCCTACAAATGCTGAGGCCCATTTTGAGATTATGCTATACTTTCAGGTATTTAAAACACACAGAAATAATTAAGCAATGTATCATACTAACACAAAAACTTCTAGTTAGGTTTCAAGTCCACAAATGTAAAAAAACAAATGAACCTTAGGTCATAGAGTTTGATTGTCTCAGAACTAATGCCAGCAGCAAAGATGAGGCCTTCAGGATCAAAGGCTGCCACAGGACGACCTCCTGTGTAGATTGTGCCCTGGCAGTTCGGTGAACGTAGGTCCCATAATCGTAAAGTTTTGTCCGCAGATGCAGAAATAAAGGTATCATTGATGGGGCTCATGTCTAGGGTTCCAACTCTGCCCATACATGAAAAAGTTTTCAAAATTCTGCAAAAAGAGTTTGATTAAAATGTTTAAATACCAATTATTGGATTTCATTTTACAATATTTGGATAGTATTGATAAGATTAATTTTAAATCATTGTAATGGAATTTCTTTCTTCATTCATGCAGATAAATCTGAAGTATGCACAGACTCATACTACCTCAGAGACATTTCTTAGTTACACAGTATTTAAATTGCTCTCTCACACTCTTGACCTACCTTCAACAAACATTTATTAATTCTAATGAATTACTTTTAAGCCAGACATTACTAATCCAGGATCACTACATTTTCAAATTCTGTCAACACTACAATGTAGTATTATTTTTCTTAGCCTGTTCACCTCATAATTTCTAAGTTCATCTCACTGTAATTCATTTACTCTTAGATTCTGACAGGAAAAAAAATTATTTCTATAGCATACAACATTTAATGAGCATATTCACTAGTTGAGGCGATTTTGCACTCAATTGTAACTCAATGTAATTGACTTTGACATGCATTTGAATACCATATTTAGTTTTACTAAACCACTCCATGAACCACTTTCCAATAACTTTCTACTTCTGTCAGTGTATTCTATAAAAATGCAGTACATATATCATTTATACCTCATTTTGACTGAAAAAATCATCACTCTACATTTACATTTAATTTCCAGGTACAGCACATTCTAATTAGTTAACTCAATATAAAAAATTCTTACTGACAAATTTAATTAAATCTAAGTAGTCATAAACCATTTAAACCACAAACCTTTTTGTATGTCCAGGGAAGTATCGGATAAATTTGTTGTCATGCAAAGACAAATAACGAATTGTATCTGCAATGAAAGAAAATTATTACAATTTACTATGGTGGTTTTCAATTTATAATGAATTGCATTTTTTGTATTCAGAAACTATAATTCAATGATAGTACAATGAAATGAAGTATGGATAAAATTGATATTTATCAAGCTAAAAAATACTACTTACTACTAAGGTAATATTATATGTCTAGGTACTTTACCATCAACTTTTGTTGATGCATAAATTGCAGAATTTTTTCCATGGGTAAAATGGATGAGGTCAACACCATATTTCTTGCTGTTGAGAGTTCGTTTTGACCTGCAACATCAAAAATAAATGAGTAAGCATACAAGAAACAAAGCATTTTTAGATGTATTAATATATACAATATGGGTATAAGGCCTATTTTAAAAGCTGAGCTTGCAGAAAATTCCCCTCATAGTAAAATAAAAATTTCCTAACCAATCTACCAAATAAATTTTTTATGTTCAACAACTTTTATTTCTTCAGTGTAATCAGATTTTTTTTGCAACTCAACTGAGTGCTACAAAAATGTCTCATATTACAAACAGCTTGTATATTAAATGTCTTATTCTAAATAGCAGTAAACTTTTAATTATTCTAATTCCTAAATTGATAATATATTTTAATGGTACATTACCTAATCTATGATATATAATACCTAAATTATAGTGCCTATAATGCAATAAAATTATTTAATATATTTACAGCAGTCCGAAATTGAAATGGTTACTTTTAAAAAAACAAATCATTTGGTAATAAAATACATATCAGAATAATTCACTTACGTTCCTTTTTCACAATCATAAATAACAATTTGATCATCATCACTAGATGTCAGTAACAGATCGCCACTCGGGGAGTAATCGATATTATTAATCTTTTCTGTGTTGTCTCTGAACAATTTCACCACCCGAAATGTCTGTACAACTTGATCAACGAGTTTCATGACGATAAAACTAATGCAAGATTTTAGGCAATAAATAAAAATAAGGAAGTATTACAATACACTGTTGTATACGCAAGAGGCTCCACACTATAACGCAAGACGCTCGGCCTAGCGATCCGTACCTCAGTACTTAAATCTCAAACGTTCGCAACCAAAACAAACATTATATACCCTAGGTAAAAAAATGTTACCCTTTTCAAAATTGAAAGAAAAAAAGATGAAACGTTTTTCTATTCAGATATTTATGAAACATACAATGGTTTTTAAATTTTAAAGACTAGTACTTATGCTTTTGACAATAGTGTTCATCCATCGGATGATTTGAAGGAGAAATTCGTAGATATACCTTGTGATAATCTGAAAGTTCCGGTGAAAATATAGCGATGATTTGAAAATTTAAGGACATGGTTTAATTTTCAAAAAATAAAAAATAAATAGCATATAGAGTTCTCTATAACATTGATCGTACGGTTCCCATTTTATTGCGAGAGCGCTGGCCAGTGTTCCCAAGGTAACTTTTGGCACATTGAGGCATTATTTTTGTTGTCTCAAGGGTTGAGAGCAGCGGACTGTGTACTAAGCGCACACTGAACCCTGTGTCGAGCATGTGTTGGCTTGTTGTAATTCGAACGTGGAATTCGTAAAATAGAGATGAAGCTTGTCGATCAAGTTGTTCAGACATTTCGTGTAGTGAAATTGTTCAGAGATAATACTGAAAAAATAAATAACATCGACTACTCACCTAGCGGTGATTTGTTACTGACATCTAGTGATGATGATCAAATCGTCATCTATGATTGTGAAAAGGGAACGTAAGTTAAATAGGTTAAAATGTTTAACATTAGAGAGACTAATTAATTAGTGTGCAGCAAAATTTCAAAATATAAAATAACATCAATTTGGTGGTGTTGTATTCCTTCTTATATGATGTTTAATAACAAACGAGTTTGTTCTATGAAAAACAAGTGGAAGTCACTGTCAACTGAATTTTATAGGTTCAATCTGTGTACTTCTCTTGATGATGTACTACTGGATTTTATTTTCTGACTTGAGATGTCTTGATTTGGACAGTAAATTTTTTCTACACATTTACTGATTATTGTCTTGAACCAGCTGCAAATTAAATTCTCAATTAACTTCAGAGTTATAGGTAGATATCTAAAAATTTTGTCCCAAATCCTTGAATCTAAAAATAAGAGCTGTTGTGGCCATTGTTACAGCCTTTAATTCTTATCTTGCCTTTTGTTCTCCAAGTATTGCATTATGCAACAAATATTGGGTTCTGTATCTCAATTCCTGGCATTGTTTGAGAAGTGTGTATTGTTGCAGAGCTGCCTCACTTGGAAATGACTTTAGCAAGAGCTGCTAAAACTTTCTTTTAGCAAATAAGTTAAAGGAGATCAGACAAATGTAAGGGAAATAAATCTTGGCTGGGGGTCTGTGCTTCAGCAGTAGCATGAATGCTAACTCTTCCGTGGCCCCTCAGTGATATGCCAGCGAAGTTAGTGTCAAGAAGAAGAAGAAAATAGAAAAACTTCATTTCCAATTGAGTATACAGTACAAATACATTAAATTTTCAAATTCTTTATGTTAATATCTTCTATTGTTTTATTAGTTTAAATTTTATTTCCATATTTTGTTACATTATTTAGCTATTTCACCTTATCATTTATTTATCCAAATCCATTATTGATTTATTTAGGTTTAGTATTGAATTTTGTAGGCTTGGCCTCTAATCTTAATCTCATTCTGTAAGAAATGAGGAAAATTTAGTATTTAATTTTGAGATATATTCTAATATATTAAAAAGATAGTGCTACATCTTTATGTAAAAAATAAATTGTTTGAATAACAGTTAATCTGCATTGATTGTATTAATGAGTTGCTATATTTTGAAAATGTCTCAGATATCATTCAGCCTCTCATTTTTTCTTCTTCAATAAGTGTAATGATAGTAGTAGCAGTTTTTTAAAATTGTGTCACTCAAGAGTATTATTTAAATTGTAGTAACTTTGTTCTTATTCACTCACATCTGTAAATTTTTCAGGTCCAAACGTACCCTGAATAGTAAGAAGTATGGCGTTGATCTCATACACTTCACTCATGGCAAAAATTCTGCAATTTATGCATCTACAAAAATTGATGGTAAGTATCCTTATGTATAAATAATATGTACTTCATTTTATACCTGCAGTTTGCAGAAGAGACATTTCAACCTTATGAGGCTCATTTCTTTAGGTGTGTTAATAGTATTTTTGTATTTATATTTCTGTTTATTAGGAAGTATGTTTCTTGATTTTCTGTTTAGAATTCCTTGCTAATGACAAGCTTGTCAACTAGTGACTTTCAATTTAGCTTGTAAGATAAGTTTGATGTGCATCATATTGTTGGTGGTTGTATGTCAGATCTTACATTTGGACTGCAGGTTCAAGTCATCAGTAGTTGCTCTTGACCTCAGAATATTCTGCATTCATAATTATTCACTTTGATATTGGAGTTATTTCTTTTGGTATATGTTGGAAAAATGGAATATTTTATGCTGCTCTTTTTTAGGAATATTTTGATAGCAGCATGATTATATTGCAAATTGTAATTTTTCTTCTTTTTCAGACACCATCCGATATTTATCCCTGCATGACAACAAGTTCATCAGATATTTCCCTGGCCATACAAAGAGGTTAGTAGCTTGATTTTGAATAATTTTTTAACTTCTAAATCTCAAGTATTAGAAAGAAAGTTATGGTTCTTAAAGAAATTGATTGTACAAGTGAAGATTTTTTATTCAGTCTTAATTGTTTAGAAATTGGTATCTGTAAATTAATTTATCTGGTGTCATTTTGTGTAAAGAATACTAGTTTCTAGAGGAAATGAAAAATTTACCAAGTCAAAAAGTTTCCTTCATTATTCATTAAAATAACTATCCAAAGTTTTGTACCTTTCCTTACCTGACCAACAATAATTTTTTCATTTGTTCAATTATTGAAAGGCAATAAAAGCAGTACGATTATAAAAAATGAACTTTGATTATGACTGTTAAACTTCAACTTACTGAAACTGTGCAGATTTATTTAACTAGTAGTGTAAGGAGGCTCAAAATGGGTATATTTTGAGGAATTGAAATGCTTCAAAAAATTTTAATCTGCATATATTGTAAGACCCTCTTGTTTTGAAAAAATGAAAATAAAGCTGATGAGGTAATTAATGGAGTTAGATAAAAAACTTTTTCTTTTAATAGACCATGACTCAATGTTCATTAAAAAAGCCCAGGACTTGAACTTCAAGGAAGTTATGTAATGAGTAAAAAGAATCTGTTTTTGTTGTCTATTCTAATGGCAGATACAGAGCTGAGTATCTAAGAATTCTATGCTGTTACACCATGAAATGGCAGTCAAACAATGAAGGTCTCTTGTACATCAGCCTAGTGTGTCTCTTATCTATTAATATTTCCATAGAATAAAGCCTTTTAAAAATTCTGATGAAACACTTCCTTACAAATTTGACATCATTGATCATGTCATCCTTTTAAAGTGTGACATTCTGCATGCTTTATGGCAGTTGAGTGTGTTACTTCTATTGGTAAATCGACCTTCAGGCAAACTTCTTCTCTATACTACATGTATACAAAAGTTTTTACTTCTTGTCAGCACCATTTTATCATGCCTTTTAGTTTATAATGATACAAAGTATCATTTTACTTTGCTTAGTAATGTGGTGATGCTGGACGGTTGATCATTTCTCAGCAGTAAAGGCCAAGGACTGCAGTTGAATATGTCATAAATCTGTGAAGGAAAAATTAGGAGTTCACTGGACCATCTGCTAGCCTTAATTCCATGCTATAATAAATATGTAAATATTTTTCATGTCTAGGAATTAGAACTCTCTCATTCCATTCTATTGGTTTTTGATCTGCAATTGCTTCAGTAGCAATTAATGAATTAGGCAGGTCTTAATTAATATTAATGGTGCCTGACCCTAATTTGCATTTATTCTATTACAAGTAGTAAAAAATTAGAGGCCAGAAGAAAGGGTTTGCTCTCGGTGAGCGTAACTCATCATCTTCCATACTTAGTATTTTACGTGAAGATACTGCCTGTGTTTACTTATGTCTAAACTAACTACAGTAGAATTCCTTAAAACCGGCACTCGCTGACCAAGCTTTATGTATTTAGTCATTGTTTTTTTTTCTTCTTTAACTGCTTTAAGCAATTGATTATGTTTTCCTTTTATGTCTAGCGTGTCTACGAATTTTTTCTGGTTACATGGTTCATATTAACCGGCAACTACAAAGTCCCATGGATACCGGTTAAAAAGACTTTTACTACTATTAATGTGTACAATTGAACTAAAAATGTTAAATGTTCTCATTTGCAGGGTTGGGACACTGAGTATGAGCCCCATAGATGACTCCTTCATCTCAGGTTCAGCAGATAAAACTCTAAGGTTATGGGACCTTCGCTCTCCCAACTGCCAGGGCACAATGCATGCAGGAGGTCGTCCTGTGGCTGCCTTTGACCCTGAAGGCCTCATCTTTGCTGCAGGCATCAATTCTGAGCACATTAAACTTTATGATCTCAGGTTCGCTAGTCTTCTCTCCCTTTTTTATCATAATTCATAGTTAACATGTCTGTACACAAGAGTTTGTGTTTTAATTGACTCCTACTCCGTTGATGACCTAAACTAAACAATGTTTAATACCAGAGCTTAATAACGATTGCATTATTTTCTTAAGGGAGAACCCAGTTCATTTAAATAGCGTACACAGAAGCACTTGACTACAGCAATTCTGATATTCATTTGAGATATGGTACTCTGTCTTTTGTTGTGATTTTTGAATTTATATACCAACTTTTCTGTGCCGTTTTGGTTATTGTAGCCTATGAATGTATTTCTATGACCTAATCATCTTGTTTTATTTCTATAGATCATTCTTTAAGGGACCCTTCAGCACGTTCGAGTTAAACCAAGAGAAGGAGTGCGATTGGACTGGTCTCAAGTTCAGTCCCGATGGGAAGTCCATTTTAGTGTCCACAAATGGGTCTGTAATCCGTCTAGTAGACGCTTATACTGGAACACCATTGAAAACATTCGCTGTGAGTCCCTGAAGTTGCTTCTTTTTGTATTATGCTCAGTTATTTCCTTCTGGGTAGTTCATGTGCATATAGCTTTTCAGTACTCCTCTCAAATTACGGAAATAATATACAATTACATTGTTGATTTGCAATTTTAAATTTTTGCATTTGTATTACCATCGTGGCGACACTTCGCCATTTTGTTAGACGTCGGCTCGAGTGTAGTGTGAATGAGTGTATGGAAATAATTGTATCCTCTATTTGAGTGCTGAGAGTAGCATGTAGACAAAGGTACAGTACCACGTAGCATATGGCATGTAGGCAGAGTTACAATACCACATTACTTCACACTGGCCTCGTGTACCGTATGTTATAGTGCATTTCGTCACCAGGGCCACATGAACAACAAGGGGATCCCGCTGGAGGCATCGTTCAGCCCTGACTCACAGTTTGTGTTCAGCGGCTCAACGGACGGTCACGTTCACGTGTGGCACGCCGAGAAAGGCTACAAAGTGTCCACCCTGAACGGCGACCACACGGGGCCTGTGCAATGCATTCAGTTCAACCCCAAGTACATGATGCTCGCCTCCGCCTGCTCCCACATGGCCTTCTGGCTCCCGGCTCTGGATCAGTAATTGGATTACCTGATAATAAAGCAGCGTTATTTGAAAATTTTTTTCTAAATCAAATCATTAGTTTTCATTGTTTATGCATGGAATTACGCCACTGGTTTGTATATTTTTAATTGATTAATGTTCAATTTCATGTTTGAAGTTTTTATTTATTTTCTTGCTAAAATATAAGCTTTCAATGCTTACCACTTTGCACATGATCAATGCAGTTGTTGCGCATTCAGAACGTAAAATAACTTCTAATGCCGGTCACTTTTTTTCGCTCTAGTTATGTTTTTTTATGTGCTGTTTTTGCTGTTAGGCTCCGGCAAGAAATGGTTTTGCTTAGTTAAGCAATATCATTAAAAAAATACGACAAATTATTGTGACGTAAACATTGGTTGTTTAGTTGCTGTGGCAAAAATTTAACTTGTTTAAGTCGGTAGAACAAAAACATCGCTTGTTTTAGTTCATGCTTCTGTTATTCCATGAATAATTTCACTGCCCTCTTTTGTCTTAGCCGAAGGTTATTAGGTTTTATATTTCCCTTGATTTCTTAATCTACTAGATTCATGCTTGAAAATCAGTGAATCCTCATAGTTTTGATTGTTTTCCTTGCTTCCAGTAAAGGTTGACATGGCGTCAGCTGGTCTTTGTATAGTTAATCTTCCATCCAATAGTGAAGTATTTTACTGGTAACTATTTTTATGAAGAAGTGTAGTTATATAAAACCTGTAACATTTGCTACTTTGCTTCCTAAAACAAAATGGAATAACGGACTGGGTTCCTTGTTGGCGTCTATACACCGGATTGTACCTGGTAGAGTAGCACTGATTGAGCAGCAGTGGTTGAGTGTATGTTATGATTCTATCGTGCTTTATTCACTGGATTTTTCTCATGCAAAGATGCTCCATCTGTGTTGAGTGATTTTGTCGCTGCTCTCATCTTCATATTTCCTTTCCCTGAGGACTTAAAACGATCCTTAGCCTGTACTCGGGTGCCACTACGGCTGTAAATCTTCAAAACAAATTCTGAGTATTCTTTTGGGTTGTTACTGTTTTATGTTAAGGTATTTCGTTCATTCATCAATGTTATCTATAGTCTATTTTCTCTTGGAGACAAACGTTGCAAGACGAAAACATATAACATATTCAATCAAAGGACACTTTTTTGTGTTTGTGCCAACATTCTTCGCAGAGTTGATTGTTTTTTAAAAGAATTGTCTTGATAGGTGATTCTTGTTATTAATTTTGTGGTCATTGTGATTCAGGTACATTCTAGTCTTGCAATGAGTGGTTGTTCTATATCTGCACGCGTGAGTGTGTATTGCTTGCAAATGGAGGCTCTAGTTTCCTCTTGCGAAGTCCTTTGCTGTTTAGGACTACAGAAAATTTGCGAAATTGTAAATTTGTTCAGTGTAGTTTTTGTGAAACAATAGTTCATCATTGTAAAATTTCTCACGTTTCGCTGTGTTTAGAGTTCATTCGCTGTAAATTATGTTTTCATTTAGTATCACGAACTATTTTTGCTCATTGTATATATATATCACTCGGTACGAAAATGAAACCTTGTCACTGCCCTCCAAGTCGTTTCCCTGAACCTCTGTCTCTGTTGTCCCTGCAAGTTTGCACTCACCATAAGCCACCAGTATCACCTGTAACTGACCCGAGTTAGTCTACAGTATGAACAAGCTAAAAAAATAGCTAGTAAAAAGTCCTATGACGAGATAACGTCCACGTGGGTACCCCCACCAAACACAGATATGATGAAAGTAGGGTTCTCTAATGTTTGGTGACGCTGTCCAAGATCTAGTACTACGGAATGCTCTAAAAACAGGTTCCGCCATGAAGATTTGGGTGTAGGTATGATATTTATCCCTCCAAATATCAGATGAAACCATAAAGAGTGCAAGGAAAGCATGCTTCCGTTGCTTGAAAGTGTCAATTATTTTCGGTCCTTCGAGTAAGCTCAGCAACTGCGAGATGCGATGGATTCGCTTTGGCAATTTTAGTTCGGGAAAGTAGCCAATTCTACGATCAATGAAAGGCAGTTCTCTCCATCTGCATAGCACTATGAACTCACTGACTCGTCTTTGAAAATGAAAACTTGCAGACCTGTACGACACTTGAAATAAGTGTGGGTTTTCCAGCAGGACCTGAAATAATACAGGGTGTCTCAAAAAAATGTACTCACCCTTTAACCGTTGCTAACATGCTGTCTTCTTTGTGTTGCAGGTGTGAGGTTCGAACCTTTGCGAACATGATTAAATGTGATTAAAGAATCATGTTCGCAAAGGTTCAAACCTCATATCTGCAACACAAAGAAGACAGCATGTTAGCAACGGTTAAAGGGTGAGTACATTTTTTGAGACACCCTGTATATGATACTGTTACTTTACTTAGTTTCTTTCAATGTTTTGACAATGGGTGGAAATGAACAAGTTGCTTATGTGACCAGTTCATTAAGGCGTCATCTGGTTGCTAATGTGACCAGTCCAGTCAGGTAGTAGAGATGTGACCAGTCAGTCAAGCAATGGAGAGAATTTTAACCTTCGCAGAAGAACATTTAAGGGCGTATAAATTCCTGAAATTATTCAAATCTAAAGGACTTCATTGCTGATGTATAGATATAAATTTATTTTTAGTTATTTAAATATGTGAGTACATGCATGAAGTGAGCGTATGTAAATATTTACATACATAGATGCTGCATTTATATGTATATTTGAACATGAAAAGAATAGAAGTAAATACAACAAATAAAGTACACACATCGAATACGATAAACGTACATATGATTACATACATACAGCATAAAAGTTGTTCATATGACGAATAAAAATAAAATGTCACATATCTCGTGGTATCCACAACCCTCAGGCCTAATTTTCTGAATAGGGTATTACTGGTGATAACACCACACCTGGCATAGCGGTCTTCCCAATAACAAACTGTAGTTGCGTCGCTGGATGTAGCTTTAAAACAAAGAACGAAGTGCCAGAAGCATCAGTCCAATATGGTCAGTACGGCAGTGTTGCTCTTCTTAGTCACAGCGGCTTCAGCTTCTGTGACCTACGACAAGTAAGAACACGGGATTCAGAACTCATCGCAAAGATAATTATTTAGGAGTTCGTTTTCCTCGTGAGTGTTTGTCTTCACTTTCATCTGACCTCGAATAGCGCAAAATTAGCCTAATTTAAAGTCTAACACCCAAGGTAATAGACATTCAATTCTCAAAACCCGTATAAAAATTCATCCGAATAAGTGTTTTTTGCATTAAAAGGCAAAGTTTGTTGAACTCTTGATGTTCATTTTTATCTAATGAATGCTCTGCAATCTAATGCTTAAATTACATGTGATAGATAAAATTGAACACGGTTTTGCTCCTCCCTCTCATAAACATGAACTGAATATTTACAAAAAATACTCAAGCGTTCATAAAATATTGAAGCGTATACGATTGTCTACAGCGTAACGCAATTTCTACAGCTGTAAACAATCATATAAGAAAATGGTATTTAATCATCTGTATGTGTCTTGAAGCACATTTGGATTATTAGGATATCTGAATAGCTGCAGGACACGTGAACTATGACAATCAGGCCGGTTCAACGAACTAGAGCTTAATAAACAAGGCACTTCACTCGTACAAATCGAAAGGTTAATGAATATCAATATTAGGAAGTCTAAATTATTCTCCATTCTAGGCTAATAATTTCAACACAATGCTAATCCTAACATAGGATCCAAAATTATTCAAATAATGATATCGGTTGTATTATAATATACTTATCTAGTGTTTAAAGGCAGCAGGCCTTGGAAAGTTTTGGGCTCTAAGAACCCACTAAAAACGTCAGACAAACTGAAGTTCATTTGCTTGTCTGCCCCAGTGATCGAGCGATTAGCGGCCTGTTTGTGCTGTTAGACCCCTGGTTCGAGTCTCCACTCAGCACTAGAATTTTCTCCTGCTTGTAACGCAGGGAACCAAGCAGACTGACAGGCAAACTAACTTGAACTGTTTATTTCCTAAATGTTCCAGATCGTCACACGTTTCCCTACGAGCCTCTACTTCACGTCACAAGAAGGACGGAAGTAGTCGCTGGAAACATAATCACTTGTCTCTAGAAGTTAGCATTCAGAATTAAAAAAAATGTATGAGTCGTGCATATCCGATTGAAATGAACTTCATTTCCTTTGTTATGGACGACGTTTTAGTATCATGTTTCAAGTACAAGTGTTTTGACCAATAAGACTTTGGTGTACATCGAAAAATCTTATTTCCAGTTTCCAGGTATGGCGTCTGGAAGTCAACCAAGAGCAGAAGGTTTCTTTCAACCACATCCTGCAGGAGCACAACTTGGATGTGTGGGGACAGGGCAAAGACTGGATTGATGTGATGGTTGACCCCAAACTCCGTCACGGCGTCATGTCCAGTCTGGCTGCTGAGGCCATTCATAGCACCGTCATGATTGACGATGTGCAAACGTGAGTGATGATTTATTCAACTACAACAGTATAAAGTTCTAGAGTAAAGCCACTTTGATTACAGATAATGTTAACACCACCTTCAGAATTGAATTTATGCGTTAGACAAATGTTAGTTTATTTTCGATTTGAAGTGCTGAGTTACACGCTCGATGTAGCAGCTTCTGTGATTAAATTAAAAAAAAATACAATTTGAAGTCTATGTTGCTGAGCTGACGTCTGATAAGTATTATTACTGTTAAAACGTCTAGTTTAATCTCTGGAGCTTCAATAAGTTTACAAGACTGAAATTGTATCAAACCTTTAGTTCAAATTGAGTCCAGAACTGTACATAGATCATTGAAAAGTTTACGTCACCCAGCAGTTTCTTTTTATGTTCAAATATATACCACAAAGAAACGAATGAATTACAAAAGTTGCCCCTTAGTTACCAAGTTGACATAAACAGAGGAATTAGGACTCCTACCTGTCACAATGCTCCCACGCTATACATACTGTGTACATATTTTTGAATTGTAAGGGTAATATTCTATGTCACAGACTCATCAAGAGAGACCTCCAAAGCCAGGCTAATTCTTCGTTCGCCTTCGATCAGTACAACAAATTTGAAGACGTGAGTAAGAATTTGTGCTCTCTAGCCTAAGATACGTGTGAAATGCTTAAAACAGAGCAATTCAGTTGTGATTTTTGTGTGAATCTCCCTAAATACTAGATTGAAAATCATTCATTATTTTTACAGAACAGTATTTTACATTTTAAGTTACAGCAATTTTTGCTGATACGAAGGGAATGCTCATTTCGGGTCATTTCTTTTAAACGTTTGAAAATGTATATGTATCTAGATTGAAGCGTATTTAGCTGGACTGGCGGAGACGGACGACCGTACGAGCCTCAGGTCACTGGGCAAGTCGGTGGAAGGCCGGGACCTCTGGCAGCTCACCATCTCCGTGGGCGCTGGCAAGGAGGGCATCTGGTTGGACTGCGGCATCCACGCCAGGGAGTGAGCTTAAGTTTCTACTAAGTTTTTTTAAACTATGTTTCCATATGAAGGCAGATCCTGAATATCGTATGAGGCTGTTTCTATTTCATTAACGCTTTCCTATATTTTTTGAGACCTGTACAGAAGTTTGTGTTCGTACCAACGATTCAAGAATCTTTTCCCGGAATTTGTTGATGCTTGACTACCATAAAATCTTTCTTTGAAGGTTATCACTCAATCTTGAATGGTTGATGGTTTCAGTATATTTAAGTATCTTGGTTCATGAGTAGATAGATAAATTTCCTAAATAAATTTCCTAAATAACCGTCAGATGGATCACCCAGGCCACCTGTCTGTGGGGCATCAATTACCTACTCAACAATTACGGCTCCGATGAAACTGTCACGAAACTTCTTGATTCCTACGACTTGCACATCCTACCCGTGTACAACCCTGATGGTTATGCCTACACTGCTGTAAGTTTCCATTATGTACAATGCAATTACAGATTTAAGCACAAAAGTCTAAACACTATTCAAATGAAAACCACTATTTCTGACTGCAGCTAACGTCAGCAAGACAGGAAAAAGTAAAATACTTTACTCGTTCAGCTACTGAGACAAATTAGAGGCAGGATTTGGAGCTATGATTTATGATAAACAATAGCTTGGTAATTCCTTAATTAGCTCGATTGGAATTACGTGAATTAAGACTGAATTTAAGTGATCAAATTAAAATGTACTCGTCAGATTCGCGAGTTTGCATGGGTGTGCTCCCAAATGTGCTTGCATCCATGTTCTCCAAATAAAATCAATGATGCCCAAACATTGATTAGTCATACAAGGATAGCGTATATCAGTATTTTAAATCAGAACCGATGATGGTCATTTCATGTAACTATAATTTTTATTGACAATGTGCTGTTCCACGCAAGATTCTTAGTGAATGATAGGCAAAAACAATTGATGTAAACAAGTTGAAACACTAATTATTTTATTAATGAAGCATGCCGATCTTTTCAACTATTTGAAGGCAACGCTTGTTATTTGATGTTAGTCGTATTTGTACACACCAAAGCAGTTTACGAAATTGACTTAAAGTTTAAAGCTCGCAGAACAGGAGGTCGAACTTTTAAAGTATTTTTCAAATCAAATATTCATCTTTCATAACATCAAATGATTATCTATCCTTTTCTTAGGTAAATCGCATGTGGAGAAAAAACCGCCAACCATCGCCAGTAAGTTTATGCGTCGGCGTTGATCTCAACAGAAACTTTGATGATCACTTCGGCGAAGAGGGGGCATCGAACAATCCTTGTGTACAAGTCTATGCAGGTATATGAACTTTATTTATTCTTAGATTCTAAAAAGAAACTTCACTTCAAACTTAATGAATGTGCAAATCAGCAAGAGTGGGGAAGATGCTGCGTAGAACTTATACAAACACTCATGTGAGACACAAAGCAATGTTTAGAACAGTATTTGTGCTACAGATGAAACTGTCGAAATAGAGCAAAGATTTCGTTTACGAATCTTGGCCACACTGTCCTCTGATCAGGTCATACGCAGAATCAGGTCCCCTATAACATCTTTAAAGCCTTGAATACAAAGATATTAGTTTCGTGCCTCATACTTAAGTCCAGGAAGGCGAAAACATTGGTCTATGTCTCCCCCAAAGTATGGGAAAGCCAGAATGTTGGTCTCTGCAAATGTGTCACAAGGGTTTATATTTATCTCCTGTAAAATCATCTTAAACTTGTTCTTTCCTCCCAAAAGTTGATAAAAAAATAATTCTAACATAATACTTCAAAAATGGTATACCTGGTTGTAGGACCCAGTGCTGCTTCAGAGCTTGAAACTCAAGCTGTCCAAGCCGCATTGAAGGCCTTACTCCCGAAGGTGCTGTTCAGTCTCCACTCGTACAGCCAACTATGGCTCTACCCCTTCGGTTACACGAGCCAGCTGCCTCCCGATGCTGATGAACTGGTGAGTCACCTCCTCTTGACCTACGTTACATGGTACTGGTCTTTTGACTTAATCAGCGAGTTTAATAAAAGGAAATCCCTTCTCACGTAACATCATGGCAAACCAGATATCTGCTACCATAAGAGTACTCAATGATACTAACGAAGACGTATACTCTTAAGCCAGGATATTGTACTTGACGGTTTTTCTTCACTTTTGTTCCAGCACAGAGTAGCAGGGATTGGAGTCAGAGCTCTGGAGGCGGTGCACGGAGTACAGTACTCGTATGGGCCTGTGTACTCCACCATCTGTAAGTTGAGAGTTTTAGAGATCCTTTCAATGTGGTAAGCCAGTGCCTCTAATAGAGATGACTTAAATGTTCGTGCTTCCTCTACTGTTTTCAGAGACTGTCATTCTACATTTGCCGCTTGTATTAGATATTATGTTCAGATGATTTGTAGTATATGAAGCTAGAATATCTCGAGGTTTGTGTCAATAAATTTCATTTATAAATGCTTGCTACATTCATGTTATAGATGGTATCACTTACACATTTTACATCAGCAACAACACTTCATGAAACATGCTTAATTCATGCTATGTTATCAAAAAACACTAATGAAATAAATTCGCAACAAGAATTGAAATCGATTTATCAGCTCTAGTGGCAAACTTTAATTTTGTTGTCATTTCCATCAATTTACTGGAAACTTTGAATTTGCTGAAATTGTAATCAATTTACCGGCACAGACACCGATTGTAATAGGGCCTATGTTTACTAAACTTCGAGTGTCTATTATTGTATAAGTTAAGATATTTTAAACTTTACAAGCGAGCCACCAAATTCAGCATAAACATACACCAACAATTTCAGAAAATTATAATAGGTACCATTTAACAGTTAACTTTTTCAGACAAAACTATACAGTCATAGAACAAGTTTTATTGAAAGCGTCTTAATGATTTGCACAAATTTGGTTTATTTGGAGTTAATTTCAAGCTTTAAAAATTGTTCAAAATTCAAAAACGAAGAAATTATACATTATATACATCATCGGTTTTAGATATTAAATAATTGAACTAGTGTTTTCAACACATTGCTCTGTCTGTTAACTAAAACGAAGAACCAAATAGATAAAGTGCAAATCACAGCGCTAAGAGTATTCTGTTTAATGGAACTTGTGAAAACATGTTTAAAGAATTTACAGGATAGCCTGTGTTTTCTATAGTCCTTTCTTATATTTTAAGTAAGGCAGTACTTTTCACATATCACTTCTAATACATTATTTCAAATTGAGACAAAGAAGAGTGTCCATGGTCAAGCGTATAAGCAAAAAAGTAGTGAAAGGGTCATAACTTTTAAAATCATTTTTCAACCCATTGAAAGACTAAGTGGATAAGGATTCAAATTACTGTAAATAATGATGCATTTGACAACAGACCCTGCATCAGGCACCACCATCGACTACAGTTACGCCCTTGGCGTCACTTACTCGTACACCCTCGAGCTGCGAGACACAGGCGAGTACGGGTTCTTGCTACCGGCTGATCAGATCAACCCGACGGCCGAGGAGACCTGGACAGGCCTCATCGCTGCCATCTTAGCTATTCCCTAAATTCCACATTCTTGTAATGGGGAAATAAACGAGAGAGCTGTTGTTATCGCTCCTGTAATTGATTGTTAGTAACGTACTGTACATGATGTCTTAACCTCACTGTTACTCAATGTGCATGCATTTATTAGAACGCAATCGTGTTTAAATTAAATAAACTAATCAATTCTAAGCTTAATTTATGTTTCATAAAGTGAGGACAGATCATACTTCTTTCTGAAGAAATGCGACGTATTTACATGTACATCAACAAAGTTAACATTTTGGCTGGGGAGAATTTTAAGCGATTTCCCGCCATCTTTCACTAGTTGCAACATGACTCGCTCAAATATTACTCCTATATGGTTTAAATAATTACATAGAGATAAGAGCAATGAAAATATGATATAATACACTCTGTTCAAATATGATAGTAAACTCGCAAGTGAGTTATGCAGCAATATGAGCCCTTTGACTTTCAGCATTTGTTTTTGTAATTCAACTTTAAATTTAACCCACGTAAAAATTTATTACCAGATGATTTGTCTTCGCAGGGAATAAAAATAACATCCATTCTAAGTAAGCCGACCACAATTCTGTTGCATATCGCTGTTGTTGCTTGCTAGCGATACTTTGTTTCTCTTTGTTCATTTGAACATACACTAATATTCGTACTTGTGAAACACTTTAAGTAGCTTACAAACTTCAAATTAAGATCAATGCAAGACGCTGGAGCTGAATAAAATTGTGTACGAAGCATGCGTGTTTGATTCCGTTGTTAGGGACGAAATCCATACCTAAGGATTTTCTTTATTCCTTACAACCCAATGAAAGCTACAAAATTTAGATTATGCAACGAACCGTATTCAGGTATAAGCTTACAATCATGGAACAGACTACCTTCTGTCTGTTTCTTTTACGGTAGATATAAAGGTTGAATTAAGTCGATTGCAAAACTTGTATTTCAGTGAAGATTTTATTTTGATGGGATAATATACATATATAGAGAGTGTAAAATATTTTATTGCCACTGCACTAAATTCAATTGAACTCAGCTCTGTCTCATTGCAATTTATGATTATATACTTCTATACTACATCATCTTTACATTGGTTGAAGTACGAATTACATGTAATATTTACTTAATTGTATTAAAGTTTATTTCTTCTTTTTCTTTATTCTTTGCGAAAGAAAGCAAGTGATTTGACAAATCTGAACGCTACTTCAATATTGGGTCGCCATAATAATCATGGCAATGTAATAAAAAATAACGCCTTAAGAGAGATATTTATTGGATTCATATACGATCATTTCATTCTCGAGAAGGTTTATGATTTTGTTCATAGTTAAAATGAGCATAAAATTCAAGAATGATAAAAATGTTACTTAACCGAAACAAATCTATGAGGTCGACTGATGCATTAATGTCTGATTTTTATGTAACAAACGCAGATGAAACCGTGCTATGAAATTTACACAGACCTACCAATGTGGGTTAAGAAATCGGGCTCAAGTACTTCATGCACAGTTTTTGGAAACTACACTCGAGCGGATGAGTTGATCATGTTTTTTTCCATGGAGAACGGGAAATTTGTTGGGACCGGTGCAGATGTTCTGTCTGGTCTTCGCAGACGTGTGAACTACAGCAGCTGTAAATGTTCCCGACAGTGTCTGGACAATTTTGAATGAGAGTATATGACTTGAGGACACGAAATTAAAGTAATACGCGTTATCCACAGGTACCTTCAACAGGTGTAGACACATGCATGAGCCTTTTTAGGAGGTGTCTTAAGGTTTCAGGGCTTATTGTACATATACAGCATCAACGTAAAGTCCCCCAATGAATGCAAATGTCATGCGCATGCTGCGATCTTGCAAGATTCAGCTGATCGTAGCGTAGTGTCAAAATAGACTTCAGACGTAATACAAGTTTTAGAAAAGGTGAGGTCACACAATGAGTTCAAAAATAGAAAAGGAATCTGTTAGGATAATTGATTGCAAAATAGACTCAGCACATAGCGTGGGGATAGATGAAGGGAATTGATGCATGTGCAGAGCGTACTCCCACAACCAAACACCTACAGTAGTGATCAAATTATTATGGATTTGTGAAGTTTCGTAGTTTTATGAAAAAAACGGTTACATAAAGTTATTTTATTAACAAGTAATTGACTTATTTACTTACATATGGTGAAAATGTCTTTTCTTACATTGATTAATATTTGGTTTGACTTTTCTTAGCCGCTTTAAGTGCTTTAAAACACTTTGTTATTTCAGTGAACTTAAACATGTCTCTAGCATTTTTTTTAAATTTCATTCGTTAATATTTCGTTTTTTCACGAAGAAAATCTTTTAAGAAGATTGCAAAGGATCACACACAACACAAAACACAACCAGCACTAATATAAAACGTTACAGCAGTACTGAAATGACCTGTGATGTTGGTGGCAGTAGTTAAACAGCCAGACAAATTATGACTCGAAATTATGTAATAAATACGCATTCAGAGATATATTTAGAATGGAATAGAATAGAATAGGGCTATATGAACGAACCTTCTGGCCAATTCTTGGGTCGGATAATTACTTCGATAATTATTCGGCTGTTTTACCCAAGTCCCATGCCATATTTCTAGCCGCGTCAACCATGTCGGCAGCGGGATTCGAACCCGGGTCTTTCCGCTAGCAAGCAGATTCGCTCACCAGTCGACCAAGCTCATCTTGTCTCATTTCAAAAGCATCAAAATAAGCCTTTTTTTGTTATTCAAGAATCTTACATCAAACAAACACTTACAGTATGACCCCATTGCGTTCCCAGCTTATCATCCAGTAAATCTGTAGTTCAGATGATAAGGTAATAGTTCCTTCTAGTAGCATGACTTCATCAAAGCGGCAGCGTTTAATATAAAGAGATGGATGCTCTGAGCATTGCACCACAGTTCACGATGTTCAGAACAGCATTGCTGCTTACTCTTGCCTCTCTCGTCTCGACACAGGTGTCGTATGATGGGTAAGTCTATATTCTATGTGCAATAAACTGGCAGATTCAAGCTCCTGATAACAGTACAGGAGTTAGATGCGTTAGATGAAAGTCGCATTGCTGCAAAACTTACGTAACTCATTTTGGTAAAGGGTTGACATGAATGAAATGATGTTAAATTATAATATGTATGGTATATCTTCCGTATTTTACCAAGTATAATTCTTTTTCAATGTTCTTGTGCAGTGGAAGGAATAATTCCCTTCAATCTAGAATATTTTTAAGCTTGAATATGAAAATGTAGATCCCTAGTCATGAACCCAAATATTTTCTTTCAGTTTTCAGGTATGGCGCTTGGAAGTAAGCCAGGAGCAGAAGGCTTCTTTCAACCACATCCTGCAGGAGCACAACTTGGATGTGTGGGGACAGGGAAAAGACTGGATTGATGTGATGGTTGACCCCAAACTCCGTCACGGCGTCATGTCCAGTCTAGCTGCTAAGGCCATTCATAGCACCGTCATGATTGACAATGTGCAGACGTGAGTTGAGTCACAATATTATTTCAATATCAAATCAATTTCGGTTAACCTGTAGTTACATCCCTTTGAAAGTTTCACCGGGCATGGAACAATATTATGACTGAGATGAAGCGAAATCGACAGAATACCGGGCTGATCATACACACTTTAAAGACATCGCCCTTATTATTAAGTTCGTTTTAAATCACTCGAAACTTGATGTAGTCACATAAATTTATAAAACATCAGGTGCCGTTGTTAAAATGATCATCTGCGCTAATCCTGCCGTAGAGAAATGAGCGGTCAGGGAATTCTAGGATGTACTTATTTAATACATACTAAAATTAGTCACATACGGTCTGATCCAATAAATAAAATCTCACGAAATTGTGGTGAACTTGATTTATAGGTGTTATGAACAAATCGCTAATAAATACAAATACTCAATGGCAAGTTATAGAATAGTAAAAACCTCGCCAACCCGAAAATTCGCCTGTGCATCCTCGTTCAAGAAGTCAATACGTGTTATCTCACTTTCCATGCGATTCAATTGCTGAATGGAAAAAGGGTAGAATATTAGTCGGCAAAAGTGAGCAGCGTTGTGGAATTATCAATCACTATGTTTCAACTATAAATAATTTCCCATTTCAGGTTGGTTGAGCGTGACTACAAGAACATCGCCAGAGAACCAAGGGAAGTCGTCTTCGATGACTACAACAGCTTCGAAGAAGTGCGTGTTTTGCATTCGTGTTTTGTACATTGAATCTCATCACCGCAATTTAAAAATACTTGCACCAGGAATTGTATTCGAATTTTGACAAGATAATGTTTAAAATTGTATGAATTTAGAGTTAGTTGAAACTAGGTGAGAATTAAGCGTGTTATCTATTCCCGTTGTCAGCAATGTCTCATACCAGAAACCTAATCATAATTAAATGTTCAGGATGAGACGGTTTTGAGTAGTTCATTTAATATATAAAACGCATATTCACAGGGTTATTCTTGTTACTTCAAGTTCGTTTTAAATTTTATAAAAGATTCCAGTTTACTTTAATTTCCTTTAGTTCCAGTTTACTTCAGTTTCCTTCTTTTTCTAGATTGAAGCCTACTTAGCTGGACTAGCCGAGAGCGACGACCGCACCAGTCTTCGATCTATCGGGCAAACTTTCGAAGGCCGAGAGCTCTGGCAACTTACAATTTCAGTGGGCCCCGGTAAGAGGGCTCTGTGGATCGACTGCGGCATACACGCCAGAGAGTGAGTAAGAAGAAAACTGAAGTTCAGCTTCTAATGATCAGAGTCAATTGTAGTCTGGGATAAAATTTAGCTGGTGTAAAAGTACTGAACGCATGTGCATCTCCATAAAAAGTGGTCGTTTTCATCACGACGCCTTATATGCAAGTTGATTTTTTGAAGCACAAACACGTATGCAAAAACTTACAAGATCCATGCCTAGTTTCCCTGATGGAATGCTTTTAAACTACTATAGCTCAATCGAACTACTATGATAGAAATGCAATTCACTTCATTGTTAAACATCAATTTCTTAAGTGTAATATGCACATTTTGATATCTTAGTTCATACATTCATATGCTTAATATTACGACTACTTTGACATTCTTTCGTTCATTCGTCCATAGAAAAGGAATACGGGTACTCACTAGTTAACTCCTAGCTTCGCCTGGCTGATCATCTGGCACGTACAATTTGAAAGTTAAGTAGTGATCAGCAACCGACCAATCGGCCAATAAGGAAAAAAACACTCCAGCGTGGACAAATGAAAAGTGTTCCTATGTATTATTTCCACTTATGCATTTTCATCCCTGTGTGACAGATGGATAGCTCCAGCAGTGTGCCTCTAGGGGATCGACTTTTTGCTCAACAATTATGGATCTGATGCAGATGCAACAGCGCTTCTGGATGCTTATGATGTTTACTTTTTGCCTGTTTACAATGCTGATGGCTATGCCTACACCTGGGCTGTAAGTTGGTCCGCCTGACCTTTTGACAAGTTTTGATGCTGGCGTGAATAATTTTAGTTCCTTTAGCTCAATAATTATTTAATTTAAGTAAAATATGTAGAATATTTAGTCTGTATTTTCCACAAACCTCTTCATATTCCCTACATTATCTATACCTCCCACATTATGCACTTACAATTTGACAGAGCTATAATAAAATGAAACAATTTGTTTCTGTATATTATAAAATTTGAAAGGTATTTCATCAATAATAAATAATTCAATTAATTAGATATGTAGATTACTTGTAACACAAAACACTGATCATTTACTTTTATGAAACTGCAGGAGGATAGACTGTGGAGAAAGAACCGACAAACGTACCCCGAAAATGTCTGTGTTGGCGTAGATCTGAACAGAAATTTTGACGTCGACTTCGGAGGTTTGGGAACTTCAGATATCTCCTGTGCGGAGACTTACAGAGGTAAGCACCTTCTACATATGATCGTATTCTTGAGCGTCATCTTGTATGAGTTAAGTTGACGGAAAGGCAGGCTTTCAAATCTTTTATCTAAAACTGGTTTATCAGTAAAATGAGTAAAATAAAAATTTAACTCAGGAGACAGATGTGTGAGAATCAAATAATTCCTGCAAAAAGAAATGTACGAGAACTAATTTGATGAGAAATAAGTGTTCCGTGTAACAAATTTTATTTTAATGACAAACCTGAAGAGACAACTCTGCTGAAGCACACTTGATAATTCGTTTTAAGTTTCCTCATTTACTTACGGAAGTAGAACGTGTGGCACACGTCGGTGTTGTTTTTTTCGATCTAGATACTCACCGGAAGGTGGAAAAGAGCATCTCTGTACGGGCTACGTTTTAATTTTCCATTGTGTAATTTGAGACTGAAATTTTCATTATATACGTATTTCCAAAAAAAACTTATTAAATTGTGGTGTTTCCGGCCTGGCGGTATAAGAAGCAGCTCGGCGAAATTGCATTACATTGAATTTTTAACACCATTGCAAGACCTGAAATTTACTAAAGTTTGCGATCAGTGGCACTTGGGGTGTTATTGGTGCTAATATTTGCGATGATAAATTACGAAGATTAGAGTTTAACGTTGATCTTAACTTCGCATAGAATCGAACTATATTATATTATTCCAATTCGTTGGAGCGAGTTCGAAGCCAAATTTTTAATTTTGCAAACATGAAGGAAAAGTTTATCATCCAACTTTGAGTTGGTGGTCATGTTCCTCCGCAAACTTCAAACTTATTTGCGTTTTTGATATGTTCTTATCATATTTACTGTACAATCAATTTCACCTCGAAGATCAAATCCGTGGACACCACTACTCTGAGGATCGCACTGATTATATATATTTAAATTTAACGGGAATTACTTACTCCTAGGCATTCATATTTACTGTACCATGTATGTGTATGCAGTACACTAATCATAAATTTATTTCAAAGGCCCATCAGCGGCTTCAGAGCTCGAGACACAGGCAGTTCAGGCTGCCATCGTAGAACTGGGTCCAGATGTGCTCTTCACTCTCCACTCCTACAGTCAAATTTGGATGTATCCATTCAGCTACACCTATGACCTGCCGCCAGATGTAGACGAACTCGTGAGTGCAAGTCTTCTTCAATCTCCGGAACTTGTTCAGTAACGCTTTAATCATTACGTTGATTTATATACGATTCTTGTTGAGTTACTTGAGACAGTTTAGAAATCACAACAAATCTTCAGCTTGTGATTTCTCCTCCAGTAAAAATACTGATGCTTGTTTTTTGTTTTTAGTGTATGGGTTCTGTTTATATTTTTCATAAACAGTGAGAGACAATTTTATGTATCTTTATGTGTGTGAGAAACAATTTTATTTCGAATGAAGGTTTGAAAATTCAAACTTTTGAAGTTATCCTTAAAACTGGCTTTGAACACATGCTAACGATGACAAAAATGGAAATGATGACTTAATGAAGCTATCCGGGAAACTGTCTCAAACCATTTACTTGTTTTTCCAGGACCGAGTTTCGGCTATTGGTGTTGCAGCCCTGACAGCTGTGTATGGAACTGAATACGTTTACGGGAATACGGCTGATATTATTTGTGAGTCATATATATAGTTTTAAGATATTCTTAAAAGGTTTTTTATAAAAGATGTATACGATAAATTTTTAGACTTAAATGGGGTCAAAGAAATAAAAAATTTCTCATTGCACTGCATCGAAAACCATTGCGAATAAAAATAAATCTTATGGCTAAAGCCATAGCTTTGCCTACTTACTTGCACCAGTGCAAAAAAATATTGCGCTGAAACTATTTACAAAGTTTATGAAAGAGTTGCATACTTCCATGAAACTCTGATCAGCAACGTTAGAAGATTATACAATATGTGAATCTAATATTTCATTGAAAAAGATACTGTGGAATGAAATTCACTTTTAGTTCTGCGAATGACATACTCCTGCAGTGTGTGTGCGTACTGAGGGAGCATGTAACAGAAGGCAGAAAGTAAGGTATGACTCCTATGCAAGTGATTGATTGATAATTACCTGTGTTTAATTCATGACCAGACCCGGCGGCGGGCTGTACACTCGACTTCAGCTACCTGTCAGGAGTGACGTATTCTATGGAGCTGGAGCTCAGGGACACCGGCGACTCGGGCTTCTTGCTGCCGCCCGAAGAAATCGTCCCGTCCTCAGAAGAGACTTGGGCCGGCCTCTTCGCTGCCATCGCCGCCGTGCCCTGAGCAGCAGTCGCCTCCGGAAGGGAAGGAAGAAGCGTAGCACGGAAGAAAGTTCAATGGAATAGGTTACAGGAAATTGCGACTCAGGTTATTCAGAGACAATTACAATTTACAATTTTTGGAAACGATTTTATGGAAGTCGTTTTCATCGATTAAAGATTTAGAATGAAAGTATTTATTATCAAAAGCACAGATTAGAGTGATGTTGGTTATTTTTTGTGATAAAATATTCTTGTGGATTTGAATGCAAGAGAAGAGAAATGAAAAAAGAAGCACGATATATGGAGAAAGGAACGATCTATATAGATGTATATGAAGAATGTAAACGCAAAGTTGACAAAATGATGAAATAAGTAATTCCAGGATGAACAAAAAAACATTATAGATAGGGAAAGTAAAATGTGTAACCGAGGTTATGAAAAACAATGAAAATAAGATGAATTTAGACGTAAAAACGTTATTAATTAAAACAAGCATGATAGATTGAGGGAAGGATAAATTTCTATGTTTAGACATGGCTCCTAAAAATTGTACATTTTGTTTACGTCGTTTGGAACTCGTCTGTAGAGCCCCAGTGATTAACGCTAGGCAGCCACCATGGGCAGAAATGATCTGAAGGAACAGAAGCTTAACTGTACAGCGTAATGACACTTTGATAACTCATTTAACTTGTAGGTAAAGTATTTCGAAACTTTAAAGCTGCTAAACAGGGTTCATTGACGTGCATTAACGGGTCTTAAAAAGTTGGGAGCCACTGAATTATGTTAAATTTCTGGTTTATCTGTGCTAAAATATAGTTTTTTCTTGAATGTATGGACGTTAGGAAGGGATAAACATTTGAACATTGAATCATTTTGGGTGTCTTGACAAGTTGTTTTAGAATGGAGTGTTCTAAAATTACATTCACTTTACCTGTAGTGTGACCAGAATAAAGAATATTTTTTCTTTTATTTTGTCATCCTATTCCCATTGTTTCAAGAGCCGTCAGAGTATAAAAACGAATTTTAATTTTGATGATGCAAGAGGAAAAAAAATGACGGCTATTTCATAAATATTTATTTGAATAAAAAATAATTGCAGAAAAACCCTACTCATGAAAACTTTTATTGTGCAGCATTCCTACGTAGATAAGGTAGACAATAGACGTAGACAATATCATGTATTATTAATTTTTACGCCAATCAGAAGGAGAGCATCGAACAAGACAATCAGTAAAGAAATAAAATACGAATACATCAGTTGTTTCAAAACAATTTTTTTGAACTACGCGTTATTCTGTAAGGAGGAGGTATATCCAATGCTTTTGAACAAACAAAAAATATCGTACTTAATATTTGAGAACTGTCAAGTTGATATTTTCCGGTCCTTCTGTTATTTTCCACCGCATTCGAAATATTGTTCCAGTGTTATGATCGAAGGCTTACTGCATTGATGTGTGAAATTCAGTCCTAAACTGTGTTTGTAAACTGACTTCCCGCTGCTTAAAATTGTTGATAGAAATGAGTTTGAATGAATTCGATAAAACGCTTATAATGAAATTCTGATTCTTATGATCGAATGTAATGGTGTGCATTTGTGTACCACTTTGTGTAACATTTGTGTTCAAGATGATGAGTTGCTATAAGTGTAACTTTTAACTACGGTAAGTATCAAATATTTTCTATTTTTCACTTCCCTGCCCCAATACCTGATGTGAGCTGTAAAGATAGAGTTGAACACCAAATTCCATCATTATCTTTAATTCTATTTTGTGTTTCCTATGTATTCTGTGTAAATTTACACGAGCTTTCGGATGAATATTGATAACAGTTTTTGCTGGCCTTCATTCATGAGTTCAAACTTTTGGGAAACTTCACTTTAGGAAATCCATTGCGGACTAATATTGGGACTGGGGAATACATGTTGGTGTGAGTGCATTAGTTATCTCCATATTTATTTCTTTATTATCGATGATAGAACAGCTTAGTTTGTTTTAAAATTTCAGTTCTTAATACCATTTTCCAAAGTTTTATAAATCGTAACATGTATGTGCAAATTGCGAGTTTTCGATCATTCCCTACAAGGTGAGAAATAGAGGTACACCGGTGTCGCTACTTGTTAATTTACCTATAAGTTATCTGCAGCGCATATTGGGCTGTGCGTAATTTATACGCTAGCAGTGTTCATTTCATGATATCAAAACCTTTGTTTTTTGTCTAATCTCAGCCAGCTCAAAATCTAACCTTAATTTTAATCTTAACCTTAATCTATGTTAAGTCTAATCAAAACATAATTCTCGCTTGCATTAAACCCCGTCAACCAAATCCAACCTTACTTAGTCAAACCTTACTTGACCTAGAACCACCTACTCCATGAAAAGGTCGGAGAACGAGATTCAGAAGCAGTGGCAGATATTCACAAGCACGCAAATGCCTGTACAACCGTCGTCCTAATCCAGCTGCACGTGATCTGTCAAATGATTGAAATCGATGAGTTATTACATACTAATGAATTTGTTCATTTTCGGAATTACGTACGTATGTATGTTTCTTTATCTTCATTTATAATTGTCACAAGCTTGTAGGATTTCGTCTTTCCTTGTTTCAATGTTCTAGTAAATTGAAAAAAATTGTCATTTACTTCTAAAATGAAAGCAATCGAAATTCATTAGCAGATTAGTGAAGTGTAAGGACGTTAGTGGCGCCACAGTTCAAAGTGCAAGGAAAGGAAGAAATGAACGTTATTTTTAATCAGGTATACAGTACAGATACATTGGAGTTTCAATTTGCAATGCTAACATTTCAGGAGTAGTGATGATGCTTAAAGCAACTTTTCCCGTCTTCTGTGCTGCAACTTGAAGTAGATGCTCGTAAAAATACTTTGATGGGCTTAACACGTTGCCTCCGATTGCCTGATTGGTGTAAAACTTCACTTTGTACGCATAGTCACTAGAAGGATCTGAAAAAATTACAGAACCTAACCTAAGTGGTACACATACGTACCACTTCGGAGTCAACGTGTTAATGAAAATCTAGTCATAATCTAGAAATCACGGCTTCTAGCGCCAAAGCATGCACGAGTGTTTTTCTCGTCCGCTCATAATTAGGCAGCAACTGACCAAGGCAGTTACGGGAATTCAGCCCGGATTCAATACACAGTTCAGGAGTGTACATCTCCGGAGGCAGAGGGGATGCACAGAACTAGACCACTCTAGCGGCAGTAATTCCACGGTGTGTCGATTTCAAGTAGCATGCAGCATTACTAGGTCTTTTCTCGTCGAAGAAAATGGTAAATACTTATAAGAAATGACAATGTTTCACGGTTTCAAATTAGAACTGGAATTTTTGAAAATAATTTACAAGTCTTTTAAACGAGTATGACACTCGCAATCAACATGAAATGTGCTGAATTTGAGCTTCAATCTTGAATTAGAAAGGTTGTCGTTTTTGTTGGGCACCACGGAATAGTTTGGCAATTTATTAATGGTATAATAGTTTAAAATATTTTCCGTTGCTTTTTTTTTCGCCGTCGTGGGAATCCTCGTTCGACCCTTATCCAATGTACACGTAATGTCCCTTCCCCTCATACTCCTGCCTGCGATAAGTCAAATAATTCTTATTAAGGTTTCGTGTTCACATTAATAGATAATTCTAAGTAATAATTCACATTATGCTGCTATGTTAAAATTCAAATTTTTGTATGTAAATTTTGTAGTAGTATAAAGAAGAGTCGATTATAAGTTCTTTAATGTCATTGCAACATGATTATACAGTTCTTGTCATGTGGTCAGAGAACGGGAGTCGATACACGTAGATCTATCACATGTGAACTCAACATCTGCTCTTATCTATATAGAAACAAACCATTGCACTACTCATTGGTTTTCTATTCACCGATAAATTTCTTGTTAACAAACAAATAAAACATTGCAAGTTGATGATTGTGTAATGAACAGTTCTTTAGCAAGGAAAATTAGTTTTTATTTTTTTTCTGCTTGATGGTCGAGATAGGGAGGGTCTTCCTTGACATATATACCAGTTCAAAAATACCCGTTGTTTATACGTATAATAATGAGAATTTTTATTTTTTCTATCTGCATCTAGCCCATTTGGAAAGCTCTTTTTGGCAATCTAACGGCGGTTCGATTTGTGCGACTATACTTGTTTTTTAACACCTTAAATTGTACTACTATGATAACAACGCTCGTAATGCTGTATGACCTGTTAATTATACAATCCCCAGCTAAATTTATGCGTTGCTGATCCTGAAATGAATGAAATAATTTTCGGAAACCATTCTGCATGAGGGTTTCTTAGATTGGGTTTAATCGTGAGGGATTCTCCTTTTTGATCCTCTCTGCGTCTCTCATCAGACAGCTCCAACAACTAGATGAGGGAGTCAGCAATTTGTGCTCTTACCTTACGGTACTTGATATTCTAGAATCTAGACATATACAAGAAAGTTCTCACTCCTTGCCTGTTGTTAATGAGTTCATGAGAGTATTTTAATCCGGGATTTAACTATTCTTAACATTTCAGAAAATTCAATTAGCGATGAAATTCTAAACATAGTATTGCAACAGGTTCAAATCCTGTGGAAGCTTTATTAGATCTTCAATATTCTATTCCTATATGATTCAAAACTAGATACACAACTTAGACTGAAATATCCCAAACATTTAACGCTTTCAACTTTCTTAGTAGACATTTATCTATTTGCTTCTAAATTTGTGTTTTCCTGTTTATCGTCGTCGAAAATAACTCATATTTGGCTGTTTGTAGAATGTAAGCTTGATTGTTGATGCAGTACTCTTGAGAATTGAACATATAACAGTAACAAATATAGATTCATTGCATCATTTCCTTATTATTGCACAGTCACGCAGACAGCAGAGTCATCCTCGTCGTGGCCTGCAGAAGCTAAAGGGTTTTCCCGTTTATCTTGCACGGGAACCAACCATGTTTATTACGAGGTATCTTTTGGACTCGTTGCACAACTGCTACGGTCACACGTAATGCTTAAAAGATGTTATAAAAACAAGGAGTACCTCACAAACGAACATAGTTCAACATGATCAGGACTCTTGTACTGTTCGCTGTGGTCGCCTTGGCTTCGGCCAGGGTGTCGTACGAAGGGTGAGCGCAATATTATATTGTGCAATTTCCTACGTACTTATATGTATACTCACGTACCTACTTACCTACCCATCTGCCTACCTATCTGCTTATATACTTCGGACAATATTTATGTTCAGCTCATGTCAGCTTACAATGTAACTAATTTAAAGTGTAGAGAAAATCTTATACGTGTTGAATTTTTTTTAGATCATTGTTGTTAAATTACTATTTTAGAGAAAAGCTTTCAAGAGATTAAGAGGTTTGAAATAAAATATAATGGAATTTCTATTTGATGAGCTAATGCCTCTTGCGAACAAAGCATTATTTGATAGAGTACACAACATTTCTTCCCATGAGATTTCAACATAAAATTAAACATGTACGCAACAAATCAGCACTCTTGCGATTAAAACCCTAACTCATTCACGATTTCAAATCGATATTGTAGCTTCAGTTGAAAATACTTCTAAATATCGTTCGTTTCCAAGTATGTATGACGGAAGGTAGCGTGTACACTGCTGCAAACTTTCTCTAATGAAATCTTGCATGTAGTTTTGTTCACTTTATTAAAAACATTGAGTAAATACGTTCTGTTTCCTTCCTCCAGTTTCCAAGTATGGCGCCTGGAAGTAAACCAGGAGCAGAAGCCTTTCTTCAACCACATGCTGCAGAAGCACAACCTGGATGTGTGGGCAGAGAGCAGGGACTGGATTGATGTAATGGTTGACCCCAAACTCCGTCACGGCGTCATGTCCAGTCTAGCTGCCAAGGCCATTCATAGCACCGTCATGATCGACAATGTGCAGACGTGAGTGACTTTACTTTATGCTAAACCTACAGCGATTAATTTTTGTTGGTTAGAAAGTATGTGTGAGTACATACTTAGGAAGAGTTTTATGATTTTCTATGTGTGAAAGGGTTCAGCACGACAGCTTTTCTGGCGATGAGGGTTGCCGAAATTGACGTGTTCTCAGACCAGTGCTTGTCTGAGCATCGGTTGGATCTAGATATCGAAACGGAGTTAACTTACGGCAATTAACAAACCTTTACCCAGTAATAAACTGAACGTAACATATTTCGTTAAATAAAAATCAACTCGTATTGTATAAATTGTTTGTCCTCGAAAAGATTATAAAACGCTGAATCAATTTGGCACCATGGACATGCAAGTGTTATAATGAATTCAAGCAAGCACTATTTGCTGACGAGTTGACGATCATCCAGGTCCATATGAACTTATTACGGTACTTTCTTAGCTTTTTCATACAGGTCATTGGAGCGAAACTATTTAGTTCAAAGTATTCAATAGTGGAACTTTTTTCTATTAGATATATTAATGTTTTGATATAATATTGACAACATTGATGCTTAATACTTTTACTTATAGTGAAATCTATTGAAAACAATTCAATTTTCTTTAGGAAAACATTTTGAACTCATCATATGGTAATCCTGTTGCTGAATCTCATGTACTAGAAACGTCTAAACAATGTTCGGATTTTCATCTTACGTGCACTAATATTTATAGTCTCTCATGTCTACTTACATTGGAAGCCTAGAACATATCTGACGCGCTTTATAAAAGGTATTCCTAAATTCTGCCTCCAGGCTGATTGACCGCGACTACAAGCTCATTGACAGGGAGCCGAGGGATGTCGTCTTTGACGATTACAACAGCTTTGAAGAAGTAAGATACGTTAAAAAAGTGCAACTTATTAAGTCTAACTTCATACTGAAACAACATTGATAGAGGTGAAAGAAAACCCTTTGATGCTGATGAAATTCGGTACACCTAAAAACTCTTAAAAGATGCGCTATAATTGTCCATTGATATTTGAAGGGAGGTTGTGAGAACAAAGCTGCAAAATTCAGTCGAGCAACTATACACTCGAGACATTAATTTGATTATATGACTAATATTAATGTTGGTAATTTTCGAGTGGTTGCTCGCTCTGCATTCTGCTAGCTAGCAGAGTGTGAGGTTGGACGAAGTGACGTGTTGGTTACCGATACCTGAGCGATGAAATCAAATCCTGATATCATTGAGAACCTCCACATGAGTATTTCAATTGTATTACTCAGTATTAATTATTATTTGACGCAAATTTTCCGTCCATAAATTTTTACCAAGAATTTTCCATGTGCAAATTTTTACCACGAATTCATATTAAGAATACTGAACCAGCAAGGTAGCATTGGGAGTGGTACACGAAGCTACCGGTTTTGACTACTTTGGAGCCCGATCCCAGTGTATCTGGGCTCCACACTCTTCCTAAAGTATTAATTAATACATTTTCATTGTCAGATTGAAGCGTATTTAGCTGGACTGGCGGAGACGGACGACCGTACGAGCCTCAGGTCACTGGGCAAGTCGGTGGAAGGCCGGGACCTCTGGCAGCTCACCATCTCCGTGGGCGCTGGCAAGGAGGGCATCTGGGTCGACTGCGGCATCCACGCCAGAGAGTGAGTTGAAATGAAAGCGATTAGAATTAATCTTTTTTGTTCTCTATTTGTATTCAATAACCTTTAGTTTTATCAGAAGTTTTGAGGTATACAATGATAATGCAAAGTTAAAGTCAGAGGTGTGGAAACATAAAACAATGACAAGATGTTTGTTTCCCGCTACCATTTCATACAGTCACTTTGCAGATGGATCACCCCAGCCACCTGCCTGTGGGGCATCAACTACCTGCTAACTGGTTACGGAACTGACCCTGATGCCACCGCTCTCCTGGACGCCTACGATATCTATATTCTGTCTGTCAACAATCCTGATGGTTATGCTTATACTTGGTCTGTAAGTAACAGTAATGTTTACGCTTGGCGTGCTAGTTTATTTCGTTTCGTTTTCGAAATATTTGAAATTTTTAACAAACCTTTTCAACCCAAAGGTACATTCAACGTTGTGTAAAATCGTGATCATGTATATTTTGCAAAATGTTTTGATTATAGCTCGGACTAAGCCGAGTGACATTTTTTCCCAGATTTCATTTGAATAATAACCTTTATTGTTCTTAGACGTAATATCATCCATTGCTTCAATAATGCTTTCGAGGGAACCACATCAATTAAAATCGAAGTACTAAACATCATTAAAGTTTTGAATTTACTATGAATTACAGACGTGTTATTTTTTAGTTTTATTCTCGTCTAGGATGACAGACTGTGGAGGAAAAACCGCAACAAGTATGACGAGGACGTGTGCTACGGCGTTGACTTGAACAGAAATTTCGATGACCACTTCGGCGGCGATGGAACTTCCGACAATTCCTGCTCTCAGACTTACCGAGGTTAGCATGCCAATGTATTGAAAAAGTTATCATTTTAACAAATAATAATCATTCATATTTTTTATTTTGAATCATTTTTGTTACTTAATTATGGTGTATCCAATAATCTTACTGACATCACCCGTGAATAAACATTCGAACTAAATACAAGTGTGAACTGAGAGGCTATTGATCAAGTGTTATTTGAGGAATCATGGTGTTTCGTTGGGCAGGTCCTTCGGCGGCTTCTGAACCCGAAACCCAGGTCGTCCAGGCAGCCATAACCGAACTGGCACCCAGCACCAAAGCTCTGTTCAGCATCCACTCATACAGCCAACTCTGGATGTACCCCTTCGGCTACACCTCCGACCTGCCTCCGGAGGCTGACGAATTCGTGAGTTCAACAAACCTAACAATAAAAAAACAGTAAGCTGGACATTGTGGAGTGGGGCATTTAAAAGTGTGAGGGTGAAATTAGAGTATCCTTGAATTTTTTAATGTTTTGCGAATAGAATTCTTAATTGAAACAATTCAAGTCGAGAGTAATTACAAATTTTGATCTTTATATGAGTACAGAAGCTAATGTCTCACAGATTTCGAGGGACGAGTGCGATCATATTAATATCATTTTCGAAATTCACTGTTCAATTCTGAACCGTGGACACATGTAATAGTACATCTGGTTTTCTACTGAAAGAAATCAGAGGAGTAAAATTGATATATTTTGGATATTACTTCCGGGAAGTTCCATTAAAAACCGAAGGCATATCATTTATGACTTCCCTCGTACTATTTAAGTAATAATAACATACTTAATCTACTAAGAAATAAAATATTAGGCACTTTAATATGGTTACAAATGTTTGCAAGTGCAGTTCAATGAAAAATGTACCGATACTTGATGTTTAATTATTGTAGATCCTTATTACGAGATGAGAAAGTGCATTTGGTAGAAATGACATTCGATTGCAAGTGTCAGCATTTCTTTGGTAAGCTACTTTTGGTTTTGACTAAACGCTATTTGTGAGTTATTTTATCACTCCACAATTAGACATAGGATGTTGGGTAGTTATTACTTTGCTTATTACGCTTTTCAGTATGAGATCCATTAGATGTAAGACAAGTTTTTTCAGAGAACATACTTCCGATATTAAATTGAATGTTTAAACGAATATTGTATACGCAAAAGCTTTCATATAAGATCCAGACCTAGTCAATGATAAATTTATACGGTTTACTTTAAGCAATTTTTTGTAAATTTCTTCCAGGACCGAATATCAGCGATCGGTGTTGAGGCCCTGACAGCTGTGCATGGAACTCAGTACGTGTACGGTCCCGTGTCAACCACCATCTGTGAGTTACAACTTCAGTATATGGAACCTGAAGTACAGGGTGCAGCAACATAACTGCCTTTTCTTAAAGCAAAGCGCTCTGAAAAATGGAAGTCATGTTGCCGCGCCCTGTATAAGTGACGTATGCGTCTCTAAACCGCTTTGTTTATAGAATTGCTTTGGAATAACAAAATTATAAAATCACATGGAAGGGACTGAAATTGTTTTTATTTTCGATTATTCTTCCGTTTTTTAACTTCTATACCATGTAGCATTTGCTGTCGTAATAGTGCAAAACATGACAATCACCATTGGTTCAAAAAAGTTTTTAGGTATCAATTACAGTGCATATCATAAACATGAGGAATGTTAGTAATACTTTGTGTTTCCATTAGTCTGATAAACTTTCTGGATATCTCATAAAAACACGGTAAACACTGTCACCTTCTGAATATCAATCAAATATAATCAAGTTCGAGATCCCTAGTGAAATGAATAACGGAAACTCAATGGATGGTTCATAGTAACTTAAGGTTCGTAAATTGCTGTACAATGTTTGCAAGAAAACAGAAAGCAAGACACTCTTAACCTGTAGCTAGCAGACTAACGGGAGTCGGCGTAGCGCGGAGAGTGGAAGCGAGCTATCATTCTACACTTTATATTAAACATCCTTAAATGTGTAAGAAACTGCGCAAGTTTGTGAATGGCAGTATAACAGGCCGCTTGTGGATGGATTGGCTCGTCACTATTTTGATATTTTACCTGTGACATCTAATTAGCTTTATTGCTATGAGCAGTTGAAAATTGCAAAAAATAACTTTGTAACATTTCAGACCCGGCGGCGAGCACCACCATTGACTACAGTTACGCCGTAGGCATCACCCAGTCATACACCCTCGAGCTGCGTGACACAGGCCTTTACGGCTTCGAACTGCCCGCCGAACAGATCGAGCCTACTGCAGAGGAGACATGGGCTGGTCTTATCGCAGCCATTTTGGCCATCTAAATATTTGGTCCAAGCCTTAAAAGGATTTTTCATACCTTAAAGGTTTGATCTATTTTTTCAAGAGATTATTTTCTTGGAGGCTTTGCACATCCTTTGAGGTCAATTGGCTAATTTATATCTCCATCATCTCCCCAAAAAAAATATATGTGGGAATTCCTATGTAGTCTTTCCGAACAGAATTCTGCATGACTACAATATTTCGATACCAAGAAAAATTTGGTAAATATTTTTCTTTATTTGAGGCACGGCTCATACTTTCGAACGAATGACAAAGAAAATTTACAACAAGCTTCTAGAAGCAGTACGAAAGTATTGGTTACTAATGTACAACGTTAAAAGTAAAGTGCAACAAATTAAGAACTGCAGACTTTCATTTCCTGACCTATCAACATTTCTTATTTTTTAAAGTTTTGACATCGTTCAATCGCATTGTGTGAGTTAAGCATCCTATAATATTACCCTGATGATTGTAAGCAGTGTAAGTCGGCTGTAGTAAGGAAAAATGAGAGATGTCTTGGCGCTTTAGAGAATTATGATACTTTTACGAGATGTGAGGACGAGAGGTCAAACTAAATGAAATTATTATTCTGACGAACATTCAAATCTAATTACACAAAGCTATAGATTGTGCATTTCCACCAAAAAACTTGAGTTATTAATTAATTTGAGCTGTTCATTGCTCAAAATGCCTTAATTTACGTCGTGTACGGAACATTAATGATGTGTGATACTTTACCGCGGTACACCGGCACTCAGGGAAGGATGCGGGGATCAAACATGGTTAAATTTCTTACCATTTTATTGACTTGTTCAAGTTTCTGAGCACGCGTACATGTGTAGCATAAATATTATAAGCATCAGGAACAGTTTATAAATGACTATTGTGAAACGCACACTACGTATGCAGGCGGTCACATGGGTTTCCAATCAAGTTGATTGGTTTCTGATTATCAACGGAACGTAAGGAAATACAACTTGTTTTTCTATAATAATGCATTATTTAAGACATTCGCATGACATCTGCATTAAAAAGTGAGCATACAGATCCGAAAAATTATGCGGATATCCGCACCACCTCTACTGAAAACTAGTGTATTTTGTTTCAAATTGTTCTATATACTACACAAGTATTTGAGAAGTTAAATCATTGATACAGCAACAGAAATGTTGCCGATATTTTTTGGAGACTTTAGTGAGCAACAAACTTGGATAAAATAAAAACATTTATTAGCCTGCTAGAAGCAGAGGATACTTGTTTTTTGGCGCGCTTCGTACTCACTGCTAGTTACTATCACTTCATCTTTGAGGATAAGTTTTAAAAACACTTTATTTGATTTAGCTCTATCTATAGTTTCGAAATTTGAAAATTTACCCAGCTTTTCATTACGTCTGAAAATGAGAGATGATTGACGCTAACCGAAAACTGCTGTGGTACACGGATATCTCTGCAGGGCCACCTCTCACTACAACTACTGGGCGATGGTTTTACTAGTATAAAAATGTTAATTTTATGACTTTATAGGTAAACAAAACGGTAACAGGTGATAAATAGAAGAAAATCCTGGTCAAGGACGCCTATATGCGCTCATACATCAATCACATCTCAAGGTCATACTGCGTTAAACTCGGGCACGAGGCTCTCCGGATAGTGGAACATGGGCGCCACGTGGCCGGTTTTTTTGTCCCAGTGACCGTGATAGTCGTAAGTCATGACGGCGATCCAGTCCAGGTAGCGATTCAAAACAGGCACCTCGTAACCTTTGCGGGAACAAAATGAAAAATTTGTACGTTGACATTCATTTGACTAGAAGGTATATCAAGGCTTCAATATATTGTATGGAAAAATATTAATTCTTCATGATTAAGTGACGGATTCAATATTTCCCTTCTCAACGAATTATAAAGAATTTAGCAAGCCTTCATGGAATGTACAGTGTTGAAATAATTTTTCCCATTATCAATTTGTACGCTGAAAATCTTGAACTGACCGGCATCAATAACTTTGTAGCTGGGGGAATATACTTTCATAACTTACTTGGACTAATAAATGAAGTATTTTGAAATTTTCAAGCTTTGAAACAGGGTTTATTGACGCATATAAATGGCTTTCAAAAACTAGGAAGCTACTAAATTATGTTAGATTTGTGGTTTATCCGTGGTCATACATATATAATTCTTGAATGTGTGTAAATGTTAAGAAGAGAAGGTGATTATGGGGTTAGGAAAATAGGGTATATATAAATATTCAAAAATTAAATCACTTTGGGTGTCATGCGAAGTTGTTTTAGAATGAAGCGTTCGAAAATTACATTCACTTTACCTGCAGTGTACCAGAATAAAAAATATTTCTCCTCTTGTTTGTCATCTCATTATCATAGATTAGGGAGTCATGAGAGTATGAAAACAGGATGATGGTCATCATATAAATTCTTTCTTTGAATAAAACTCCATGTAGAAATACCTTGCTCTTGAAAGTGTTTAATATCCAGCCTTCATGCATGGATAACAACTATATCATGCATGATCAATTTTCAACACCAAACAAAATAAAAGCACTGAACAAAATAATAAGTAAAGAAATAAGATATGAGTACATCGGTCGTTTGAAAACAAAAATAATTTTTTGAACAACGCATTGTTCTATAAAGAAGACGTGTATACAATGTTTTTGAGCAAATAGAAATTATCGTATTTAAGATTTGAGAACTGTCAAACTGATGTTTTCCGGTCCTTCTGCTATTTTCCACCGCATTCGAAGTATTGTTCCAGCGTCACGACCACACACTTGCTGCGTTCAACGTTTAAGTGAAGTCCTTCACCGTGTTTGCGAACTAAAATCTCGGTTGCTCAAAATTGTTACTAAAAATGAACTTGAATATTTTCGAAAGAATAAATATAATATTCTGATCGGTATGTTTGAATGTGACTGTGTTCATTTATGATAATTATATTTTTCTCTCTAGGGCAATGATTTAATCATCTGCACTTAAAAATAGCATTTATGAGTGTAATGCTTGTTGGTGCTCTTCATTTGACGTGTGAATCTGCGTGAAATGAATTGAATTGATTGGCATTTTTAAGATTGGCTAAAATTCTTCTGTTTGTCAATTTATAACTACGGTAAGTAGCAAATATTTTTCTTTGTTTACACTTCTCTTCCAATAAGTGGTAAAAATATCGTTCAGCACCAAATTCTACTTTTATCTTTAATTCTGTTTCCTTCTGTTTCATAAATTTAAACTGGCTTTCTGATGAAAATTCATGGCTGTTTTTCTGGCTTTCATTCACGAGTTCAAACTTCTGGTAAATTTAGCTTTAGAAAATCCATTGCAGACTAATTTTGTGATTGGGAATGCATGTTGGTGTGAGTGCATTAGTTATCTTCATATTTATTTCTTTATTGTCTATTATAGAAAAGTTTAGCTTCGGTTATAAGCTCAATATTTACACCATTAACATGGGCAGATTACGGGTTTTTTATCTTTTTCAACAAGACAAGGAATAGTCGTACATCGATGTGGTTACTTGTAAATTTCGTTATAAGTGATTTGGAGCACATATTGAGCTATAAGTTACCTATGTTAGAAATAATTATTTTTATTTGCTTGAAGTTTCTGCCATGATAAGGCAGCAATTGACAGAGGCAGTTGCGGAATTTAGCTCTGGTTCAATTCCCAGTCGAGGGGTGTATTATACATCTCCGGTGACAGTACACTACTCTGTAGCGGCGGTACTTCCATGGTGTGTCATTCTTCAGCAGTAAACAACATAATTAGGTCCGGTTTTATAAATAACTGGATAACCCTACCATAATTGCAAATACTTGCTGTTGAAATTAGACAGGAAATTTTTAGACAGAATTTAGAGGTATTTTTAAAGAGTGACATTCACGATCAACATGAAACGTACTGAGTTTGAGCTTTTATCTTGAAATAAAAAAGTTGTTTTTCTTCGTTACCCAGGAATGGTTTAGCAATTTATTAATGATAAAATAGTTTAAAATTTTTTCCGATGCATTTTTATCGCCGTCGTGGGAATCCTCGTTCGACCCTTATCCAATGTACTACACGTAATGTCTGTGGCACCACTCTGCTGCCCTCCCCCCATACTCCTGCCTGCGATAAGTCAAATAATTCTTATCAATGTTTCTTGTTCACGTTAATAGCTAATTCATTAGTAATCATAACTAGATGGGTGTATAATACAAGTTCTTTAATGTCATTATTGAAATTTGATTATAAAATTCCTGTCGTCAGAAGACACGAGCCTGAGCACGTAAATCTATTACATGTGAACTCAACATCTGTTCCTATCTATGTAGAAACTACCCGTCAAACAACTCATTTGTTTTTTATTTACTGATAAACTTCTTGTTAACCAATGATCGGTGTTGCAATATGGTGATTCAGCAATGAATAGTTCTTGAGCAACGAAAAATAATTCTTATTTTTTTCTATTTCATGGTCGAGATAAAGAGGCTCTTCCTCGACAGTTATACCAATTCAAAAATGTATAATTTCTTTTCTATTTTCATCTACTCAATTTGAAAGTACTTCCTAGCAACCCATAGGAATTGGTAGGAGGGGGTTTGATTAAAGCGACTAAACTTGCTTAAGATGTTAATTTTTCTCGTTCTCGCTAAATAATTTAATATTCATTTACGAGTGTTGGTGTTCTGCCATTCTACGATTCGTTAAAACTTTGAAATTTGTGGAATTTAGTGGCCGAGTTTTATGGTCAAATACATCTCGTATGGAAGAAGTTTATAATAATAGAAATATATCACTAAAATATAGACGGTATATGTACAGTACATTATACTAGACAATATTTTCGATGTCTTAAGCTATATACTGCTAATAGCGTATTGTATACTGCACTCGGTACATTATATACTATACAGTATATTATACTTTATACTGGATCTACTATTCTGTACTCGTATGTTGATGGTAGCAAGTAGACTGGTGGTTTTTCGCGGTTCAGAGAGCATTCTGAGGGACAAGTAAAGTGGCCAGTCGTGCCGTTGGAGCACATCTTGTAGTTCTACGATTAAATGAAAATTGCAAAAGTATACCATCACACATCTTGTGATTGTCAGTTGCAATGAGTAGGGGAGTCATAGTGCATTTGTCTCATAGAGTCGGAGGCCTGGAGTTCGGAGTCTTAGAGGACCATGGAGGCGGTTTGTACAGCTCCAGACTCCTAATTCATTCCCAATTCGACATGTAATGCGGAACATTTAACTTATGAAACGTGCTAAAGCTGCACAGCTCCTCGTACCTTCATTTAGCTAAGCTCGACTCCATCTCTGACTTCCTGTGAACAACTTGGAAGAACTTGAGATTCAGATCTGCTGAAATTCAAAAATATTTGCATCGTAATTAGGGTATGTAAGCACTACAATGTAGGGCAGCAGTGGCAAATTTTCACTAATTAACAGTAAATGTTATGGTGACGCTCAAAATACTGTATGACCTGTTTATATAAGCTGCTAAACCTGAAATAATTATAATAGTTTTTAGAAACTTTTATTCTGCATCAGGGTTTCTTAGACCGGGCATTAAGACATGTAGTAGCACATGTATTCATATTCGTCCTACAATAAGGTAGCTAATCATGAAAAAGCTCGTTTTAAAGACTGAGCTGCCAGGTCGTGTTCCCCTTTATGACCCTCTCTGCGTCTCGCATCAGACAGCTCGAACAACTAGATGAGGGAGTCAGCAATTTGTGCTCTTACCTTACGGTACTTGATATTCTAGGCTAATACTCGAAAGTTATCACTCTCGGCCTGTTGTTAATGAGAGGGTATTTTAATCACCGATTCACCGATAATTAACGTTTCTGGAAATTGAACTAGTGTTGAAATTTCAAACACAGTTTTGAAATACGTACAAATCTTGAAGCTTTATTCTATCTTCAATTCTCTATTTCTATATGATTCAAAACTTAATATGCAATTTGGGTTGAATCTTCCCACACATTTGTTTTAAATTTTTTTAGTAGAGATATATCTCTGCTTCTAAATCTGTTTTCCTGGTATCATCGTCAAAAAAATTAATTCGCATTTTGCTGTGTTTGTGAAATGTTAGCTTGATTGTTGATGCAGTAGCCTGAAAAATTGAACATATTAGAGTAATAGAAATAAAGATTCATCGCATCATCTCCTTATCACTGCAGTCACACAGACAGCAGAGTCATCCTCGTCGTGGCCTGTAAAAGCTAAAGGGTTTTCCCGTTTATCTTACACGGGAACCAACCATGTTTATTACGAGGTATCTTTTGGACTCGTTGCACAACTGCTACGGTCACACGTAATGCTTAAAAAATGTTATAAAAATGAGGAGTACCTCACAAACAAACATAGTTCAACATGATCAGGACTCTTGTACTGTTCGCTGTGGTCGCCTTGGCTTCGGCCAGGGTGTCGTACGAAGGGTGAGTGCAAAGTTAGACTGTGCAGTTCCCTACTTACGTACTTTCCTATCTATATACTTCACGAGGATAACTGACTTACATGGCTTAGAGTACCAAAATTTTAATTATTTAAAGGAAGGAAGGAACAGCAATACACAGAAAATCTGTAAAATTTTGGCAACCATACTAATGTTCAGCTCCTGTCAGCTCAAAATCGAATTTAAAGTGTAAAAACAACCCTATATTTTGCTAATATAAGATTTTTAAATCACTGTTGAATGTTAAATTATGATTTAAAAGAAAGAATGTCATAAAATAGATTTGAAATAAGATATAATGAATTTCGGTATATTCAGCCAACTCCCCTTGCGAAGATAGCATTATTTATTGAGTATGTTATAAATATATCATTTGAATATCTGGGAATATTTAACTTTCAGTTTTGTTTCTTATAATATTTAAATATAAAATATAACAAATACTATAAATCAGTACCCTTGCTATTAAAACTCTAATTCATTCGCGATTTCAATAATACTCGCTCGATATTGTAGCTTCATTTGCATACATTTCTTATTATTGTGATCTACCAAGTAGACAAGACACGTGGTACGTGTGCCTAGCTGCAACATTCTTTTAATGAAATATTTCACGTAGTTTTGTCAATTTTATTACCATTGACCTAAAACATAATCACTTGTCTTAAGAAATTAACACTAAGAATTTAAAAAATGTGTGTCTTGTATACTTGATTGGAATAGAGTTCTTTCCATTTCCTTCAGGGGTGACGTTTAGTCAAGGCGTTTAAAGTAAGTGTTTTGACCAATAAGACCTTCGTGTTCATCGAGAAATCTTATTTTCAGTTTCCAAGTATGGCGCCTGGAAGTCAACCAGGAGCAGAAGCCTTTCTTCAACCACATCCTGCAGAAGCACAACCTGGATGTGTGGGCAGAGAGCAGGGACTGGATTGATGTGATGGTTGACCCCAAACTCCGTCACGGCGTCATGTCCAGTCTGGCTGCTAAGGCCATTCATAGCACCGTCATGATCGACAATGTGCAGACGTGAGTGACTTTGCTTTCTGCTAAAACTTGGGGAATTAATTTTTGTTGCGGCTAGAAAGTGTTCATGAGTACATGCCTATGAAGAGTTTTATGATTTTCCATGTGTCAAAGCGAACCACACGACAGCTTGAAACGATGTTTTCGGGGAGCTAGTTTCAAGTTGCGGTAATTTTATCGAGAAAGTTTAGCTGAAGATTTTTATTATTAGTTTTTGACAATTATTTCTTGTTCGCACGTTACTGTCTCTTTCGAAAAGCCCTTCCAGTGTAACATCGTTAAGATCGTTGAGATACTTATAAGTCTCAATGAGTTGTTCTCGCACTTTTTTTTATTCTATGTATAAAGTTTAAGCTGTTGAAGACGTCTTTCCTAACTGAGATTGTGGAGTTCAAGAATCATTTTCTTTACTTTATGCTGAATTTTTCTATTTTCTTAATATCTTTTCGTATGGTAGGACACCAGAATTGCACTGCATATTTCAAATGTGGCCGAACTAGCGCTTTATAGAGCAGTAATATTATGTTCTCTGACTTCATTTCCAAGTTCTGTGCAATAAAACCAAAAATCCTACTCGCGTTTGTGACGCTTTTTTTCCCCACTTGCTACCCTACTTGCTTGTCATGTTTGAGATTTCCAGTGTTAATGATACGTAGATCTTTGTTGTTGTACTGCTTTAATGGGTATGCCATTCATCGTGTGTTGGAAATGACTGTTATTTGCACTAACATACATTACTGAACATTTACCAATGTTGAAGCTCATTTGCCTGGTTTCAGTTCATTGTAAAAGACAGTTGAGGTCTGATTGGATGGTCACTGTCTCTTTCGGTCTACGCTTTGTGACAAGTTTCATGTCATCGGCGAATTTGTTGATTTTATTGATGATTCCGATATCAAGGTCGTTGATGTAGATGATGAAGAGAAGCAGGCCTGAAACGCTCCTTTGGGGACTCCTTATATTACATGCGTCGAATCAGTGGCTTGATCGTGAATCGTCACTCATGGAGTGTGGCCAGTGAGCAAGTTTCGTATCCATTGTCAGTAATTTCCTTGCATACCATGCGCTTTTACTTTGGCCATGAGCCTTTCGTGAGGAATTTTGTCAAAAGCTTTTTGAAAATCGAAATATTCGAGGGCTACGGCTTCTGTACGGTTGTATATGAGGTTGACTTCTCCAAAGAAGTTGAGAAGCTTTGTGTGGCAGCTACGTTTTTCCCTAAATCCGTGTAGAGTGTCAGTAATCAGATGTTGGTCATGAAGATGCTTTGTTATACGAACTTTTGAGTAGTCTTTCTATTGTTTTACTGATGACCAGTGTTAGACTGAATTGATAATACTTATTTGGTGTCTGTTTGTTCCCCGTTTTGAAAATATCAGTGACATTTGCCTGCTTTCAATCATCCGGAACCATCCCAGTTTGCAGGGATAGAGTCAAGATGTTGTCTGAAGGTTCGCTAATTAATTCGATTGATCATTGAAGTATCCGAAGAGCAAGGTCGTTCGGTCCGGTTGACTTGTTACTTTAAAATGCTGAGCTGTTTTTCTACTTCTTTTGTAAATACGCCATCTGTCAGGATTTCCTGAGGATTTAAGACACAAGGTTTCGGGGCTTTAGTTCTGTTAATAAACCTCGTTTACTAGAAACGTCTACGCAATGCTCTGATTTTATTTTAGGTTTAAGATCTATAGAATTTCTCATCTCTCCTTACATTGCAAGCTTGGTACATATTTGACACGGTTCATAAGAAGTATTCTCAAATTCTGCCTCCAGGCTGATTGACCGCGACTACAAGCTCATTGACAGGGAGCCGAGGGATGTCGTCTTTGACGATTACAACAGTTTTGAAGAAGTAAGATACGTTAAAAAAGTGCAACTTATTAAGTTTAACTTCATACTGAAACGGCATTGATAGGAATAAAAGAAAACCGTGTGATATTAAAATTCGTGACATCTAGAGACCTGAAAAAATGCTCTATAATTGTCCATTGATATTTAAAGCGAGGTTGTGAGAACAAAGGAAACGGCAGATATTAGTTTAGAAATCATGCTGTCGAGGTATGAATTCCATTATTTGACTAATATTAGTGAATAATATTCTCGAGCGGTCACTAGTTCTGCGTTCAGCTTGCTAAGTGTGAGGTCGGTCGAGATGACGTCTTTGTGACGGATGCCTGTGCGATGAAAGCAAATCCTGATAAGATTGAGAACCTTCACGTGGATATTGCGATTGAATTACTAGGTATAAATTATAATACGACCCAAATTTTCCATCCCTAAATTTGACCATTAGTTTATATTGGGAATACTGTAGTAACAAGATTGTATTACGAGTGGTACACGAAGCGACCAGTTTTGACTACTTTGGAGCCCGATCCCAGTGTGTCTGGGCTCCATACTCTTCCTAAAGTATTAATTAATACATTTTCATTGTCAGATTGAAGCGTATTTAGCTGGACTGGCGGAGACGGACGACCGTACGAGCCTCAGGTCACTGGGCAAGTCGGTGGAAGGCCGGGACCTCTGGCAGCTCACCATCTCCGTGGGCGCTGGCAAGGAGGGCATCTGGTTGGACTGCGGCATCCACGCCAGAGAGTGAGTTGAAATGAAAGCGATTAGAATTAATAGTTTTTCTTCTGTATTTGTATCTAATAAGCTCCGGTTCTATAAGAAGTTTTGATGTTTACGTTGATCATACGAAATCTGATTTAGGGCTGGGGAGTTATATTGAGCAGTATGGTATCTATTTTCTGCTACCATTACATGCAGTTACTCTACAGATGGATCGGCCAAGCCACTTGCCTGTGGGGCATCAACTACCTGCTAACTGGTTACGGAACCGACCCTGATGCCACCGCTTTCCTGGATGCCTACGATATCTACATCATGCCTGTCACCAATCCTGACGGTTATGTCTACACTTGGTCTGTAAGTTCCGTATCTTGTCTGTCAACAATCTCGACTGTTATGCTTACCCTTGGTCTGTAAACTCACTTCCCTGTCTCTACAATTTTGAAGGTTATACATATACTTGGTCTGTAAATTAACATTCGTACCTGCCACCGATCGTGACAATTATGCTTACCATCTTTGCGTCAGTTCACCTCTACCTTTCAACAATCCTAATAGTCGTATTTACGCTTGGCGCATAAGCTCATTTAATTTTATTTTATTTTCTAAATATTTGCGTTGCCTGATAAACCTTTTCGACCCTGAGTTATATCCAACGTTGTTGTTGTTTAAAATCGTAACCATTCATGTTTTGAACAAAGTTTTGATTTTAGCTTGGACTAAACTGACAGACATCCTTATTCTTAGAATTTCATTGAATTTCTGCCAATTGTGTTCTCAGATGTAGTACGTCCACTACTTCATTAATGCTTTCTAGGGATCACGTCAATTAAAACCGTAGTATGCAACATCATGGACGTTTTTAGTTTGCTATGAACTAGAGACTTATTATTTTTTCCTCTTATTTTCTTCCAGGATGACAGACTGTGGAGGAAAAACCGCAACAAGTATGACGAGGACTTGTGCTACGGCATTGATTTGAACAGAAATTTCGATGACCACTTCGGAGGCGAAGGAACTTCCGACAATTCCTGCTCTCAGACTTACCGAGGTTAGCATGTCAGTGTAGTAGACAATCTGCCATTTTAACCCTTTCGGTACTGACGGCATCTCTGGTAGCCGCAGTCATTTTTCGCCTATTAAGATGCAGAGCAACACGTGTGTCTGTGCAAACGCTGGTAGGGCAGTGCAAGCTACAGTTTGATCAGGACAATGCAGTGACCGTAAAACATCACAAAGCATCTTTTTTTAAATTTGATGTTAAATATGTTGAAAAGGTTCTGATATTTGCATCATGGTACCGAAAGGGTTAATATCAAAGTTTTTGTTGAACCATTGCACTGTTCCTAAGATTACTCTTTGTAAAACTCGTTTCGATGTTCACCAATGTCAAATACAGGGTGGGCCGAAAATTATATATACTCTTCAAATTCCAGTAACTTATTTTCTGTTCAGAGGCATCTGAAAGCTGGGAAAATTTTAGTTTATAGTGTGTATCCTTTATATTGGCCGTTTGAGCATAAATGCTACCATCAGATAGTATTCAATCCTCCGTTTTTCAACATTCTCACTCTCGCACCTTAAAATGGGCCAGCTAACTCTTTACCCACGCAAGTTTCTCGTAGAAAAAACGATATGGAATTACTTGAAGGCTGAAGCAATAAGAAGGTTACACAGATTTTATGACATCGCGCCGACTCGGATAATTGTTAGCTAGATTCTCAACAAGTGGACAGCAGAACTCTTCATAACTGTAACAGAGGACGATCTGAGCGACCTCAAGCAGGAAGACCTCAAACAGGGAGACCTCAAGGAATGCAGATGTACTGTACATTATCAATGGGGCTTTATGAAGAAAGTTTTCGGCATAAATCCTGATAATATTATTGATATGAAGGAGAAGGAGCGTAATCGGGGATTTTGACTGTCGGCTATCCCGCTACTTTAAAGCCAAAAGCTCAGTTTGAAAATGTTTAGCATATGTACATAAATTTATATTTTCTCAGCTTTCCAATGGTGCTTGCATTTATTTTCTCTGCTGAACAGAAAATAAGTTGGTGCGATTTAATGAGCGTATAATTTTTTGGTCTACCCTGTATAATTGTCTCATATTAATAGCTCCTCAATACTGTCCTTATCGAATAAATTATGGGGTAACTAATCAGTTTTCAGCCCGCGGCTGGAAAATAATTGCGGCGCAACCGCAAGTCACCAAAAATAATTACGGTCACAACCGCAACAACACGAACTCAAAAGTTGCGCAACCGCAGCTGCAACTATAAAATAACAAAATTTCTCTAAAATATTGAACATGTACAGCTCACACAGAAACACTAATGAATAATTCTCAATAAAATGAATATTTTTGGCTCCAAGAGGGACAGTTATAAGTCACAGGATTTCAAATCGTTTTACAGCTTACTGAGCTTAGATCCTATTTTTGTTCTCGTCACCAATCACTTTTTCGTGTATTTTACTTTCAGTTAGGTAGTATCGTTAATTACTTCATTAGGAAAAATTAAAACTCGGTACTTCCTTTAAATGGCTTGTTTTACCATTGATTCTCTCTCAGAAATGCAAACATTTCGAACAGGCTGTCTGAAAGACGAGCACGCTTGTGTCTCAATATTTCTTTACCTAATGAAAAAAAGCCTTTCAGCTCCAGCACTTGAGGGAATGAAAGTATCGAACTTTATGAAGCACGAAATAAAGTTACTGTTAGGAAACATGACAAAATGAATAAATGGATGCTTGGACGGATTAGTGACAGGCTTTTTCATCCATTCCTTTATTTCATTTGAAGTATCTTTCTTCTTGTTGGTGCGCTCATCATTTTTGAATAGGGAGCAGAAGAAATCCTCATCGGTCTCAGCTTCCGTGCTGCTGCTCTCGGAAGACAGGGTAGCGTAACTCTTGATTTCAAAGGCCATTTTTTATTCATTATTTATTCTAGTTATTATTCCTTTTTATTAATTATTTGTTTTTAATATTTTTTCAACTTACACTTTTCAAAGTTGTGGTTGTGGCTTGCAGTGAAATCTGCTCAAAATGGTTACTCCACAATTCAATTTGCATCACTTAACAAATAGTTGAAATGCAACTGCAGCTATAAAAGTTGCGATCGTAATTGCGACCGCAATTAATTGCAGCGCAACTGCTGAGCACTGTAACTTCATCTTACTGACATTGCCCCCGTGAATAAACATTCGAACTAAATACAAGTGTGAACTGAGAGGCTATTGATCAAGTGTTATTTGAGGAATGATGGTGTTTCGTTGGGCAGGTCCTTCGGCGGCTTCTGAGCCCGAAACCCAGGTCGTCCAGGCAGCCATAAACGAACTGGCACCCAGCACCAAAGCTCTGTTCAGCATCCACTCGTACAGCCAACTCTGGATGTACCCCTTCGGCTATACCTCCGACGTGCCTCCAGAGGCTGACGAATTGGTGAGTTCAACCAACCAAACGACCAAAGAAGTCATAACAAATTATATATCATGGAGGGGCATCTAAAAGTGCGACAGCGAAATTCAAATGTCTCAGTATTTTTTTATGCTTTAACCCTTTCGGTCCTGACGGCATCTCTGGTAGCCGCAGTCATTTTTCGCCTATTAAGATGCAGAGCAACACGTGTGTCTGTGCAAACGCTGGTAGGGCAGTGCAAGCTACAGTTTGATCAGGACAATGCAGTGACCGTAAAACATCACAAAGCATCTTTTTTTAAATTTGATGTTAAATATGTTGAAAAGGTTTTGATGTTTGCATCATGGTACCGAAAGGGTTAAGATGCGATTTTGATCTCTGTGTTGAAGAGCCTGATTGGTTAAGATATCGGTTCGACCAGATAGAGGTGAGGGTTTCTGTTTCTCTACTGCATATCGGCACCGAACCCTGATTGGAACAACGTAATTCTATCATTGACATTTAGTCCTTGCTCGCAAACTTCAAATTAATTACGAACAAAATTTTTAATTGAATTTATCCACCTAGAAAGTTGTCAGATTTATTCTTTATATCAGTGTATAAATTAACGTTTCACAGATTGTGACAGACCTGTGCGTTTATATCATTCTAGTCTTTAAAATTCACCGGTCAATTCTGAACTGTGGAAACAGAGGGCGCAATTTTTTTTGTATTAAAAGTAAATTAGATATTTAAGATCGGTCCACTTTGGATATTACTTTCAGGAAGCTTTATCAAAACCAAAGGCGTGTTATTTATGACTTACTCGTACAATTCAAGTAATAAGCACACCTAATCTGCTAAAAACTATAATATTAGGTATCTTATCATGGTTATAAATGTCTGAAAGTACAGTTCAATTAAAGTTTCCAATGTTTTATGTTGAATTATTTTAAATTCTTAATACGGGATGGGGAAGGGCATTTGGTAGCAACGACATTCAATTGTATATTCTAGGATTTCTATGGAAAGATAAGTTTGGTTTTGACTAAATATACTTTAGAATCTTTTTATAACTTACGACAACTAGACATGGGATGTAGGGTAGTCATTACCTTGCGTGTCAAACTTCTCTTTGACATCCACTAGATACAAGACAAGGTCTTTCCGCGGTCTTACTTCCAACATTAGATTGAATGCTTAAATGGAAATCGGATACACAAAAATATTTATACAAGACCCAAACCTAGTCGATGATAAATTTATATGGTCCACTGAATGCAATATCCTTATAAATTTCTTCCAGGACCGAGTAACTGCGATCGGTGTTGAGGCCCTGACTGCTGTGTATGGAACTCGGTACGACTACGGCCCCGTGGCAACCACCATCTGTGAGTTACAACTTCAGTATAGGAAACCTGAAGTATAAGTGTCGTATGTGCCTGAACTATTTTGTTTATAGAATTTGGTGAAATTGTGAAATTACATGGAAGGAACCAAATATATATATATATATATATATATTTTATATATATATATATATATATATTACTCCGTTTCATCCTATGTAGCATTTGCAGCTATCGTAGCGCAAGATGTTTTTCAGACCCTATAGGTTAAATAAGCTTCATAAGTACCAAATACAATGCATATCAGAGAATTATATCTCATGTTCGGGATTGTTTACAATTCTTTTAGTCCGTTAATATATCTGAAGGTCTAAAAAATTACACTGAATAGTGTCAGCTTGTCAGTATCAATCAAAAGAATTAGGAATTTCAAGATGCCTAATAAAATTACTAATGGATAACACGATGAATTGATTCATAACTTGAAATTCGTGCATCGACATACAGGTATTGATCTTATCGTTCTGCACTTTGTTAGATAGTAAACATTTTTACATGTGCAAGAGGCTGCGTAAATTTGTGAATGACAGACTAGCTGGCTGTATGTACACGTGATTAGCTCATAGCTGTATTACATGCCTGTTCCATCTAATTTGATTTAATGCTAAGAGCAGCATAAAGTTGCAAAAAAAATAACTTGGTAAAATTTCAGATCCGGCGGCAAGCAACACCATTGACTACAGTTATGCGGCGGGTATCAGCTACTCGTTCACCCTCGAGTTGCGTGACACAGGCCTCTTCGGCTTCCAACTGCCCGCCTTCGAGATCGAACCTACTGCAGAGGAGACATGGGCTGGTCTTATCGCAGCCATCTTGGCCATCTAAAACTTGGGTTCGTTCTTTGAAAGGATTATTTCTACTTTAAATGTTTAATATATTTCTTAAAAAGAATATTCCTCCTTTGAAGTCCTTGTCAATCCTTTGAATGAGGGATCAAACACAATTGTACGTCTACCCTTTTATTGACTCGTTTAAGTTTCTGAGCAAGCGTACATGCGTAGCATAAATATTATAAGCATCAGGAACAGTATATAAATAGTAACTGTGAAACGTTTGCTACAGATGCAAGCGCAGTCACGTGGGCAACAAATGAGAATCATCAATGCAAAGTAGGCGCGTCACGATTGGGCTTTCGCACTAAATTTCGAAGTTAATGCACGAAGTAATTCCCAGAGATTTTACAGTTTGACGATACTAGTAAACAAATTTGTTCACGGTGACAAAAATCTCAAATATTTATACTTTCAACATATTCATTGATAATACTAACGGTTTTGGTGCAATCAACTTTGAACACCTTAAAGTGGATCGTTTCTTAACGAAATGCAAAATTTTCGCAATGCCCGTAAAGATGCCCTCGACATACCCTACTAAATATAAAAAGCTCAGTGAGTGATACTGAGTCAGTCTTCGAGCACGTTTAGTATACACACCATTATTATATTCCTGGTTGAACCACCGCTACCATAATAGCAGCGGTCATTATACACAATATCCTTCCCAGGCACAAGGTTCATACGTCAAAGCACGTATGCCAAAATAATAGCCCGTAACAAATTACTAGCAAGGCTCATTCACAAAAATGTGTCTCCGTACCCTCTGCAGTCCTAAATTTGATATATCCAATTACCTGAAAAATTCAGATGAATCCCCAAAAATAGCACAGCATCCCAGACCAACCTAGACAACCGCGATTGTTAGAGAGAACAGCCAGGATCAGGGATTGGGTAGTCGCGCAGTTCCCGGTTGATGGTGCGCAGTAGTGGATGTTCCTCGCATCCGCAGCGGTTACGGAAGTCGTCCAAGTCAAGCGCCCAAATCATAGCTCCGCCCAGACCCATGTCTTTCACGTATTGAGACTGCAAATTGTATGGTTCATACGTCAGAATATAACAATTACATATTCATTTTAAAATGAATGAAAGATTTTACACGAAATGAATGAAACAAATGACGTTTCCTATACATGCAAACAACATACATGGAAAATATTCAAGGTACTTATACCAATCCCACGTGCATGTACCTACTTAAGAGAATAACGGGAAGCCATTGCGTTGATCAATGAAACCACGAAACTATTACGTTAAAACTTCGCTAAATTCGAATCGCTGAACTAAATAAGTGTGTAGCATGGCATAATCGTTACGGATTTACTCTCATCGTTACTAAGTTGTATCTACAACATACATTTGGAGAAACTCCTTGTGTGATTCTTCCTCAACTATCTATTATTTTCGATAAGTTGACAAAGGTCAGGATCTTCATAACTAAGCAATAGCAGTGAAGAAAATCTGCAGAGCTGCAATACATGCGGCATTCGTTATTCTTAGAATAATATTCCGAAACCGTCGTGTCTGCAGTTGCCAATTAATTGTGACCCAAATACTTGAGGATAAGAATCGTTAATATATTTCACAAGAAAAATTTGATTTAAATCCATTTTCAGTTTCGACTAACTTCGGCAAATTAAATCCCCTTTTCCCAGAATTTTTCAAAGACAGCTTGCTAGATTGAATTATATTATTCAGGAATTGTACTAAACGCTACTTAAGCTAATATTAATACCTACAATGGCAAACATTTCCTTCTACACTTTTTGAAATTTGACTGACGAGGAAGGGTCCGTCAAATTGCAAAAGTTATCTTAACTACATAATGAGCTGTTCATTATTTTTCGACTCAACGCTATTACTCACTTTGTATCTGATCATGGCGATGTCATCAAAACCGAACCACTGACCCCCCTTGTAGGCATAAGGACCAATGGTACCTTGAGGGTCCCGCACCACGGTGTAGCCGCGGTTCAAAATACGGTCGCATATCTGTCGAAATGCAAGCAATTTTTATGAAGTTCGACCTCTAGAGCAAAAACAAATGCCAAAAAATGAGTATATACATGATTCTAAACAGATAAGTGAAAGTCATGTGCTTGATGCCACTTTGTATCACACGTAACGGGCGTCGATATTTTTAGAGAGGACATCTTCAAAATTATCATTCAATGCCCGTGCAGGTCTAACACTACGCAAAAAAGAGAGACCGAAGTAGAAACATGCAGACGTAGATAATACTGAGTAAATATGAGACCAGATGATTTAAATGCATTTATAATGTTAGTCTAACTTCATCAAACGTTCATACAACGGATGACGAAGTTGTAAATTTAGGAAGGATTGAAACAACACTTCACGAGTGTCTAAATTGATACCCGGGCAATCAGGCACGCCTATTTCAAATCAGCACACGCTTCTTGGAATAAAACATAATATCAATTTAATTCATTTAAACGATTTCAAATAAAGATTTCGGAAATTTCAACTAAATCTAGCAACAATTTCCATGCATAGTATTGGTAATTTCAATCGCAGTTAAAATTTAAAGAAATGTATGAAATATCTCGGTCGCTGTAAAATTTTTAAGTTTACCTCATAATAGGCCAAGAATCCTCCTGCTCTGGTGAACTCGCCAGCTTCTCCTCTGCCGTAACTCTTGGCGTTGAGGCCATTTTCTTTGGAGCTTGCCAGAGCAAACGACTGTCCATACATTGGCATGCCCATCACCAGCTTCTTACGGTCCGCACCGTGTGCCAACCAGTAGTGAATGGTGTAGTTCTGGCATATGGACATTAAAAATGTAATTACATAAGAAATGCTGTTAAGCTGCTTTAACAAGTTCATAAATAAATTACAGTTGTACGGAGTTTTTAAAATTATCACTGACTAAATGTACACTTTCCTTGCACAATGAAACCTTTGTTCCGGAACGTTTACATTTACGAACTGATAGGTTACACAACAAATTTTTTGAATGATTTTGCATCGGTTCACGAAGTGTTTCGGTGTGTGAACACAGAAACAACCCGCAACCCAGCACAGCCTGCATGTACGAACTCACTTGTTCGAGTATCGTGTGGGTAAACATTACTTTTTGGGCCTTAGTTGCATATATTTATTTATTTTGGATCTCACTATGGCTCTTGAAAACGTAAAAAGGGATGATGGTAACTGGAAGCTTATGCGTACTACCATAGAAATCAAGCAGAATAAGGACAGTGGAACTGAAGAATGACGTTCGTGTTTCCAAACCTACAGAGAGCACAAATTGAAAAATCGTCTATGTGTACAATACTGAAAAATAGAGATGCAATCCACAACCAGCAACTATCTACAACTAATGTAAAATGCAGTGCCCATATGATTTGACTGTAGATTGGCTATGATTAAAGTATTTTTTGTCAATCATTTCTATGCTTTTGCCGAAGTAATAAAATATTCGAAAAATTAAAAATGTGACGCTTCTGTGGTTGGAAAAGATTAATAGTATTTACAATACTTTCAATGTGAACATCTTTATTGTTTGCGGATGTTTCTGTTCGTGAACCGAGTATGAAAAGATTTTTATAAATATAAATAAAAGCATGGAATAACTTAGGCTCGAACATTTTAAATAAAGTCGCTTAACAAAGGTTTCAGTGTAGTAGAATTCCTTAGCATCAGAAAGCAGGGCAAAAAATGCAAATCCATCCTAGCAGAAACGCCTGAACTAATTTATTTTTATTCAAACTGATCTGCATAATAACCAAATATTTAACAGGTTAAATCAGTAATGCAGTAACAGAAATCTCTACGATATATTTTTCAGACTTTATTGATGAACCAACTAAACTAAAGTAAACAATATTTATTAGCCCCGCCGGAGGCAGATGATACTTTTTTCGGCACGGTTTGTACTTATTTTTAGTTACTTCTCATCACTTCTCTTACAACGATAACTTTTAAACACGCTTTTGTTCGATTTAGCTCTATCTAGAGTTTCTATTCGAAAATGTACCCAGCGTTTCATTACGTCTGAAAATGAAAGGGGAGTGACTACGAGAAAACCACGTTAGCACACGGATGTGTCGCCAGGGACACCTCTCACTGTATGACTACCAGACGCTGGATTTACTAGTGTGCAAAGATTAATTTTACGACTTTTTAAGCAAACAAAACTGTTACAGATGAAAAAGAGGAAAATAGTCGTTAATTAAGCCCATATGTGTTCAAATGTCATTCACATCTCACTGTCATACCGCGTTAAACTCGGGCACGAGGCTCTCCGGATGATGGAACATAGGCGCCACGTGGCCGGTTTTTTTGTCCCAGTGACCGTGATAGTCGTAAGTCATGACGGCGATCCAGTCCAGGTAGCGATTCAAAGCAGGCACCTCGTAACCTTTGCGGGAACAAAATGAAAAATTTGTACGTTGACATTTATTTGACTAGAAGGTATATCAAGACTTCAATGTATTGTATAGAAAATATTCATTCTTTATGGGAAGATTATAGATTCAACATTTTCTTATCTACGAATCATAAAGGATGTTGCAAGCCCTATTGAACATACATCATCGAATTATTTTTCACGTCAATTTGTAAATCGGAAGTCGAGAACTGACCGGCATCAATGACTTTGTAGCTGGGAGATACAGCAGCGGAGAGCAGCAAGTTGTGAGGTCTGAAAGCTTCGTGCAGCTCTCGTATCCAGGCACTGAACGCTGTCTTGTCGGAGTCTGGGCCTTTGTTGCACTCCACCTTACAGAACACGCAAATTATTCAATTTAAGCATAGAATTCCGATCGAGGCAAAAATGCCTGGCTACAACGCGTCGCTTATACTCTATGTGCCGAAAAATCAGAAATACTACATCTCAACATCCAACCGCATCCAGGACAAACTATCAAAATCGTGCTCGTGTATAGGAACCCAACCTGCACGGCAATTGAAGAAAACGAATTATATGATTGCCTAGATATTATTCTTAGTACTCCTCACAAAACACTAATCATGGGAGATTTCAACTTGCCCCACATAAACTGGACTACTCGCCAAAGTCAAGCACCAGGCTCAAAACTTATTGATCTGATGCATACCAATTCCTTGCAGCAGCATGTCAACGAACCAACTAGAGGAAATAACATTCTTGACCTCGTCATGACGACTACTGACCTCAGTATAAACGGCCTAGAAGTTACGGACAAGATCGGTGACCACCAGATG
>VCRD01000340.1:306697-332456 GCA_006783055.1 Trinorchestia longiramus | reverse complement strand
AATATTTACTGAGAAAATTTCGTGTGGTATGCATTTCAGGAAACTGTATGCCGGTGAGCACACAGGAAATTGTGCAAGCTTGTAGCATTGTGCCGCGCGCGCGTGCGGGCGAAGCTGTGCTTGAGTGGAAGAGCGTGTGTGGTCGCAGGCCTCCTACCCCTCAGTCTGTCTCAGACTCTCCCTCAGAAGACGAAGAAATCGCTAACACGTGAGTGGGCGAACATGTCAGTCAAATTGGTTTATAATGAAACTGTTTCAAAAATATATAGATTAATATCATGAAAGTACTACTAACCTGGAACTAAACTCCACCAGGCACGTCGACACTTCTGGTTTCGACTTCTCGGACGACTCTTCAGCCGTACGATTGGCCCCCCGCAGAGCACCAGGCACCTCCGCCCTCAAGGGCAGCGCAAAGAAGAAAACTACGAGTTTTGAGAATATTCTCGCGAGCGTCCGAAGACAGAAGAAGTTAGAAGCCACTGAGAAAACATCACCAAGGTTTAAGAAATGATGTCTGTACCTGAAAGTGGAATTTCTAGGTAAGTCTTGTTTTACAATGCCAATTTTCGCCCTTTGTCAAGAATCAATTACAAGGGCAAAAAGTACCTTAACTAATAAAGTTATGAAATAACTTTTACTCAGTAAACGTTATATGGGAAGGATAGGAAAAAAATTGTATTTGCCTAAAACTAAATAGAATTTTATATGAATTTGTGCTTGCTCTTCAGATTATTCTTCTTCTAAGGCTTTCAGATACATAAATATGAATATATATATACATATATATATATATAAATAATCATCTATGTTATTTTATTTTTACTTTTCGAAGGTATAATCAAAAATTCATAAGCCAGTGTTAGTACTTTGTTACAATAAGTGACAATGAAACCTCAGAACTTTAGTCTACTACAGCTTTTCTTATCTATATCAACATCGAAATCTTGATAATTTGAGACATTCACTGTTTCACTTTTTATTTTTTTGATCTTTTTCTCTGATACGTAACGTCCGTTTATATTAAACACGATGATATTTACAGATAACTGTAATGATGATTAAATTGAAACGATCATCAGCAAGTCATACTAAACGGTCAACCGGTAATTAGAAATTACAATTTCAATTTAAGATCAATTACAACTTCATCTTTTAAGTTTTCACTCTCATAATTTTCCTTTTTCGGTCTTTCTCGGATGTTAAACATCCAATTCAGTTAAATGCAATGATGTTAATTCTAAGCTGTACCTAAAGAAAATATTTCGCTTATCACCTAAAATGCGTAGAATACCTACCACGTCAGAATTTACATCTATCAACAATGATTACCTCTTAAGTCACCATTGAAAAAGCGAAGTTTCATTTGTTTCCCATGTATATTTAACGTTCATTGCGTGATGTGAATGTTTACGTGATGTTTAGGTTCCGTTGTTATATCTTCTACTATGCTTAAAATACCTACCACTTAAGGATTTTATGATAAGGCGTCGTTAAAAACCAATGCTGTTACATTTCTTATGTACCAACTTTACATAAGAAGAGGTAGTCAATCAATTCAAAACAAATTGATCTCAACAAAAATTTTGGTCTTGACGCGCAAGTTTTGCGCATATGAAAAATAATTAACGAGAGCTAGAATATTGAAGCATTGATGACCATGCTGGGACAGATTCAAAAAGAGAGATTACATCAAAAAGCGGAACTGATGCATGTCTGAAAGACTTCGAGCACCATGAGAATTATATGCCTGTATACAAATTTAACAGGAACGATGATAATTTCTATCAATAATGTAACAATACTTCTTAATGCATGTTCTTGAGGATGAATTCTACCAAGTATCCACTTCCTTGTCATATTTATGAGCGATAAACTGCTGGAGGGAGTCCTGATGGTTCAGTTCGTATGTTTATTAAATTCCCTACTTATTTATGCTATTTATTCCTTTTTCCTTACATTGATTACCTGTTGTTATAACATTTGCAAAATTTCAGGGTAAATATCTTGTATGAAAATTTGTCAGAACAGGATGTTACTTCCGTGTCTTACAAGGTAGATAGAACTTCGCTAAACAGCACTTCCCTCTACCTCAGATGCTGTAAACGAACCTGACTTTCCAGCTTCACCCAAGAAGCCCACCACGTCTCTCATCTCCTAGGAATTCAGTACGTCAGCCAAGGTAAGGAACTATGGTACATTTGAATTTTTTCTGTATTTGAAACAGATAAATTTACTTTTCATTTTGTGACTTCATGTCCTTAATTAAATTAGTCAATTCCCCTCACGAAAGAGACATAGAATGCGGCATACCATGCAGAAAAGTGAACACACAACAAACAGCCTCTTGTAACAAATGCTGTTAATTCTGTTGTTAGCTAGGCATGTAACTGGGACCGCTTCTTCCTCGACGTACACTGGTCACGACAGGTGCTGTAAGCACACCCCTAGAGTTATAAAGGGTGTGGTAAAAGTGACATGATATATTTAGAATTAATTTATGCAAAAACTACTTGAGATAGAAACTTGGGTAAATTGCAAACGAAAGAAAGGGTTTTGGAGTTTTTATTTAAATAGGATATCATCTAAATGTCCACCATGTTGGTTTATGCACAGGCGCATTCTTTTCGTAACAGAATCCATCACTTTTCTTAGCATCTCGGGAGGAATGTTGCGAATCTCTTGAGAAATGTTCTCTTTCAAATGTTCCAAAGTACGAGGCCTATTAATGTATACTTTTGACTTTAAGTACCCCCATAAAAAGAAATCCAAAGGGATCATCTATCAACACTCCTCCTGTGATCCTAGATCACAAGATCTAGGAGCCCAAGGAATATCACCAAAACGTGAAATTAATCGATTTGGGAAAATTGTCTTCAAAAGTTGAATTGATTCCTTTCCTGTATGGGCTGTTGCACCATCTTGTTGAAACCACATATTCCCATCTTGAATTTGGGGTCTTAAATATTCTTCAATGAATTTTCGATATGCAGCTCCAGTTACAGTCGCAGTTTCTCCACTCTGATTTTCAAAAAAATAGGGACCAATAATCCTTTCACTTCTCATACCGCACCAGACAGTAACCTTTTGTGAGTGAAGTGGGATTTCATGCACAATTTTTGGATTTTCAGCACTCCAATATTTACAATTTTGTTTGTTCACATAACCGGAAAGGTGAAAATGTGCCTCGTCAGACATTTTGAACATTTTTTTTCTTTTGAAGACAATTTTTCCAAATCGATTAATTTCACGTTGTGGTGATATTCCTTGGGCTCCTAGATCTTGTGATTTGACCCCTTTGGATTTCTTTTTATGGGGGTTCTTAAAGTCAAAAGTATACATTAATAGGCCTCGTACTTTGGAACATTTGAAAGAGAACATTTCTCAATAGATTCGCAACATTCCTCCCGAGATGCTAAGAAAAGTGATGGATTCTGTTACGAAAAGAATGCGCATGCGAATAAACCAACATGGTGGACATTTGAATGATATCCTATTTAAATAACAACTCCAAAACCCTTTCTTTCGTTTGCAATTTACCCGAAGTTTCTTTCTCAAGTAGTTTTTGCATAAATTAATTCTAAATATATCATGTGACTTTTGCCACACCCTTTATAAAACACCAACACATACTCATAATATCGCTAGTCTTCTAGATACGATGAAAAGTAAATCCATTCTCTGAACTCCCCTGGCGAAGAGGAAACTAATTAAATTTTATCTCGTGATAGAAAAAAGGAAAGAAAACAGCTTCTAATTTTAAGCTGACTGTTTTAATCATACTAGTACGAATTGTGACGGTACTATTTCCAATTCTACTGGTAACATTGCTGTCAAAGATACAGAAAGTCTCGGTAATTAACACTTCAAGAAGGACAGGGAACAGGAAGGAGACATGTAAGCTATGAACTGCGAACTATAAGCACGAACAAGTTGATTGAAGTAATGTATGGAATAAATCAAGCTCAGTTTTTCCCTTTCAGAGTAAAAACAATTGAAACTCAAAGACATGGCACTCCAGAAAACAGTAGAAATGAACTTAAGAGCAAACTTCAGTCATAAGTTTTACGACACAAATGGCTCCATAAAACACGATAGAAGTAAATCCTCAAATAAACTGAATCCTTTGTCAAAACATTTTTGCCTCACACTCGGACCCAAAATATTTTGTATTCAATGCAAAAATAAGCCGAATTAAAAAACATTTACGTTTGTCATTTGTAAGATGAAGTCGCACCATTGATTTCAAAGCCGTCCGAACACCATGTAAAGTTGTTCAGCAGGTGATAAGCACCTAAAAATCACAAGACTACAAACTTCATCACGTGTTTTCAATAACGTTTGAGAACTTTACACAGGGTCTCCATGAAAATCCAATTCTATTTTCACACTTTATGGTACACTCTAGCGTTTTGAAAGATATCTTTTTTTTAAGAAAAAGCTCTCGGGTAGAAACCAAACTACAGTGTTAAGTCAGATACAAGTATTATGTTAACGAGAACGCAGACCGGCCTGTTAAAGATTCAATCTCAGATCAGTCTCGTTTGAATAAAAGTTTACGCACTTGGTAAAGGAGTGTTTGCACTCCGCAATTTTTATATCAAAAGTATATCTGGTATAGTCCCCATGGTAAGGGCCTCTTTCAAGTAATACTGATCAAAAGGAACGGATTCAAGCACAGAATACAGCGTAACCGTAATACAACGACCAGATAATTCACAAGTACACCCAAACCGCTTGATTCTATTGAACAGCAAGCGATAGAATTATTTAGCGCACGAATACATTCGTTTATAGTAAGACATCAGCAATAAGTTGTAGCACACGAGGAGTGCAAAAGAATACCAAAAAGAGTTTTGAGAGACTATTTCATTCTATAATGAGCAAATAGGTTTGTCAAGAACTTACACTAGTTTACAGGGTCAGCTCGCTTCGTAGATTTGGCGGGAGTCTAGCTGGGTCTCTTGCAAGGCACATAAATCGATCAATTCTTGAAAGACAGAAGCTCGGTGTACAGATTTCTGTAACCATCCACCCGAGGAAAGCAGTAATAAAGATTTATAATTCACAGGTTGAATAGTTCTGGTTAATAGAAAAATCAGAAATGGTGTACTAACTCACTAGATGAAATCCTCCCAATAGTGTAAGTCGCTTAAAAAATTGTATTACATTACCAGCAGTAGCGTAGCACTTACAAATTTATGACACTTCTCATAATAGTCGAATAGGAAGTTTTCGGCAGACTACTATCTTATCAGGAACATCAAGTATCCTATAACTAGTGTCGTGAGAACGCGTTCAAGCAAAAATTAATCTAACATCTACGTACCACACGTATCGGTAAGTACATTTTGTCCAAAGTTTGACGTTCAAAAATTACAAAAATTGTAACACGCGCGCATTGATATATTGTGCAACAACCTTTTAGGTACGAAAAACAAGCAATTCATAAATGCACTGCAGCGGAATCATTTCGTTTATGTCGAACAGCAACGAGGTAGTGAACCACAATGTTACACCTAAATAAGGGAACGTCAGATACTAAATGCCAACCTAAAATCCTTCAAAGAGCTTTAGAACTTGGGACTCTCATCACTACACTTTAAGTCTTTACCCTCTGATATTGAACGTAAAGATAGAGATACACAATTATTGGGACCGATATTGGCTGATTGTAGAGAGGTGCATGCATATTTCGTTATGAAGACTATTCAAACCACATTTTGTTTGCTTATTGGAAACTAAAAACAAATACTTCAATTACATTTCTACTGCACTTCATCAAAAGCAAAACTGACCGTAAAACATTTTGAAAATGGATTTACTTTTAAATGCAAGCAATAATTCATGGATACGTCTACTATTGTACATACTGTGCTTTTACGCAAGCTGTACTGTACTTGAAATTCAAACAAATACATTTATATAGTATAAACATTTCTTAACCCTTTCAGTACCAGCGGTACATATATGTTCCACCCCATTTGGGGGGTGAGGGGGGTCGGAGGGTCACCAAAAATTTGTTGATAACTAATGTGAACCCATAGACCAAGAATATATGCGTGGCAGTTCTGTGAAACTTCTCAATTAATTTGGTACTGAAAGGGTTAATAACTTCAATGTTATTTTTATAGATAATTAAAAAGCAAGCATGACCACGTTTTTACCTGTTACATAATTATTTCGGAAAAGATAAGTTAATCACCTCATTAACACATCTGGAATAACAATTATCTCACATTAATTACCTCAAACGAAACTAACTTCATGCACAGAGGAGCAAGAAAATACTCACGTAAACACGGTACGCTTAATGAGATGAACGATAACCGCAGTTTTTAAAAATCGCAGTTCATTCGTACTTCGAAAATTATCACTCTTGCCGTTAAACGAAGACAGCCTGCTTAGTTGCACGAGGGATGCTGCTTCTACGAAAATAAATTCACAATTAAATGTAGTTAGCATGATACATGAAGGTAATGTTTGTGACGGTAATATTTTCAATTCTACTTTTAACATTGCTTTACAACCAACCGTCTACTTCCATAAAATGTTAATATGAATATTCTCTCAAGTTTCTAGGATACGTCGGGCATAGCCGTTCTTGATTGATAGAGTTGTTTTTCTAAAGGAAAGTTGTCGAATCACGGGAATTATTTTCTGATCATGTGATTGTTATCTACCAATACAGTTGGCATTCTTTCCCCACTAACAAAAATGCAGGCTTAATTAATCAGAAAAGACTATTCAGGGGCTTATTCTGAGGTTTTGCTAGCACAGTGTAGGATGTATGAACACGGTCGCAGATTGATTTTGAAAACGTAGAACAGTGAAAACTAAGTGCGCTAGTATGTACTAAGACTATTAAAATTATTTATAAAATAATGGGCAGAGGGTTGAAAATCGTATTAAACGATTAACTAGAGACTACTAGAGAAGTGATAGTTAATAGAATATAGGAAAAAACTCGTAGAATATGAATAAACACAACTAGAGAGGTTCTAAGTCTATGAAAGGGTAGCAGTAATACCGCCAGTATCAAGCTGCCATGATAAATTCTAAGCTTGTAGATCATGCAAATAGATAACTAGGATATCTACGCACAGTCTAACGATGGAAAATTTTTGGCACCAGTACTCGATCAAAAGACGCTAGGGCACAAGTATTTCATTCCTATCGACAGTAAATGCCCTTCCAAACAAGGTAAGAAAAGTATGAAAGTTTAGCGGAAGTTATCGCGGCATTAAAGTTGTTCGTACGAAAATAAGAAATCATTTGAAAAGACAATCAAAAACAAGCACTCAAACTTGCTCTATACCTGAAATGTTGAACTAACAGAAGCGGTATTCCTAGCGGGGTTTTCAACTAAAGTCGGTCCTCATAAAAATCGTAAAATAAAAGTTGGATACTAAGCATCATTAAATAACTATCTAAAAAGTCAACACCAACATACAGTCGAGAATAGACAAGGCTAGTTTCCGAATTCAATTCATACTACGGTATTGAAACGGAACAGGTTGGCCCATTGAAATTACAATAATACACATAATAATGGGGGCTTAAGTAGGTCGCCGCTAAATCAATGTTACCCACAAAACTAAAGACATTGTTCAAGTGTCAAGAAAACAAATATGGAGTCTTTAATGACACTGTCCGCCACAAGCGTCACAAGAAAGAGCGTAAGCACCTATTGACAAGTCTCTCCCTTCGTGCTGACGTCATAATATACAAACATCTACAACCCCCAAAACAGAAAACATCTTTTCGATAGTAAAAGGCAAACAATTTTTTGACTGAACACCTTCAGTGCTTAATACCGATGAAAATTTTTCCATATCTATGCCCTCTTACGGTCACATACTTTCTCAAAAAGTGCCTAGACTTTGCAGCACAGCTACAACATCATAACTGTCCAAAAAATTGGTAACATCTCGTTAGCAGTTCATTTTTTTCCCAGGTGTTGGCTTCCTGACCTTAAGAGCCATGACAAAACCAACTCGAGGAGACCAAAATATTAAGCGAGACAACTTAGCAAAACATGAGAATAAGAAGAAAAGAGAACGTAATTAAGACAAAGATTTGTTTTGAATGGTCAAATCTAGAAAAATTAAGATGGCAAATTGAAAAACTTTGTAGAAAAGTGCAGAGCCTAGTACACTGGCTAATTTCAGAAACCTCCCACGAAAATAAAATTGCATTCAGAGTTCTAATTTGTGGAGTGTCAAGTTTTCTTGGAGTGGAGTGGCGATGAGGTCAAAATCATTACGATCAGAACGTCTTCGTCTCTCATCAGAGCTCAAGACACCATTGTCGTATTACATACTTCTTACAGGGGAAGATTTAATGATGGGAGTTGCCACATTCGAGTAACGAGCAGATTAGGTAACAAGAATTAAGAACAAAAATGTTGGTGAACGATATTTAAAAATCTACTAGGTTTTGCTCTCGACCAACATAATGATTTTTGAGAACTAAAGAATTTATCGGGAATAAAATAACCAACGACACAAGGTAGCGCAGTAAAAGAAATAAATTTGAATTAAATTACGCCAGAGTAAAAATCGCCATATCTTACGAAAAGAAGACATGCCAGTTCCGCAGTTTTTTTAATTACATCAACGGGTGAGAAATATTCCTATCTAAATTGAGCTCTGTCTCAAAAATAAATGAATACAGATTGAAGCATTCAAACATACTCTGAATAAAAAAGGGGTACACATAGATGTGTTAGACCTATTCATAATCACAATGGCGGACACAAGGCAAGTTTAACTTTTAGTGTGACAGTCATAGAAAAAAAAGAGCTCGAGGTTATTGAGAAACTCTAGAATCTATTATATAAATTTTGATTACTGAATGAAAATAAGGTTTAATCACCATAGCGATCAAACCAAACGATCATTGGAGTAGAACTCAGAACGAATTTAAGAATCCCTAAAAGAGCTTCAAGTGTTTGTGTATCAGTTGGCACAAAAGGCAAAATAGAGGGCGTGATCATCAAGAGATGAAATCCACTACGTCTTACAGTTTTACCTTAAATTATATCACTGAAGACTGCGTGGTCTCCTGTATGACATTGCTGATCAAAAAGTTTATGTTACAAGAGTCTGATCCAAACGTAAATCAGATCACTACAAAGCTGCAGGGTTTAGGAGCGAGAGGTTCAACGCTTGAGATCATAAATCGACAGCTATGACCTCTGAAGCAGAAAGGCTGAGAAACGTCTCCTGAACATTTTTAGAATAAATAAAGCCTTTCATCCACGAAGAAAATTTCAGGTAACAATGTACGCATAATACACAAGATAATCACAATAATAATTAGTCAATATTGTAGAATGCCATTGGTATGGCTTCAAACTCGATAGTCATCACTTTAAAAGCAAAGACGTACGATCTTTCATCTTAACCAGAGTTTATGGCCAGGAGCAAAGCTAATTATTATTACAAAACAACGGATCAAAGCTAAAGCGCGTCAATACCTGTCGAGCCCTGCCTTTAAGCACTCTTCCTCTCATGCCGAAGAAGGAAGGGTTCATGGGCTGATCATACATAAGTATTGGGTTGTCCGGAAAGTTCGTGCCGATTTTTAGTAGTTCATCTTTCGACTTATTAAGAACATGATTGAGTTTGGAAAGTAAAATTTGGCTACACCTCCATTTAGAGCACACCTGATGCTTTTCTATTTCCATAGAGGAAAAATCCATCACAAGCAACCAAAGAAATATACGAGTTTACAGTGACCAATCAGGCTATTGCCCAACCACAAGTTTCTTTTGAAACCTGCCAAAAATTGCTGCAGCTTGGCTGGGATGTGTAATCCCACCTTCGATATTCACCAGATATTAATTGCTCCTTCGTATGATCATTTATTTCGGTCTTAGCAGAATCGCCTTAATGGTAAAAGTTTCAATTTCTTAGATGACCTAAAAAGATACCCTAATGAATTCTTTGGCATGAAACCACCTCAATTCTGCGATGAGAGTATTTTCTAGTCAAAAGAAAGATGGACACGCTTTGTGCAACAAAATGATTCATATTTGGTTGATTAAAAATGTATTGGCTTATATATATTGAACGTTTTCTCTCCTTTAAAAATCGGCATGAACTTTCCGGACAACCTGATACATAGCACTGACTCACAATTCTCGCTCCTTTACTTTTGTCGCAACGCAGTGGAAGGTCCTTCCGTACCCAAACCTCACCAGAACGAAGTCCAGCACCAAGACTTGGCTTTAATGTGCAAGTAACTAGGATTCCAATTCAATGGGAGGAAACGAGTTAATTTCAATCTACCACACGATCATCCGCTCTTAAACACTGACTTTTTCGTTTTCCTATGGGAACATGGTTACTGTATTCTAAAATTTAACATAAACGTTAATCTATTTCAAAAGATTAATGTTAAATAACTAAGAAATCGACATCAGTTATATCATTCGATATTAACACTTGATGGCAACGTGCGAGCTTAGGGAGTGTTGGAACATAATCTTCGTACATATTTAGTATTCAAATAAACTAAATGGCACTACACCAGGAACTATTCAGCCCTAAGAGATAATGAAAACATTAAAGGTACCACCTAGAAACTCAAGATGAATGGCACATTCCGTTTTTTCTTTGCAGCTTGCAATTCATGAATCTATTTAAGAAATAAAGCTAGAAATTTTCAAGTAACAATTTTTCGTTCGTTAAGAGATCAAAACTCTACTTATTGCTGATGAATACCAATGTACTTCCGAAAAGAGTGAGATTACCATATAAACTATATTAGATTTTACAACCGTTATCGCTCAGAGTGTTTCAACAGTGACAGCGAGCATCTCACAGAGACGACAAACGCAGCAGAAAGAACAAAGACAAACGTGCAGCAAGGCGGTGCACAGTGTGCCATTCTCCACAGTGTGGGAGAGAAAGAAAAGCAAAAAATACAGGGAAGGTTTAACTAACTTAGAATATAAATAAGTCCACAACAGCCACATGTAACTCAGCACAACGAGAGAAAATCCTTCGCTTTCGAGGCGAGCTTAGGAATTGTATGGAACCTCTAAAAAATCAATGCGGAACGAAATTCGTTTGTAATGTAATCCTTGAGAAGGCAGTTAGAGGCCTTCAATAGCACGTGAATTATTAGTAAAATTAAGTTAAGGTGATGATGATGTACGCTAGTAAGAAAACGAGTTCATAAAAATTAAGATACTCAAAATTAGTAAAAATTTAAAATAAGTAGTGTCGCTTCATGTATATGCCTTTCGTTCATAAGCAGATGATTTTTGAGCAATAATGAAGCCTTCCATTTTGATATGTAGATAAAAAATGTAAACAGCAATAAAATAAGATGCACTAAACTACTTTTTTCAGAGGCAATAAGAAATACCAGCGTCAAATGCTGTCATATACCGTACAGAAACAAAAAAAATCCTTAAAAGTTCAAAGATTATGAGAACTATTTCAACTGAACTCAAGGTAAGTTGATAGTTTCAGTGACCAAAAATATCAACGAAAAAAAAATTCTTTGAACTTTTAAAAAAGCACTCCGAAAGATTATTTTTTTACATCTTAAAATCCTTCATTATCATCACGAAGAACTTTGATTGAAGAAAACGTTCTGATGTCCATACAATTTACGATTTATTCCTCCTAGGAGTCGTTCTTATAACCCGATACAAATTTGTAGCACCAGTCACTTCTCAAAACATTGTTAGACGCCAGTCAGAGATGACTAAATACGCACATCAATATCAGCAAAGTAATTTAAAAGATGAGGTATATGTAATTATATAAAAACGTCGGGTCTTTCGTTCATATTTAAAGCAAATGGAACATTAACAACTCACATGCAGGTGAATGGATAAAGAGGGAACGCAGGTGCAACCTAACAAAGAATAATTATAAAGTTCGTTAAGGAACGCATCTAAAAATATAGAAGAAAAAGTACAACTGAAGTATTCACTTTACAAAACTATAAACAGTTCGATGAAATGGACATGCACGCGCAATGAACACGAAACCATGAAGGAAGAGAGCCCTCCTGAACGACTTAACAAGCGGCAATGCGAAGACATCAAGGGACGAAAACTGGTACAAATATATGGCGATTTGCACAAGAAAAAATAATTAGCCTGCGTAACGTATACGCCATTATGGATAAACTGACACCAATATTTGCGATGATCAAGCAAATAAAAAGCCAAAGAAAGGGTTAACACAAAAATATGAATGTGAATATACGTGTTTGTAAATATTTCACTAAGTAACCAGCCTCGTACTATTGCTTTTGAGAATCTAAAGAGGAAATGGAAGAGATGTGAAAACCTAGAATATTTGAGATCAGTGAACGGAAGACTCGATCCGCGAGAAGGCATCACTGATGCGTGTTCCATAATGAACTCAAGGGTTCGACTTAAAGATTTTCTCCACTCTGAAACTTTGCTTTGGACTACTGCGCCGATATCTGATCCTGGTGCCAAAAACTGGACGTTTAGCGATACAATCAAATCAGAGTACATACCAAACCAGCACTGAAGTTTCTGACTGACAATATTTGAAATAGCTCGTGTAATTCTTAGCCTATATCTATTCAATAGAGGCAAACTGAAATAGCAGCAAAATGACAGCTAGACACAAGAAAGCAACTGTTCAATTTTACTGTTCTTTGCACAGCGCAAGTATTTCTGTGAGCCTTTGTGACCTCTTATTGGGCTTAACAATGCGAAAAAACTCGATTGAAAACAATTAAATGACAGAAAGTGCATCGAAGAAAATTAAAATTGATCAGTCCTTAGCAAGCGTTAAATAATAATCATGAAGGGAATTTAAATCGTAAAAGTTTATGAAAGTCTCCAAATACAGTACAGTACTTGTATATAAAGTAAATTACGACGTTAAAATTTTGTCAATCGACTGGCTAAAACTTAGCTGATGGAAAATTCCTTAGGCATATTCCACTTTAAATAAAGTAATAACTAAAGCTAATAAAACGATGATGGCTTATCGTCACTAAAATCAAATACAACAAAAGTAAGGTAATTACAATTTTCACATAGCGTGAGCTTGATTAAGTGTAATAAAAATCAATCATTCTATCACTAATTAAGTACGCACGAAACAGTGACAAGATCTATTTAGGTTCACTAGATTCTCGTCTATCACCAATCACGAACACTTTAGACTAACATGTGAATCACATTTGTCTCACTTGCAGATAGAATTAAGCTGAATAAATTCCTTTGTCTAGTAACAATTGAACAACTAATGATACTCTAGGACCATAACGAGAAAACAATACGCACAAGAGGGAAGTCTCAAGAAATTGACTCGTGCTTTGAGAGGCGGTTCTTGTTGTCGTCAGACCGCGGGGTTTGTGGTCCAGGGGAGCCCTGATTGCTGGCGTCCTCACGAAGATTGTCCTTCGCTAAGGGGGAGAACTGCGAGCTGGCGGCAGACGGTGACGTGCGCAGTGACGCAGCTCCTTCTTCTGTGTCCATGTTAGACCCGTCGAATGTGCTAGCGCTGTTCAGTCGGCCTCGTCCGTCTACAGCGTTGCTCCCCACACCGGTTGATGATTCACCACCCGCAGCGGCCGAGCTTCCCACCATGATGACTGAGCCACCGACGCGGGGAGGCTTGGGAACCATGGGAGAACCTGGCGAGCTACGAACCAAATCTCCTGGAGGCGTGGCCCCCTGACGACGTCGCATGCTCCCGAACTCCCCGCGGGACTTTCTTGTGCTCTGCCGGGCAAGCGTCGGGCGGTCACTCAAAGTCAGGTCCAAGTTGTCAGGCTTCCCGTCAGCCGGGATCGCCATTCCGTTCACAACGAACTCCTGATAAAAATTAACAGAATGCCTTTGAATAGCTTGTGTACATAAATTTCTACCTAAGGTTTAATAAAATATTCGTGAAGCACCCAGTTGGAAATCGTACCCGAGGAGCTAAAGACTGAAATTCTCACGTTTTGGAATATGATATACACGTAGAAGAATTATACTGCGCTTTAATCTAATTGAACGCCAAATTTCTGCTGGAGGAAAAAAACAGGTTATTCTTAACAGTAATGATATAATCACGCACGTCCATACAGCGGTGATCCGTCGAATGCTAAAAGTTCTAATTAAATATTACTGCTGCGTAAATTCTGTAAAACGGCAAGTTCAGTTAACTCTTTCCGAGACGAAAAGGAGATCTGCTGATAGCTCAAAATGAGTTCTATAGGTTCATTACTGGACGCTCCTGCCATAGTAATAATTCATCTTCTTCCTTGATAAATGTCAGTGAATGGATCAGATTTTCTTTCATGCAAATTCTTTTTCTTCGTACCTTTGTTTGGTCGCCTCCGTTTAGATTTTCAGTGTGCTATCCTTCTGCCCCCGATCGATAAGAGACTACACATTCGGAGTGACAACGACCCTGGCTTTGCAGGAACGTAGATGCTCAAGGAGCATCACGTATTCTTTCATTCATAACGTAAGAATTTTAGTACAGGTAACACGAATTATCTAATTTTTTCTCCTGTGACCTACAATTCAATAACATCCAAGTATCGTTTCCAAATAAGTTTCAATTCAAAGAAGACCGCGAAACAAAGTACGACTATAGAACGATCAATTTAACAGATTATAAATTACGAAAACGAGAGCTTTGTGTACATGAACTAGGCATGGAAGTAGTGTAAATTTGTAGCATAATGCCGGTAAGAAAAAAAAGAAACGAAGTAGTTACCTCACAGATGACAAATCAAATTGAGCAGTTAGATTTGCTTGACATCATATTCATAAAATATTTTGTCGTATAACAAAAATAGTCGTAAAAGGTAGATACATGTCAAGGCTTACGGGAGGCAATTTAGCTTCAGATTTAGCACAATTGAAGGGTGGAAAGCACTAGTGGACTACTTGCATTTTTTCCCACAGGAGAAAATGCAAGTTGTCCACTAGTGCTGTCCACCCTTCATATAGTAAACTACTGGATCGTAATCGCCTCTGTCTGCGCTATGTTAGCGACAGCACGGGAGTGGACTACTAGCATTTTTTCCCGTAGAAAATATATTATATTTATCATGGGAAAAAATGCAAGTAGTCCACTAGTGCTTTCCACCCTTCAATTGTACTATCAAAATTGAATTCAAAACAAATTTCCAGCAAGTAGTAGTTTAACTAAAACAGGCTTCTAACATCGATAACATTTTCAGCACACGTCTCCTACAAATGATGGGCGAAGACGGCTAACAGTTCGCACACATTACCAGTAATGGCAAACAGCATAATACCTTCAACATTTAGGGCTAAAGCCTAACACAGTATCATCCCTGCAAAAATGTGGTCAAGGTTAATCTCTTCAGCACTCAGACTGCCCAGGTCAACAAATGCTGAACATTATTTCGGTTCAATCTATCAGTGCACACAAAATGTCCTTATGTATCATCGTAGTCCATCAGGAACAAAATTTAGTTAATAACTAAAAACTAAGCTGTGTCCTAACGCACAAAACGTTTCAATACACAATGAAGTACAGACCTTTGAACCGGGAGTCGCCAGTGAAGTGTTTTCCCAAACAGGAGACGCCAAATGGTCATACTCGCTTAGAATCTGAAAAAATCGGAAAACAAATTACTACTAAGACTGCCTCACGAGTAAGCATGTTTTTTCACAAGGTTTCCACAGAAAAACACCGTCGAAATCAACAAGCTTGATTCAGATACAACGGAAAGCAAGCACCATTCTGTTTAAATAAAAACACCCGCCCTTAAACGACCCTCTTCTATTTGGGACGATTACAGTACATACATAGTATAACCTGAACAGCTCGTATACACACAGTGGAGACGTAAGGTAATCCCTACAAAATGAAGCACCAAATCAGACTAAACTTCCATTAGTGATGATGACACAAGCGATGCTCGTAGCAGGAAAATATAAATTATTCAGTACTAAATTGAAACATGGCATGTATCTTTATAAGCAAGCATACTCACTTCGTTCGAAAGGTGACAAATAAAAAGGTTTTGGTCGGTGGTATACAAAATAAATTTATTCAATAGATTACATGATGTATACTTTTTGATTTAGGAGACATGTATATGTACGTCCCCTTAGGGAATTACTTATATTTTATTTACATGATAGATCAATGAAGGAGTGCAAAATAGTAAAAGTTGTACTTTGGAGTATGCACAAGTGTAGTTTATATGGCTCGTAAAACTACGAATATGTCAATATTACAGAACACACAGAAACAATAATTCCAGCTTTAGTACACGTTTGCTTGTTCATCGCACAGTGTCAGCTACCACAATCTGATAAATTAAGATAATAGCTTCGCTGAACACCGGCGATGTCATTCTGACACAAAGCAGGTTTAGAACCCGTTCAAGCTCGTCAGGTTATACAAGACATGTGTAAAACAGAGAACAGTATTTTTCCAGCAACTAGAGAGCTATGATCATCGCAATCAAATTTAAGGAGGAAATCTTACCGTGGCCATTTCGGAATCAAATTGGTCAACCGTAATGCCCTCCTTTTGGCTCTTCTCAAGCAAGAAAGCACGTCGAGCAGCGACGTACTGAGACCGCCGTAACTTCATGAAGATAACCTGAAAAAAATACGTTTCTTTGAGAACACGCGTGATAATTATCACACTTATTCTTACTTTCAATAGCCTACAACCATACTAGTTTTAAGTCCAACTCAGAAACCATGATACATACACAAAATATATTCTATGGCATCATACTTAATATTCCCACTTTTAAACTCCTAAAACCATTTAAAAATGTATGGGATCTTAATATGAAGAATCAATTCTACAATTAATTGAATATTATACCGAAAATAACGAGGTATTTGTGCACTTCTAACCTCATCTCTATATACCGACGCTAGAGATTACCAGCCTGGCAGTTGCAGCATGCACATAAACGACTTCTTCAACAATACCCATGTCGATAACGGAACATTATAGATACTTACGACGAACTATTAAAACAAAATGTAACTAATTACTAGAATGAGCTCTTGAATTGAATAATTAGAATAAACTCGAACGTTAGCAACCTAGATGAATGTTAACCAGGTGTGCAATTGAGCAGCGTCTCCGCCCTCACCTCAGTGATAGCGCGCACAGAGTAGTCAGGCGTGAAGGAGAACTTGGTCGTGTCGAGGGACTGCACAGACGCTGCCAGCATTCCACTGCTGCGACTCAGTTGCGTGCACGCAGATGACGACTCTCCTGTACACAGTGTCCTGCTTTATGGTCCCGTTATTGTTAACATCCTCAATTAATAATACTAGGGTCACAATAATGTTAACAATAAGGATGCTTGGTTGCTCAAAAATGATCAATTTAGCTTTAATATACCAGAAACGTTGATAAGTTCGCAAGAAAGTATAAAAAATATAAATTAAAAATGCATGTTTTTTGATCGGTCAAGTCAGTAACAATAGTTGATGTTAAATTGAAACAATGAAATTACATATTAAGAACAGAATAAGGAGGACTTTGATTTGAGATTACCATTAAACAGAAATAAAAATCTGAAAAGGTGCAAGGTCATCTTGTATTTTTTCTCCAGGCAAACGACAATTGCTTCAAGGAAATTAAAACAATGCACTTACAAACAGGAGTAATCTACTAGCAACAGAAAATAAGATTTTTAAGTGATGAATTACTGTCACAATGAGTAGGAGTGACTCACCCACGTTGGGGAGGGTGCAGAGGGCAGCGTTACCGAAGTAGGTGAAGGGTCCGCTCTCAAACGTGAGGTTCTCCTTACCAATAACCACCTCGACGTGGCCCTCTAATATCAACACAAAGTAGTCCACTGCTTTGCCCTACGGGTCCACAAAAGAAACAGATGTCAATACTAAACTAGCAGAACACCAATAGTGTTTTAAAATATAACCGCTGGAGTAAAATGGAAAGCAGAAACTGATTAGATAAAGTTCCTTAATATAGACGCAGAGTTTTCTTATTTTACTTTTAAATAACTATTAGTAGCTCACTTGAAATTGAATGAATGCTATTATCGCTGCTTTCAAATCGTCCAGCGTGCAAGGACGATTTCGATACACTGCAGATTTTCCTGCTCCCCATAGATAAGTGGATTTAGATCGGGTGAGCATGAGAGGTCACACATTCCTTAAAATAATGGGGCTTCCAAAACCTACAATGTGATTACAATAGAAAAGTGCATTGTGACGAAACTGTATATCAGTATTGATAAAAATACCGGTGACAGGCCCATTCAAAATCGACACCAATACTTAGGTACATGTTTAGCCACGCCATAGCAAAATACTTATCCTCATTGAACCCAAGCTTCAGATGTAGTGGATGACCATCGTAAATAAAATCAATGAACGATTGAGATACTGACATCTACGTGTTTGGTCAATGAATGATCGCACTTAGATCATTTTTCTAATAACCAAGCTTCGTTATGCATTTCATAGTAAATACATATTATGTTGAGATGAATTCATCAGAATATGATGAACCTGACCTGCGTGTAAATGAAAGTGCTTGGATCCGTCTTGACGGGAGGATCTTTAACTTTGATGCAGTGTATAATGTCCTGAGTCACGAGACGCTTCAAGATGCTCTCTGACAGCATCTCTTCTTTGAACGGCTCCAGAGCTGAAACAAGTTGATCATCTCAAATGTCGTAATGAATGTTTTAAAATCACTCGCAACTATTGATGTTCGAAAAAAGAAGCAAGTCGATGTGAGGCAAAGTTCAACTTAATAATGCTTTCTGTTGTGAAATTTAGCAAACAAAGGACTGCAATTTGAACAGATAAGATACAGAGACAGAAATGACCAAGTTGGAAGTCATTCATTAATTCTCCCAGCCACGATCTACGGGCTAATGAAAATTACTAATGAACACCATCACCATGAAGTCCAAAAACCCCTAAACATTATTTTATTATAGAATGAATTGTGAATGCGTCAGAACAGTAGACAGGAAAGTCTCTACTTGTAGCAAGGAACCTGTAGCTACGAAGGAAGCATCTAGCGACCACATAAAAAACAGGTACCCCTGGTACTTGCAACTCACTAGTACGCAGGTACTGATAGCAGGCGACCTGTAGCTGTGGAGAGACCTGCAGTTTGCGGGGCCCCGTCGTCTGCGTGTTAGACGAGAACTCTGTGAAGTCGCGCCGGCCAGCTTTAGTGCGACGACGCTTAGACTTGTTGTCCACTGCAACACGGGTATCATTAGTGGGCAGTGACATTAGTGCGTGGCAGTGACATTAGCACACGGAAGGAATATTAGCATATCACATCAGCCACTAGGTTTCTTCGCTGTTGTTTACTAGTCTATCACACACAAATTTACCTTTAACTGTAGAAGATGAAATGAAAATACAACATAATAAAGAAACCCCAGCTAGATCATGAAATTTTTGCTTGTACAAGTGTAGGCGCAATGTACTTAGGGCTAGAACAGCAAAATTTAAACGATAAATCTGAAATCGCGTTGATGAAGCTTAAGTTAATATATCATACACAATTGAACAGTTCCATGTCTGAAGTCTGCAAGGCAGCCGTAGGGAGATGATACTGTTTTGCTCAATATTGCAGAGGCGGAAGTGGAAAAATCAACGAGCGTTATGAGCATAAATGCTAATGTCTGGTCAGACATGCGGTGTTTGCAGCGTAGGGAAAATAAGATGTAATAACACATTGCTTTAATTCGGAAATACCTCAAACAAACGAGAGAAAATTGAGAAACCTCTTCAGTATCCTCTTGGAAGAAATAATTACTTGATGCCAGAGCTCCAAGTCCATAATATACATATCATATTTGATGCATTAATGATCTGAAAGTAGCATAGAACATACTTTAAAAAATAAAAATAAAAAACAAGTCGCTTAATATACACTGAAAAATCATGAGTCTCACGAGACCGTAAATGTATCAAATGTTTACAACTCTGTCACTAACATTCATAGAGTTGTAAAAAATTAAAAATTATTCCTTAAGACGTTTGTACTCACTGACGACATCAGTTTCATCGACGATTTCTTCCTGGATAAGCTCCTCAATAACATCCTCGAGAGTGACCAACCCCACGACCTCGTAGAAGGGATCGCAATCTCCTTCGTTGTTGATGCGCTGCACCAGCGCCATGTGGCCCTTGTTACCTGCACTCAAGAGCTCATCATATTAAACGAAGTTGACTCCGTCACTTCACTTTATAAACACTATCTTCCATTGTCAGACTCTTTGGTACAGTATTGGCAGACAATTGTTACGATGCGCTCACCTTCTTTGAATTCCTTGAAGATGCTGTCGAGCGTCGTGTCCTCGAAGATGAAATTCAGAGGGTTCTGGTAGTAGTTGCTGACGGTCCTGAGGGGAGTGTTGTCGTCAGGGTCGATGAAGGCAAGGTCTTTAATGAACAAAACCGACACAACGTTCGTCCGCTCATTTTCGTACACAGGGATTCGTGAGTAGCCTGCGCGGTCATGGGAAGTTTCAGACATTTAAACGAAACCACAAGAAGTCAGCACACAATGTAAACATAATGTAACACTCAATGATCGAGCGAGGTAGTAGGTCCAATAAACCATTATGATATTTTCACTCTTCACTGACATTGCAGTAAGGATATCAAGATACACTAACAACAGACAACCTGTGCGTTCATACGCTTTTTCTTAATACGTCATCGCGTTCTTCAATCTTGGGATGCGCATTCTAAGACAATGAGTTGCTATAAATGGTTTTAAATAATTTATGCATTATCTACTCCACCACAAAGTGCCAGCTCAAAGAAATAATTCCAATAAAAAGAGCAGAACAAAATATAGTTATAATAAGCAAACATCAACTTAATTAAGTATGACTTCGCTATCTAGTGTAATACTAAGAATAACCGTCGTCTGTTTATATATTTATTTATTTATATGTTTCGTGACACTTTCAAAAAATTAGAGAGATCCAGAGCCTTATATCCTCGAGTCCGTATCGTGGATACAGAGTTCGGCTATTTAAATTACTTGGTGTACTGAAAATTGCCTACTTTTCAACGAAAATACCAAAAGAAAATTGAACCGCAAGACAGTATTCTTGAAACGAACATTATTTTCCGAATGCGGTAATATTTAAAATTTGTACAATCGATTAGCGCATATTTTCAATTAACTAACATTTGAAAACCTGAAAAGCGGAACTTAAATTCGTTTGGAGGTCATGACGAACTCACATGTAGAAGTAAAAATATGGTAATAATGTGAACAAAACAAGTCAGTAGCTCAAGTTACGATTAGGAAAGATGTATCAGATATTTTATGAGATTATCATTGGCAGTGGCTTCATCGCATAAATATGCTGATTTTGCAGAAAGAAAATGATGCGAATGACGCAAGAATAAGCTAAAGAAAATGATACAACCTTGACTTTAAAAGAACATGTAGAATAAGGGAATGAAAAATAAAAAATTTAACCCTTAAATGCACTATGTATCATAAACAACACAAGTTGAATTTTCATATATAACTACTAAGTTATTCCTCAAAGACGCCAGCACTGCAGTACTGTTTCATTATTGAAGTGTACGCAACTCAAACGAATTCAAAACATATACAACTTAGTTCCCGGGTCTGATGTAGACAAGCGCCGGTGCGTGATTGCCTTGAATTTTATTTTAATGCTGTAGATTAAATGCGAGCATTTAAGGGTTAAGCTGTGAATTATATTTAGCAGACCTTGCTTCATGATCTCGTTGATGGTGTTGAAGTCGAGGCACGACTCGATATTAAGCATGTAGATGTCATCGAGCGGAGTCATAACCTCCTTGGCGGTCTTACGGTGTAGTTCCAGTGCCCCACAGATGATATTCTGCTCCTCCGCCATCAGGTCGTTCTGTCCGTGTGTCACCTGCAGCAACAGACACTCAGTCAACTCAGGCAGTGCTACAAAAACTACTACGCCAACGAATGTACAATGAAAATTATGAGAGCAAGTCAGAAAACATGGAAAGAAGTGACAATATGAACACTAATAATAGAAAGTGATATTATCATACAAGTGTTATCAAAATCTTTACTGAAATTGGAATAATATTAGTCAAAGAAGACAAAGGTTTTTTAATTAAAATTTCTACTGAAAATTTAAATATCAACACAGAATTTTTCTTTAATTTACCCGTTGACAAAAATTATTTTAAATTGAAATCGGCTACGGCAGCTTAGAATTAATTAATGATGCGAGAGAGGTGTTTATTGAACTCAGACCACGCTTCAACTCGGCTGATATCGCAGAAATAAATATTAGGAAAATATAAATGAACTTTTGGCACTCATACAATGCTACGGGCAAATGTAATATTTGTGTACAAGCTTCAAAGCGAAGCAAATCAGAAATATAAAGCTATAATTAAGGTAGCACTAAGAAATTCAAAACTAATCAATTAAAGCAGAATATCATGACAGTATTTTACCTAGTACAAAATTCATATCAAAAATCGTATTCCTAACGCCATGGTTTGATATTTTTGTAAGAAATATTTCCACCACAGAATTAGGGTCTCGGCAGTGGTACACCCAGCGTGGCTGCGCACTCCTCATTCGCTGGTCAGTACACATGAATGTAATTACAGGGAGCTCGTATATTAATGCATGGTTATCTCAAACCCAAGTGAAAGATCAGAGATTTTAGAACAAATGGGTGTGTTATGAACATCCCTGCATCTGTCAAGTGAAACACACTTGAAAGTCCATCAAATTCAAACCGTCCCCGCGAGGCAACCGGCCAAATCAGCGTGTATAATTGTTTCAATACGCCTGACGCCTCTCAATTTTCTACCACTTGCCATCATCATCACCAGCTTGGTCGACTGGTGAGCGAATCTGCTTGCGAGCGGGAAGACCCGGGTTGGAATCCCGCTGCCGACATGGTTGACGCGGCCAGAAATACGGCATGGGACTTGGGTAAACAACCGAATAATTATCGAAGTAATTATCCGACCCAAGAATGGGCCAGAAGGTTCGTTCCTATAGCCTAATTCTATTCTATTCTATTCTACCACTCAAACAACTTGTAATAGAATGAGTGAAAAAAAACGAATCAACAAGAGTGAAACGAAGTTATGGAATCAACATATCAGAGGAAAGAAGAATAAGGACAGGGAAAAGCGTTAATCCGGATACCGGTAGGATGAAATGAGCAACAATCACCGGTGAAAATAAAAACCCGAGACAGACCAGGGGAATTAATCTACAAAACTCAATCTTCACTGCCCAGCTTCCAGAGACTTGGGTAGGAACAATCGAGTAATTGACGTAAAACTGAAGACAAACTATTTAAACTGCTGGCTACCGCATTGAAAGAACCGATAGTTCATTATACATCCTGTGACGAGCAGTACGCTCTCTTTTATGAGAATAAATTTTAGTGACTGAATTCTCTTGTGAAAAATCAAGACTTCTTCCAAATCAAACACATGAGATCGTGAGTCAACACAGCAAAACTGTTAACACCACAGCAGTCACTGAATTTTTGGGAGTTTAACGTGGATGTTGGAGTGGTTTTCAATACGCCTCATTGCGATCAGATCGCTCGCTGGCATCGAGTGTTATTTTCCAGTCGGGCTCATGAAGCTCGCCGCTCCACTAAAGTGAAGGTAGCACTGCAGCAAAGTGCAGGAAGTTGCAGCTGTGTGCTGGATGGATGGTCCAGGTAGCAGTTCCTGAATAATCCACGTAGCTGTTCTTTGATTCAGTAGACGCTTCGCTTCAAATACAACCAATTCTCATGGAAAAGCAATAGTTTCAGCGAAGAATTAAGAAAATTGATGTGTCAAAATTAAGCAATGGCTACATATACGAGAGTATAGTAATACGAAGGGAATATGGTGGTAACAGATGAACAAGTGTTCTTCATAAGTGTTCTTCAATCGGTCGGGCTAAGTAGTATTGCAATGCAAAGACTGTAAAATACGCACACTTTGATAACAGCAAGAGTGAACAAACATTTCATATGGCACCGGGCTGACAAAGTAAACATTAAAACAATACTGCGGGGAGGACACGCAAACAACATCTAAATTTTCAACTCAACGAGCACCGCAGAAAGAAGCACACGTCACAGTTGATAAGAAATCGTTAACAGACACCAGGGAGAGCAGTAACCGTGACTACAGTTTTACAAACACGAGCAATGTGTGCAGTGCTCCCTAGCACCTGCATACCAGGTCAATATGATCATCGCAAGACTATAATTATATTAATGTAGAAACGTGGACATCGGCCATAAATTCGACTCGGCGGCAGCCCTAAAGTTGAGTGCTGTCCTAGCCATAAGCTCAGGGCTGAGCATTCAGCTCGATGACCTTGTATCCATGATACTCAAAACGTTGTCACCAGCACAGCACCCTCATGCTGATCAGTCGCGCAGCTGATCATCAGCATTACATAAAAGTGGAACACTTTTTCCAGCAAGGGTTCTCCTGGGAACAGCTTTAAATTGATGTGTAACTGCACTTCAACGCTAACTCTCCGTGCCTTTTTGATGATCTTTGCATACGTAACTCACCGAGGCACTCTCAAGTAAAACAAATCCTTTTATTTCTTCAAGAAATACTCTTGTTACCTTTGCTCAAATTTCACATTTCCACGAGTAAGAACTTTATTGAGAGGTGATTTGCTTATCACGATTTGAGTAAAAGATGAAACAAATGACAGTGCCAGAGACGATGGGTGCTATGGTGTACTAAATCTAATGTCGCAGAGGGTATCGTTCATGTGGGACAATAGCAAACTTCATCAGAATCACAGTAAAAGGACGCACATACTAAATCAAAAATATTACTGTAGTGAATGAGTGAAAAAAGTACATCAGCATTTGCATGCCCCTCGGTAGTTCTCTCACCAGTGTATGAGTTCTCTTCTTTTCCGTTCCCACTTTTCCTTCGAGCTTCATTATCTCTCAGCCCCACCCCCACCTCCACAACGCTCCACCAGTCCCCACACACGCCCTCCAAATCCCCTTCCCCCGAGCAAGAGGACCGAGCCCCGTTACGAAATGCAGGGCATCGAGTACATCCTCTACAAGCAGAAGCGGCGGAGCGGAAGAATAGACACAAGCAACTCCATGCATACACCACATTACCAAACACAGCCGGGGTGCGGTAGCATGGATACGACAGAACGCCGTTTGTCAGCCTGCAGCGTTGCTCATAAAATACCCCACTCATATCAAGCACATTAACGTTAAGACAAGGAAATAGTAGCAGTAAGAATAGCAACACTTAGCCATAACAGCAGTAGTGTCAACAACGTGTAGCAGTGGCAACTGCGTCACAATTAGCCCTAGCAGGAGCAGTAGAAGTAATAAAAAGTATGAGTACAATTAGAATCCAAAGCAGTAGCTATACTACATAGTAACAAACTAACATAGCACCAGAAGCAGCAGCTACACTAGCAATAAACTAACATCAGCATCAAAGCAGCAGGAGCTATACTAGCAGCAAACAACAACAGCCGTACTAGCAACAAACTAACAGTAGTCGCACCTGAACTAACAACACGCTATCAGCACCAAAAGTAGCAACAACTATACTAGCAACAAAATAGCTGCAACATGAGTAGTAGCTAACTAGTAATAAACTAACATTAGCATCAAAAATAGCAGCAACAACACCAGCAACAGTAACACTGGCAGCAGCAGCAGCAGCAGCAGCAGCAGCAGCAGCAGCAACAGCAGCAGCAACAGTAGCACCAGCAGCAGCAGCAACAGTAGCACCAGCAGC
>VCRD01000340.1:288655-302877 GCA_006783055.1 Trinorchestia longiramus | reverse complement strand
CCATACACCAGCAGCACTCAGATGCCTGCATAATCCATACACCAGCAGCACTCAGATGCCTGCATAATCCATACACCAGCAGCACTCAGGTGCCTGCATAATCCATACACCAGCAGCACTCAGGTGCCAGCAGTACACACCTTGGAGATAGGCCATGCCACAAGTCCAGTGATGACCATGAAGACTCGCACCAGCCACACCGTGCGCGCGCCGATCGCCAGGCCGTGACGGGAGCAGATTGCTGCCCAAAACCATCCAAGTCTCTCATTATAAGACATAGCAATTCATACAACCTTGAGACATCAACTAACTGATATAGGAAATAAAACCTCATAGAGACATGGGTGCCTCTCTGACATTCACAGATCAGGAGACGAGATGGTGGAGTCATCATAGTCCGAGTCATCAAGTCCAGCCAATGCTGCCGTCAGATTGACTGTTTCTTCCGACACCGGGGTCCCTTCTCCACCAGAGGTTGAGGACACGAAGTATGAAGTCCATCCTATCTCGCAATCTCGTAGGAGCCCTTGAAAGAACTCGGGTAGAAGCAGCCAAACCCTTCGAATTGTGGCGGCTACGGCAAGTAGCTTGGGCCACGATCCACAGGAGCTTGTGCTGAATTCCGAGTCCATTCGACAAGCAAATGCGAAGTACAGGGCCACTCTGACGAAGGATAACGAAGCGACTTACAGTCCTTTTACCGTTCACTGAGATGGGGAGATCATTCTTCGGGACGATGGCACTCGCGCCGTAAGAAGCCGTCCTCGTCACAAGAGGAATGGAGAAGCTCCTACGAGCCCCGTAACTACTTCGCAACTTGAGAAGCAGCCGCAACAGCTGTGTTCCACGCTCTAGAAGACTGGTGGTCTATGAACGGGTCGTAGCGATGTGCTTAGACACAATTTATACCGACCCCTCGTTTCACTTGCTTGTCATCATGTCCACGAACTTGTCTTTGAGAAGGCATTTTTTACGTGTTTGGGGTCATTTTTTGGCCCTGAGATCACCATCTACTCTCACTTCACGAACTACTGATCTTACATCAACCAGTCGGCAATCAACCCTCCCACCAACAAAAATCTACCAGAAACTCTGGTCTCCAAGAGGGACGATTTCATTCAAGGTTTGAAACGTCTGCTTCAACAAAGCAGCCCCGTGACGACTGTAAGGAACTCGCTGAACATACTTTTTCTCAGCGGCGCTCTACCCAAGACCTTGATTCGTAGCTCCGCATCGCTTCATAGAGCGTACTTATTATAGACAGCATGGGACTTCGGGAAGGATTCGTAATCTATTGTGTCCTATTCCATTACTTGTGTGTCCTATGCCATTGTGTCCTATTCACCAGCTTGGTCGACTGGATCACCAGCTTGGTCGACTGGTGAGCGAACCTGCTTGCGAGCAGAAAGACCCGGGTTCGAATCCCGCTGCCGACATGGTTGACGCGGCTAGAAATACGGCATGGGACTTGGGTAAACAACCGAATAATTATCGAAGTAATTATCCGACCCAAGAATGGGCCAGAAGGTTCGTTCCTATAGCCTCATTCTATTCTATTCTATATTCTACTATGAGATGCAAAGTTGAACCAAAATGACGAAAAAATAAAGAACTGTCCATTACTGTAAGAAGTGAAGATTGGTCAACACTTCAAGAGAGAGAGAGAGAGAGAGAGACGAGGAGATAGCAACACAAAACTAGGAAGGCGAACCTAACTGTGAGACAGACCCTCGAATGCAAGAAGAGACTTGGCAATTACCATGGATTTCTAGGCTCTAACGACCTGTCATGTCAGGTATGCTAACGAGGACGCTGTGTCCGCACAGCTCTTTTAAAAAAGCCCGAATCTCGGCCAGGAACTGCAGGTGTTATTTTACTGAATGAGTGACGTAGTCGTTGCATACGGCTTCCTGACCCATGGAAATTTTCTTATACTAAGAAAATAAAGAGAAAGAAAACAAAAAGAGCAGAGGATTTAATTGGGCCGGAACCCGGCAGAGCGTAGCGACGATATGAAAAAAAAGTGAAACAAGACAAATTTTAAATTGACAACAAAAATTGACGTACAAAGGTCCTTCGACCGTCCTCATTGAAAGACAGAAACTTGCCACCCCCTCCCCCTCCCTGCTCTGAAGACAGACGTGATGTTACGAGGAAGTAAGGCAATGAAATTGATTATATTCATGAGGCAAAAGATCTTGTTGAAGACTGCCACTCCACTGCTTTATGAAACGAGAACTTGTAATTCCTCAAATGAAAAATCTAGTATTGCCTTTACAATTCACTGAACTTGCATCTTACTAATGCTAGCGATACAAAATAATTTTTAAAACCAATTTTCACCTAAAAAATGAAAAAAATAGTTACTATATTTATGCAACAGCAGTCCAGTTTGGAAAACCGACGAACGCGTTTTGTATACAGAAAGAGCATGCATTAAAACGTGGACACGACAGCTAGATTGAGAAGCATATTTCCAGCACAATAACGCTGCAAACCACTCACCCTGAGGGATGATCTCGCCGAATATAACGATGCCAATCGTGGAACCGATGACAGCAACGAGGCCGCTGGAGAGCCCGTCCAGCAGGATAGTTAGCGTTGAGTTGACAAGCACGTTACCAAGCAGCAACGTGCATAGCAGGAAGTTACCGTGTCTCCGCACAGGCTCGATGGCTCGTGCGTAACTGATCGAATAACACACCAAATGATCGCGTTATATAATCAGTTAATATGAAATCCATTCAAATAAATTATACAAGATTTTAGAAGGAGCTGGTTTAGTACGCGGACTAGCAAATTACACGACAATTTTTTGAAGTATAACGTGTATATAAAACAGCATGCAGGAAAGGCCAAGACCATTGGATGAGACAAAGAGTTGGCAACACAGCACGCACAGCGAAATCAGCTGTACAGGTCACAGAACACGTGACCAACAAGACGACTTAGTTGGAGCGCTAACCGCACTCCGTACAGGAAGAACAGGAAATGGCTATTTTATCATGGCAAGTTGACGCATTCTTGGCCACTGAGGAAAAATCGCTAGGCCCAAAAGTTCAGCTTTCTAACGCATAATCTGAACCGCAGTGTTTACAAACCTGTTCAGAAGTTTTACCAAACCGTATACTTCCTTCATCTCGTTAATGGCCTAACTCTTACGCTTGATGACGGCAGGATGCAAGTCCATGAGTCAGTTTACGTACTTTCAGTCTGTAGTCACCAGTCATAGTTGCATAGTATAGTTGTAGTTACTCTTCTGGCTATTGTTGAAGATAGGGCGGAAGAACTTTCACTACAGTGAAGTAAAGTGATACTTCAACATTCAGGCAGCAAAGTCAGAGTTCTGAGAAAATCTGTTCAATGAAAAAGAATAATAATAATAATAATAATAATAATTTCGTTTCGTATTGGGAAGCCACTGTATATCCACTACGTTAAGTTACGATAAATATACAGACGAAAATAAAAGTGAAACAAGCACAACGACAATATAAGTTACACATTCTGTTCACAAGTTGAGGGCCAGATTAGTATTGTCATAACTATTTTTCAGTATGTCTCATTTTCATTATGAAATTTAACAGTAACCATAAAAAAATCTCTCCCCAGTAGTGAAAAGTGGCGTAACTTTTAGCATCATTTGTACATGGAAATTTTCAACCACGTTTATATACTGTGCACCAATGTACATCTCTGTGAGTGCAAATACATGTTGAAATCTTCTCAAATTTGACGGGTTATAACGTTGAATTTAACGGCATCAAGCATAATCCATCCGTAAGCATATTTAAGCTACAAACATCAGTAGATAATTGAAGATCAATGAACCGCACGGACTACTAACACGGCGTCTACTCCTTGACAACATGTTATTGTTCGACGTTCTTCATTCTTCCTCTTTTTGTCTTCCCAACTGACTTCATCAAATTCACAAGTTTTCTAAATATATTTGGTAGTAACAAACAAAAAACGATAGCAGTTTAGCCGGTTTTTGATCTAAGTTTAACCCTTTCGGTACCATGATGCAAATATCAGAACCTTTTCAACATATTTAACATCAAATTTAAAAAAAGATGCTTTGTGATGTTTTACGGTCACTGCATTGTCCTGATCAAACTGTAGCTTGCACTGCCCTACCAGCGTTTGCACAGACACACGTGTTGCTCTGCATCTTAATAGGCGAAAAATGACTGCGGCTACCAGAGATGCCGTCAGTACCGAAAGGGTTAAAGCCAAAATTACTTCACACACCAATGAAGTGTTTAGCATCTTGTCACTCGAAATTTTTTCTTCCTTGAATGCATGACTATTTTCCTTTGACATGTTCCCCGAAGCCCAATCCCTTAATATACCTCCCAAGAAAACATCTATCACACCTCTGCTATTAATAAAATTTATCTTTTTCGTCAGATAACTTGCCAAAACTAAAACAAATTCATAATTTTTATCTTTTTGTAACTTGCCACAGAAAATTCTTGAATTAAATGCAAGTGATACAGACGTTTACCGTACAATGACATAGGAAATAATGTCAACACAGAAGTATTACATGTCTGTGGAGCGCTATGACAACCACTGGATAATGCAAGCGATCTGGGCGACATTACAACGCGTTCTCTCAATGCTGCTCATTACTAAAAAAAATCTGTTGAGACAACAACATGGAGGTTGCCGGAAGACACGTCTAATATTTCACAAATTATTAAAACTTTATTCAAAAACAAGCGCAGTGTTACAAATGAGTAAACCCATTAATGCAGAGCGGACATGAAAATATATCCAATAAAACTTTATATATCTCAAAAAGTAAAGGAGCTATCTAATCACTTTTCTGTGAGAGAATACCCTAAAATATATTCTATCATAAGAGTCACCACAAACATTTCACGGAACAAACAAAAACTGAACATGTATGATCCTTGTATATGAAATTTATTGATATACATTCAGGGGACTCTAGGAAATTACTTTATTTATTTTTCAGATAACTAGTTCAATAATGCAACGGTATGTACAGCACACAAAGGGATGTCCCCAAATGTTCCTTCTAACAACTCGGTTAAGGAATTCCAGTTGGTGATGCATTGTCTACCGAGTGCAGGGATGACATGTTAGAAGGCATCTGGCTGCCTCGGGGCACAACTGACATTGTTACGAACACGAAGGAAGAGCTCACTCTCGCTGAGTCATGCTCCACACAGTTCGGTGGCACGACAGCGTGAAACTTTCATGTAAGACAACTACTATAATTTAATAAATTCCCTAAAATCCCCTCAAAATAGCCATTTATAATGTTCCTGCCTCTATTTCATTTTATTATTGTAAAATTGTTTTCGATTACAACTCTTGTAGTCAATGAATGAGCACAACTACTATTGTCAAAAAGTGTAGCATCTGGATAATGTTTTACATAATTGTTATCACACATTCTCTCCCAATCAACACTATAAAGTAGATCTTCGGTCATATAAATTGATTTACACCATATGTACATGATCTTCGTACTTACGAACAACTCAGTCATACTCTTAATTCAATCGGAAAAAAGCGTGAAAATTCGCAAAGGCACCGTAACATTGAACAAGATCTTTCTGTTAACGGCGGAAGTAATGAGAATAAGCACGTAAAACCAATACACAATGCATATCACGTGAAAAATAATATATTATTGAGTGACATTCAGAGATCAATTACGGCTAGTATGAGCTTGTTTGCCTTTTATCGATGGAGTTGAAAAGGAAGTATTGTAGCGGGCTGTTAGTTCACTTAGTAAAAATAAGAAATAGAAATTAGAATGATATAGAATATGTTGTCCATTCGACATTAGTATTATATCTTTTCAGAACGCTCGTAATTCCACACAAAATCTAGCAGTTGACAATTAAGCGCAGAAAAATGTAGTAGCAACAACACAGAACTCTACAACTCTGAACAGCATTTATCATCTCCTGTTTCTTATCAGCTTGATGAAAATCATCGCCCCCTCTGCACACTAAAAAATTCAATAGTTACGAAATGGTGGTGTTTTAAATGAGTTATTCAATACTAATTTTTGTCTCGAAGAAAAACAATAACAGTAACTTTGTATTGTGAAGAAATTAAGCGCATGCACGATCGATTAAAAACCAAACCTCCTAGATTTGAAAGTAGGGATGGCCCAATTTTCCTACATGACAATGCACGGCCGCAAACTTCTCAGACATGCAAGTATGTTGAGTTTTTCATAAGCAACAAAATAATCTCCAATAAGGAAGAAGTTCGTCGAGGCATCCTGTCTACATAGTTCCAGGCTGAGAATTCCTTTGACGACAGACTCACGAATTAAAAGGTACGTCAGAGACAATTGATTTATCAACATTGTGTCTATCTCAAATAAATATGGTAATTAATATATCAGAAGCTTTTATTCAGCTTTTTAAATTGCGTCATTTTACGTATGACAACCTGATATTTCTTTAAAAAAAACAATCCTAATTTTTGAAGCCTAACTCAGAAAAAAAAATAAAAATAAAGTACAAGTAATACGACGAAATTTATCCTTTGAAAGGCGTAGCGATTACAGATCTCTTTGAACGAAACTTTTTATTAGTTCGATAGAAAACGTGCAATAAATAAGATTCATATCGTACCAATATCAATGACGCAAAACATCAAATTTAGAATCTCTCACAAGAACTAATAAATGAACACAGACTTTGGTGTCCACCCTCATGCTTTCACGTATCCAACAGCTCGCACATTTAATGATGCAAAAGAAACAATACAAGAAACACTGATGGTCTCGTCAAAAAAGCATGTTAACACGTTTGTTGCGATGCGACCCACCGATGGGTCACTTAGGTTAGGTTCCGTAATTTTTTCCAAGTCTTTTAGTGATTATGTGTACAAAGTAAAGATTTGAACCGGCTAGGCAATCGTAACAAACGTGTTAAACATCCCAGAATGAAGCTGACTTGAACAAGTGACGAACGCAGAAAAACAGACATACGTCAGAGACCTCAAAAGAGCAATTAATGTTCCGTTTTACGAATATTTCTTCGACTTAAAAGTAGTGTTGAGTGGATTTTCAAGTCATGTTCCGTTGTAGATAAAAAATGTTCTTGTATTTATTTTTTAAGCAAAAAACTCGCAAATCTTGATGAACGGCAGCTCTTGAAGAGAGTCGCTCCACAACTACATCTCGTAAGCGTTTTTCAATTGGTGCTCAAAGATTCCGTGTGTACAATGACGTACGAACGCATGATGGCTAAAAGCACAACCTCATCGATACAAGCGCCAACATATTGACTAACACACTATTAAAATATATCTCGAACAGCTACAATGGCATTATGCTGTACAAGTTCTAGTAATAACCTTGAAGAATTTTCCATACCTTCACAAAGTAATATGTCAATATGATAACCAAATAACACTCGCAATTTAGTCATACGCAGTTGTCATATTCATAAAATTACCTAGTGCATGAAAATCGGTCGCAGAACAAGTTATTTTACGAGCAGTTTGACTACGTGAAACTGCCCCGCGCAAAAGTGTCCAGTGCAAAAGTGTCAAGCGCAAAAGTACCCAGCGTAAAAGCGTCCATCACAAAAGTGTCCAGTGTAAAACTGTCCAGCGTCAAAATTTGTGAACATGTGTGCCAAGTGAATTTTGATCAATAAAACTTTATAACTTTAGAAAACCTGAGTAATAATTTGATTAAGTATTGGGAATAAAAACACTTCATACGAATCAACAGAAAAAAAGGGACTCACAAATCTTTAAAAAAATCACAATGAGTTCGAAACGATACATAAAAACTTTTTTCAATACTGTGATTTGCGCAAATATTTGGAAAGAATGCGAAAGAGAGATTCTTCAGTATTCGAAGACATAAGAAATCTCACGTCAATAAAGAAATTATGGTCAGAGCTTCGTAACACAGCTTGTACAGAGGCACTGGGTGGCAAAAAGCAGCAAGTTTAAAGCAAGATATAATCATCGCCACACGCCGTCGAAGCAAACGTCAAGTAAAATATCTGATGGGTTTGATAAAAACGTTTGAGAGACGCATTGGGCCGACTCACAGTAAGCTGTTTAATTTATTCAAACGATGTTGAGTAATAATCCACATTTTCAAAACGGAAAAATTATTGCAAACCTCTACTCGCACCAAAAGCCACGAGGAGCAATGCTGTCAGGAAAGAGATATCAGTTTTGCAGAGTAAGGCGAAGATCGAGACGCGACGCAGAGTCAATTAACGCCAGTATAATAATGCCGTTCACCCGCTAAGTAAAGGTGAGTGAAAGTGAAACTACCTGGAAATCATCAAATGAACTATAACTCAAGGTTATTCAAGCAGCAGCTGCAGCAAATGGTCCAATATTCTCACAGTATAGCACTGGCAGACGCAGGCGACCATGCAGACGCACGCAACTTTCGTGAAAAGATTGGCAAATAATAACAAACTATGGGTTGTCTCTTGGCAGATGCAACCTCTATACATTAGAAAAGCGAGGCTTTGATGCGTTGCTACGACGCACAATAGATGTGTATACATTTACGCGTGTTTTATACTCCCTACAAGTTACCAGATTAAATTCAGGGTAAAAAGTTTTATACAATTTATACAAAATGATGTCATAGTTGTACACTAGACATCCAAGTATCTAGCAAATCTAACCAAGTATCAGCAGCACAAGGATAAGCAAAACTGAACAGGTAGTCTTTGCAACTAAACCCAAACCTTTGCTTGATGTCCTGCCAACGTTTTCTTCATTGTTTAGTACCAAAACAATTCAAGTATATGTCATCACACTAAAGACTTACCGTAGACATTTACAACAAAAAAATTCTTCAGTTGAAATCAAACAGTTAAAATTTGGTTAGCCTGAAGTTTTAGAAATGAAGGTTGTTATGCAGTAAACTATTTGACAGATGAGGTGCGATAAATATAAATGAAGCACAAGCTTCTTCTACCTCTACAAAAGATTTATCCAAAGGTTTCGATACCTTTTGTTGATTTTTTGACAAGCCTAATTTCGATTGTGAGAAATTATTGAACAATCGCATTAGAATACAAATATTTCTGAAATAAAAGAGTTGAGCAATAATATTGTGTACAATTGATAACCACACTTAGCAGTAAACTCATCGAACAATTCGCGTTGTTGAGTGTAAAAGAGCACACAAGTTAGAGCCCCTCTGCATTATGCAGTAAGAAATTCATCAACTACATTCCTCACACAAGTGAAATGTTTCTCAACAGCTGTGCTGACACAGCCAGTGTTTGATATAGTGATGAAATGACGCTATAAAGAATGGTTTCAAGTTTCCTGCAATTTAAACTGGCACTAATTTCTTCACAATTGGTAGCCCATCTCATCTAGGTTTCTTATTTTTTCTAAGAAAAGCTTCAAGTTCGAAATAATTGTTAGTTCGTTGTGGTTCCTGTCTATTACAATGATCGCTTCGCCATCTCACTCTGAACCTAAAGAGGAAATAACACTTGAGTAAAGATCTCATTGCTTTTCTTCCGCGTTTACGAATACTTACGAACAGAAAATTCCTCTCATTGCATGAGATGTTACCACCAATTGAGAAAATGAAGCTACTCTTCAAATGGGAGTGCCCACATTTTCCTTCACATGTACATCACTAGGTGTGAAGTCTTTAAAAACAAAGCAAAATCACAAGATACTTCTGTCTGAACTTAAAATTCAAATACGTATGTATTACGTAAAATGAAAAGTACTCGTTTACAAAACTACTTCCTAAAACGTTGCTGTCACATGGATTGCATAAAAATGAGACAATTTTTTTGTTTACGGCTTTGATATCATAGAAAATTTAACGATTACTTGAGCATTGAATACTTATTCCCATGAATACTTGCAATTCGAACATGTTAATACTTTTTAACTCGAATTGAAGCTAGTGTTGTAATAATAAAATAATTTAATGATTGTCGTTATACTAAAAAATTTCAAATCTCAGCCAACATTAGTTTTAAAAGAAAACCTCTTAACCAACTCTTGTTTCTTTAGCCTTGGATTGGCTACAGAATTGTGTTAAAATCAGTCAATTCTCGTCATAATTTAATGTGAGCGTGAGAGATCCAAAAATAAACACAAAAATCAGAACAGCTAAATTCTCGAAATGAACATTTTTCCTGAAATAAACGTCACAGCTCAAAAATCTGCTACGTGGACTATCAAGAATAAAGATGATCATCTGTGGAAGCATACGAGTTCATCGCCTATCAAAACAGCGCATCACTCTACATAAAAATGAATCTTAAAGTATAACTTCAAAATTGCAGCAATATTTCATCTCAATCGAAGAACCGGTTTAGAATCCAAGATTGCAATATTTTAAAAGAAGTTAATTTCCCTTACATGTTCTTCAAATGTTGACCGAAATTATTTGCGTACAGTGAGAGTTAATGCGGTCAATGACGGTAAATTTAAGGTCGAGTCCCACAACAAAAGTTGTCGAAATACAAACCAAGCAAGCAACTACTGCACAAGAATCTAGTTTACCTGATCTTAACTGCTACTAAAGTTTCCCGAGTTCTGGAAAATGGACTTGTTCATATGTTTAAAACATTGGCTAGGAAAGTTTTTGAGAACGCATCTTTTGAGATAGATTTTACGAATAATCTTACTAAGGCATAGTAAAAATCAACGTAATCCTATTCGAGTCCAGGAACAAATTAATCGGTAATGAGCAAAATCATACAATGCTTGCCATCAGGAGTTTTACTTTTTATTTCTGCTTCCTTGGAATCACAACCAACGAGAACGAACTATACAATAATATTATTGCTGCACGGGTTAATTAAAGAACAAGCTTAGTTACATGAGTATTTTGATCCATGTTCAATACGAGGCTTAATTACCTATCGTTCAGTGAGGTAAGGTATCAAAAATAAATATAACGCATCTTAACTCCAAAAACATTATTTGGAGACGCAAAATACGCCCGATATAAAATATAGTAAATGCAAGCCATAATATCATCTACGTAATATAAAGAAAGTTGACCAGTAACAAATTATTATGTTTAAATGCAAATAAATAAATTTCGATCGCTCAGTAAACATCTACCTTAATTGAAGCTCAATGAATTAACCTCATACATATTGGGTGCACAAACATAAAGGTCAAAACGTTTTAGAACATTAATTTGCAAGAAAATCTCTACAGCGGCAACAGCCACCCCGACAGCTTTCTTATGCCTGCCCAAACAGAGCCAACTAGAAAACAAAATCTACGTTTTAGTCTTCAACAACGAAATTTTCTTCACGAAATAATGAGTCTGTGAATATTGGATGACACTCACCGTTGCTCAGTAGGAGTGCCGGTGTTCGAGACAATCTTGAGCTCAGTTTTGTCGAGGGCCATGAGGCCGAGGTTCAGTCCAGAGAACAGGCCTGACATGATCAGCAGGATGAGCAGGAACACAACCTGCAACATGACAAATTAAGCCAACTCAGTGCATTATTCTTTACAGACTCGTAATCATGGGAACATGCAAAATACTTTCATGCCAACAACCAGCATGATGGACTTCCTCCCTACATTTTATTTCACTTAAAGTCAGCTTAAACTGTAGAAACGTTCTTTTTAGAACATGACAATTATTCAAAATACCTTGTATGGGTACACGCTAAAGCCATTACCTCGAAACAAAAATCGTGATATAATCATTCGAACTCAAAACCCGGTGGTGCAGTTCATCTAAAGCGCTTAGTTTCTCAAATTGCTAACTTCTCAGTAGCTTACTCATTGAACACCTTTCATCATTTCGCACTGCAGTAACTGGGTGGAAGTCACATAACTAGACAAACATAAAGAGCTAATCTCTAGTATTTATTATGACTATACATTTGGAATGAAACGTAATACAACACTAAATAGACTATAAATACTTTTCTCCAAACAATCAGTCAGAATGAGACTGGCGACGAGAAAGACTGCGTTGCCTAAGACTAACAGGACGACTGACTACAATAAACGAATACGTGCATACAGATGACAACCATCATATCCAACATGTACTTCAGTGACCCCCACCTGTATCCATATGGGGAGCGCCAGGGAGTAGGTGGAGAGCGCGGTCCACGGATAAGTGCCTTGTGACACGAACAAGTCACTACCCTTGCTCTTGACGCACAGGTACCAGCGAGGAGCTCCTCCTTTCGCAAGTGGCAGGCTTATGTCAACCAAGGCGTAGTCTTGAGCAGCATCCCGAACCTGCAGTGTACGGAGATCACACCGTTATCAAATCATACTCTACAAGTAAAAATATCTGTTCAGTACAAGGAAACTATGATCGAAACTCGTCGAAGTTGAATAATAACTTTAATACTGGAACTCAGCTACGAAAATATTCCTAGAGGGGTAGCAATAGTATCTTTTGGGAATAAAGTCTTCGGTAAAGATTACCAAGTCTTCGAGGTATCATGCAGTTAAAAAAAAATGGGATTAGTCCAGAAAGTCCAGTAATTTGGAGGCTAAAATATTGAGAAGAACGAGTCCCTTCCCCATTACCCGAACATTCGTGCTCAAAAAAATGCGACCACGGAAAAACTGTAGGGACCTGAATTAGCTAAACATCCGTACGCACTAGGATTGCGGAGTCACCGTGAAGCCCCTATACCTACTTCATATATAAAGTTACAAACATACCTCAAAGAATTAAACAGCCACCATCACCAAGCTTTCTACATTCATTATTAGATGCAAATTTGAAGCAAACTGCAAACAAAAGTAAATGCATAAGAAGGTGTCGCTTGTGATTCACTAGGTGCGTCCACTATGTGGAAATGTCATGCGCTTTCTAGTCTTCCTTTTCCACTCGTAACCGGGTTAAACGAGCTTAGGGGAGCTTTAAAGCAAACTTGCTCCTTTAAATTTGTAACATGTCGTGTTGAATAACCAGAGTGCGTGCTCTAAGAATCATAGTTCATGAACATACATTCTTAATTCGTTGTTGAAAAATGTGAGGAAAAAATTATTCACTCCAATCAAAGTGCATGTCATAACAAAGTTTAAGAGAAACACAGAATAGGATGTTCGAAGACCTGACTGAAAAATCGTCGTGAAACGATCTCCTATGAAATAATTTACTTTATTTAGTCAGGTGTTCAGACATATTTATTTACAATAATAAAGTTTCTTTCTCGTAACTGCTACCTTGATGTGTGCTTAGGCCTACCTTAAAAGCCAGTCAATTTTGCGAGCAATAATGATCATTAAAACACTAAGGACGACGAGTCCCTTAAGAATCCTATTACTTCCGGGCAGCGCCAAGTTCCAAAAATAAACTGAACAATAATCTCCAATGTATCCCTAGAAGACAAACGACCTGAAGGGAACATGTATATTATGCGTTAATTATCATACACCGCAAAATATCATAAAAATGTAAACGTAAAAATATACATATAATGCATAATATTTACCTGGGAAAATAACCAACACTGCCTACTGAAATGACTGTGCTCTTATCGGTCAAACATGTATAAGCACCAAGCGATGAAGAGCAAGTCCAAATAATGCTCTGACTCGACGAATAGCGTGACTATGTCAGGGGAAATGTGTCCCTGTCTCTGGAGTCTAGCGAATAATGGAGCTCCAGGTGTTCTGCCTTCAGCTTCTTGATGCAGTACAGCACTGAGTCGTTCCAGCAAGCTAAGTTTTTTATCAGATGAAGATATTTATTTTCTTGTAAAATACCTCAAGTCAAACGAACGACTCGAAAAGTTGTTAAAAAATAATCTAACCATAATAATTATAAAGGGATCAATAATTTCAAAAGAAAATTCATAATGGTAAAGATAAAATGTTCGTACACTTCGTATAATAAATGACGCGCTTATGTTCAATGATAATCATTTTAGCAATGGAGGTGCGCAAACAAATATATAATAGATAATTAAGAATGTGCTCATTATAAAATATTCACAGTTCATGAATATTTAGCAGAGAAGCCTAGGATATTATTAAGTAAAGAGACTCTACAGGGCTGTGCATGAAGAGAACAGTACTCGTATGCTCGCAGTACGTGCCGTTAACATCGCATTGCTGAATATATTGTAGATTTTCCAGCACATTAGGCAACAATCAGCTCGATAACAATCAGCTCGATAACAATCAGCTCGATAACAATCAGCTCGATAACAATCAGCTCGATAACAAACAGCTTGATAACAAACAGCTTGATAACAAACAGC
>VCRD01000340.1:270301-288362 GCA_006783055.1 Trinorchestia longiramus | reverse complement strand
CTTGATAACAATCAGCTCGATAACAATCAGCTCGATAACAATCAGCTCGATAACAATCAGCTCGATAACAATCAGCAGACCATTATCTTCACACAATGATCTGCCAATGCTGTTTTAGAACAGTACTGTAGCAGCGTCAGTCGACAAAGGTGTAGAATTCTGATCAACTTTTTTCCAACTGCGCACAATGGTGATATCAATGGAGTATAAATATCTTGTCCAACCAAAGCTAAAGCCGTCCCGGGGAAAATCCTTTAATTTGCTCGAGCAAAGTCTGGACAGAGCGACAGTTCTCTGGCATTTACTTACAAGGTCGTCATGGAAGCAACAAAAAAATGGCAAAGTTTTCCTTAATATACAATAATCAAAAGTTGCAATCCAAGAACGTAGGGTTGAAAAGTAAGATGTCTTTCAATAACGAGCATTTTACAAACCTACCAAAGTTAAAAAAAAGAAAATATACCATGCTATCGGAAAGTACGAGAGAATGTCAAGCGACTAACCAATAAATAGTACATCCAGGTATTAAATAATAATTTCAATAGTTAGGAACAACTTTCCATCGCTGTTCACTTTCAAAAAAAAAGCTCAAGTAATGGCCAGAAAAGCACCTAGAACGAGAAACGTTCAATCAAATACAAGTGCAGACTAAGCCACAGTAATGTTAAAGGGGATGTTCTCGTTCAATGAACATATGAATTTTGCTTCTCCCTAAACTTCTGTAATAAAAAAACTTCAACGTTCGTGTCACTGTCTTCTCGATTCACTTCTTTATAGATTTAAACATCTCATCCACTTGTAGCATTAGTTGCATACCAGTTTTTGTTCAGTTTGGCTGCAGAAAACTAAAAAACGCGTCTTGCCTACCATCCCTCCAGAAATTAGGGTCTTCAACAGGCAACAAAAAACGAGTATGTCACAATTTCTGCAGAAAAAAAGGAAACATTATGCAACTAAAACTAAATGGAAATTAGGTTGCCTGCACTCATTTAGGAGCTCAATCAGAGGGTGGCCGCACATCAATGACGCAGTTACTGCCAAACTGCTACCTGATAAGAGGTTATCACAGTTATTACTTATTACCCAGGAAAAGTGTGTCAGTCGTGAGCCCTATTGCAAGGATGAGCTGCGAAAAATTTTCTCTGGCAGAAATACGCAGAAAAAGAGAAATTAGAATACAAGATCCAAGTATACAATTACTGGTATTGTTTGCTACAGCGAGCACCCTTGATGATCCCTGAGTTGACCCACGTAGAGCTTCTGACTCCCTGATTTACTCCAAATTTCCATAAATAAAATCATATAATAATAATGACATTCGATGAAAGAGTGAAGTTTCAAAGTTGACAAATAAAATTGACAACGTTTGAACAAAAATTAATGTGGAACCACTTAGGTAACCCGGAAGACTGTCTCCAACTAAGTAGCCACTGGAGCATGCAGTTATTTCCCTTGCATGAACAATTCATATACAAGACAGTTTGTGTGATGCGTCCACTACTAGCTGATTAACAAGAAAATTATCTTTGTTGTTTTGATCCAGTAATAAACAATCCAGGTGTCAACTACATACACATGTCAATCCTATATTCACCTTCAATATTGCACATTTACTAATTAATTCCTTATAGTGGTTTCTACAGGCACATCAATATAAATTTCAGAATTCACGTTAAAGGATGTGGGCGTTCGAACATGAGACCAAAAGAAAAACCAAACTGAAAACAGTCAGAGTCGCAAGTTCGATTTCTTCCTCTTCCGTTTCTAAACCCCACAGTGACTCAAAATTGTTTAGACTGCGTAACCAACACAGCTGTAGAGACGGAACACAAAAGGAAAAGCACTTACAGCTATGGAGAGCCAATTGATTCAAGTCTTCTTAAATGGAAAGCTGATTTTTCTCAAAATAAATATGAAAATTGACACAGAAGTGAAGGCAGGCACGTCTCCCTTTGAAGCAAAGATGGTCCCAGTGAACAGGAAACTGAATGCATTGACTTGCCTACAACAACACTCAGAACAAGAGCAGCAGTCAGCTGCTTGGAGCAGGGACTCATCTGCGCTATCAGCTGCATTCAGCTGCTTGGAGCAGGTATTCATCTGCGCTAGCAGCTGCAGTCAGCTGCTTGGAGCAGGTACTCATCTGCACTAGCAGCTGCATTCAGCTGCTTGGAGCAGTGACTTAGCTGCTTGGAGCAGGTACTCATCTGCGCTAGCAGCTGCATCCAGCTGCTTGGAGCAGTGACTTAGCTACTTGGAGCAGGTACTCATCTGCGCTAGCAGCTGCATTCAGCTGCTTGGAGCAGGGACTCATCTGCGCTAGCAGCTGCATTCAGTTGCTTGGAGCAGGTACTCATCTGCGCTAGCAGCTGCATTCAGTTGCTTGGAGCAGGTACTCATCTGCGCTAGCAGCTGCATTCAGCTGCTTGGAGCAGGTACTCATCTGCGCTAGCAGCTGCATTCAGCTGCTTGGAGCAGGTATTCATCTGCACTGAAAGGTTGCCACTCTAAGCTCTACTTCCGGAAAAATACAAGCCCTTTTAAAGCGAGATCTAAGTTTCCTGATTTAATTAAGCCGCACGATCTAACCTTAAATTCACCAGTAAAAGCCAGGTAGTAGAAGTGAGATATCTAACATTTCATGTATGGACTGTAAAATCTTTAAAGCCTTTTGCTTCTGAACATGAAATACTCTGAGAGGAAAAACACGTCACAATATACTATTCTATACGTTCATATAAGAATGTTATTAGTATTGCTGAAGCAAAATCTAAATTTAAACTAATTATTTAGAGTCAAAAACATCGGAATCCAGTGCGATGATATGACTTAGCTCGAAGCTGAAAACGTAACCGCAGAGATTCTATCAGAAGAATCTGATTAAATAAAACAAAAAAATTGTACACAATAAATGCCTATTAATTTACCAAAAAACTGCTTATCCACAGTCTGAAACTCCTACAAATGGTTCACACTGATGCACGACCCATTTAGAACCAGTTTCGAAGGTTCAAAACCATACAGGACTCGTTTACAGCAGATTGTGAGCGAAACAAGGTCATACACGTAGTGTCCTACAATAACTGCATTGAACTTCATATTTTCGATAGAAGCCCAGCACAATAATGAGAGGAACGTGTGTCACTGGATGCAAATTGCTAACCAACCAACAGCTGCCACAATAAAAGGTAAATATCTTTGGCACAGAAGCCTACAATGAAGCGGGGATGCTCGTTATTAGGGTGACAAAAGAAGATACTATCACGCCTACAGGACGGTGACCAGTTCTAGGGGGCGGAGAGCGGTCAAGATACAGGACTTTTCCACCGTGGTCATTCGGCTTATTCGAAGCGCTCAACTGAAACACAAATATGAAGCGGAGGATGCAGCATATTCCAGAAGAGTTTTTGATCAAATGGACTTATCATGTTACTAGATACACGTAATTCGCTGTGCAGCTCATGTAATTTATCAAGCGAGAGCGGCATCAAGTCGTACTTCAATCCCTTCGCTACCGTTGGGAAACATGCCCCACAGAAAGTTCCACACACAGTTGGGATAATATGTCCCGCTTTAAAATACCAATGGCATAATTAATTCCAAAATATTTCTGGGTCTAGCATCTCACCAAAGTAATTGAAGTTTTAAAAAATTGTTTTTTTAAACATTAACCAAGTTCTAGCACAGGAAAAGCTGCATTTCTATAAAAAAAATATTCATTAGCGAAAGTGTCAACACATTTCCTGCCATTGCCTGACCGGTGCAAATCTTTACTTTTCACACTTAACAACTGGAAGGCTCTAGAAAATTTACACCTAACGGGCCCACCGGTAAACCCCTTCGTAGAAAATGTTCAGCATAAATAACACTCAAGAATTTCATACATCCGTGAATTTCTGCTGAAAAATCTGCACTTGAATCATCAAAGAGTAGCATATGAGAATTATCCTAGAAAGCACAGTTATAATTGGACTTTGAAGAATACCTGTGATAGATTAAGTTTTTTACAGAATTCATTATGATAATTGATACACGAAAAGCAAAACGGAGATATAATACAAATAGAAATAAGAAATGACTCGTGAGATTAAACGCTTAACCCTTTCAGTACCAAATTAATTGGGAAGATTTACAGAACTGCCACGCATATATTCTTGGTCTATGGGTTCACATTAGTTATCAACAAATTTTTGGTGACCCTCCGACCCCCCTCACCCCCCAAATAGGGTGGGACATATATGTACCGCTGGTACTGAAAGGGTTAAGCAAGCGAACACTAAAAGCAAGCAGGAGACGAGAATTTTCACTGGGACATATATGTACCGCTAGTGCTGAAAGGGTTGAGAGTGAAGCGCTATTTGCTGAAAAGCTGATTAACAGAATGGAAAAGTTTCAACAGTGAAATAATTTAAAAATTTAGCGTTTCAATAAAAGCATGCACTGAACATATATATAAGAAAATTTTTGGTTAACGGTCGCAAAATATACTGGAATATCGTTGACCGTAATGCTAAATGTGAACAGTCTGATCCGAACAAAATATTGGTTTTGAAGAATTTGTGAAGTGCACTAGCGTAAGTGAACCGCCAGTTTCTGTCTGCCATTGGCGGTAGCAAGGAGAACTGTGAAAGGAATGTTCTTACTCTCGTGAGAACTTCCCTTTACAAAACCTCAGCACCTTTAGCTCGGTCCAAGGTACAGCCAAGCGAAGCTACACAGCTTATACAAACCGAGGTAAATAATTTATACGCGAGACTCACCCAGCGCTCAACATAACAGGGTGTCGGGGTAACTCAAGCAATGATGGTAGCTTTCTCAGTCGTCTCTTGTGCCTTCATAACTTAAAGAGAACCTTGTTTATGTGACAGTAAGTACTGGAGAAACAAAAACTGTTGGTTGTTTGTATGTACTGTGATTCGAGGTTAGTCTGTGTGTTCGGTATGAGAATACCTTGAATATCATTTTGCTTTGACTGTGCGTTCCTTCTTCGGGATTCTGTTCAGGTTCAGGTAAGTTTTTTCTGCTGTTAGAACTTACTAGTTATTCCAATACCAGATTTTATTCCAAATTATGGAATCAAAAGTAAGAAGATCATAATTTAAGGAATGACAATCCCTGATCAGAAATTGCTTGACTAAAAGTTGATAAAAATATAGAAGCTGTTACGGAGAATAGAGTGATGAAGTCGTAACTAACTTCGCTGCACTGTAGGTATCAACAACTAAGACGAGTAATTACAAAAAATTAAGATTGAACGAACAATTCCCTGCAAACTGACAGTACTCGTGGGAGCTGCAGGCAAACTGAGCAACAAGTACACGCATTTTTATTATATAAAATTATATTTTCCATTACTTCTTACGATACTCATTTAAAGTAGAACATTATTGCTTTTAAAATACTGATCTAATGAGACACACAGCTGAACTGATAGCTAAAGGGAGGTCGACTGGCAGCACTAGGTAACGGCAGCACTAGGCACCGGCAGCACTAGGCACCGGCAGCACTAGGCACCGGCAGCACTAGGCACCGGCAGCACTAGGCACCGGCAGCACTAGGTAACGGCAGCACTAGGTAACGGCAGCACTAGGTAACGGCAGCACTAGACACCGGCAGCACTAGGTAACGGCAGCACTAGGTAACGGCAGCACTAGGTAACGGCACGGATAAGAAACGAAGTGCTCGGTTTCTGCGTAATTTTAGCATGGACATCTCTGATACCTCTCAAATTCTTTGCTAAGTTCTAGACGCGCAAAACTGGCTTGAAGGAAAAGCTACGATTAGAAAAATGAACAAGTAACGAAGCGGAGAAGTAACGATTCGAATAAATGTGGAACAAATCATTTCTTGAATGAAGGAGTAAATTAAATATCAATTCAAATCAACAAAGTAAAACAAAGCGCAGAACTTCAGGCGAGGAAAACCGGGCGGAAACCCTTGAGAAGAATATAGATCAGATCATATTAAACTAAGACGTGACAAGGACGAGCGCATGAAGAAAGAACTGGGCTGTGTGAGAACTGAGGGAACACCTGTTGAGAGTAAGCGGTGCTTTACGAGGACGCAAAGGCACACGCAGTGAAACCAAATAAGTGAACCCTGTACATTACAAACTGTTGCGTAGTGATACTGCTCGTGGTATGGTTCTCAAGGTAAATGAAAATGATTTATTTTTCTAAATAGTCGAGTAATAGCCCCTCCATTTGGAATAGAATTGATTTCGTATGGTTGGATAACTGTAATGAAATAAGGATGAATTTGATATTCCGCTTCCTCACGCGGCGACCGTGCGAAGGTTAGATGTTATCCATGAATATTGCTAGGAAAAACAAAATAAGTATGATCACTTAAAAGGGCTCAAACGAGCTGCAAGGTATGATCAACAATAAACACAGATCTTTCCAACAATGCAGGAGTGTAGCAGACTTTACTGGCAGGTAAATTCAACGTATAGCACAGATAAGCCAGAAAAAAGGAGGAATGCCACCCCGCGGCCATCCCTCACCATAAATAGAGGCTGTGCGCCGCCCTACTGCACTGTGGCTCCCGCCAGGTGTAAACGTGCGCCTTGATTTCCTTAATTTGACTCGTGCCACTTGTATTGAGTCGTTTTAGCGTGAATTAACTCATCCTCGGACAAAACCCGCGGGTACGTAACTGTTTCAAATAAAAGTTACGCGCCCAACTGACATGGCAAGGTAGCGATTGATACAATAATCGAATTGCTCTGCACGCTCCAGCACACAAGGAAAAAACGTATAAACTCAGAACTTTGTACGAATGTATGACTAAAATGTATACAAATTTCACACAACTTCAAATTTCGGTGATACCGAACGCGATACTGAAGCAATTGCTGTGAGCCCCGCTACTGCTACAGAAGTGTACAATGCAGCACCACTACAGTACAAGTCAACCACCAAACAAAACAGGAGTAAGATTAAGACATTTCCTGTGATGAGACTTGTTTTGTTGTGAAATGACCCACCGATGTGTACCTTAAGAAAGAAGTAGTGGAATCTAGTTTAATTCATCAACAAAATATCCGTTTATACTACGGAAGTGTTGGTTTAAGTGATGTAGTATTGCTACCACAGGGATGAACAGAAGCCTACCTGAGGCGCACAGGTATGCATACCTACTGTCTCCAGCTCGTTCAGCACACATGACTTGTCCGTCGGAATGTTACCTGCTCTCAATAAATATGAGCTCGAGAATAATAGCACAGATCCTCAATTGAGAACAACTTGAGGCATCTTTCCGATCGATATAATTTTACTGCAATGAATAAAAATTAATCCGAATGCAAGAGTTTCTGATGAGGGAAATCCATTTCCAATGCATAAAACGAGTTTACCTGTGAGTAAATGTTACTCTATACATCACGAAAACAAACACTAGGTCTTTTTTTTAGTTTAATTTTCATGGACTTCAGCACCACCGAATAAATATTCTACTCTGACAGGGTAAATTAATGGGCAAAATGGGGAGATTGTCCACATGGTATTAACAAAATAGATTTGTTTCACAGAACTTAAAACAGTAATAAACCGTGGGGAGCAAAATAATACAACACGTTGATTAAATCGCCAGATTGCACATTTATAAACCACGTACGATTACGAAAATTGGACTATATATAAACAATAGTATAAAGGTTAATAATATATCTAAAACCCACAAATTTTAATAGAAAAAAATATATAGGAACATGCATAATAAATACGTGAACAAAAGTTTACAACACATTTCAAGATATACATAAATTAATACTTCGTTGCATACCCCTTATTATTAATTATGGCTTCAAGACGATTATAGAAGTTCACTACCAGCCTTTTACAAGTTTCGGGCATGACCTTATTCCATTCTTCAATGCAAATTTCTTTGAGTTCAGTGATGTTATTGGAACCTCTCTCCTGAATCTTTAATTTCAATTCCCTCCACAAGTTTTCGATCGGATTCATGTCCGGGGATTAACTTGGCCATTCTAAAATGTTTATCTTCTTCATCCTCAACCACTCCTTGGTTTCGTTTGCAGTATGCTTTGGATCGTTGTCTTGTTCGAATTTCCAACCACGTTTCAATTTTAACAAACGAGCTGAAGGTAGGAGTTGCTCTTCCAATATTTCACGATATTTCCTGCCATTCATGGTTCCTTCAATGATGTGAAGTTTACCTACCCCTGATGAGCTGAAACATCCCCACACCACAATTGAGCAACCTCCAAACTTGACAGTGGGTATGGTGCACTTTGGTTTCTACTCTTTGTTTTGTTGCCTCCAAACATGAATTGTGCTGTTTCTCCCAAATAGTTCGATTTTGGTTTCATCTGACCACAGGACTAAGCTCCAAAACGCTGCTGGCTTGTTCAAATGGTCGTTTGCATACTTCAGGCTGGCCTTGACGTGACGTTTCAGGAGAAAAGGTGTCCTATGAGGAGTATGGGAGCGAAGACCTTTACGGCGTAGTGCCCTACTGATCGTGTGTTTGCTGGCTTCGATCCCAGATGCCTTGAGATCATCCTTCAATTCTTCACGAGTAGTTTGAGGCCTCTGCACTACTGTTCAGACCAATTTTCAAGCAGCACAGTCGTTAATCTTCCGAGGACGGCCAGTTCGAGGCTTACTGAGAGTCGTATTCCGGCATTTCCACTTAAGTATTATGGTTCCAACCGAGGCTATAGGAACACACAGTTGTGCACTTATTTTCCGATATTCCAAACCTTCATTATGAAGCTCCACAATACGTTTGCTAAGATCTTGGCTGATGTCCTTATTCTTAACTATGCTTACGACGTTTCAGAACGAGAGCTGCTGTACCAATGACACGTTATTGGAGATGAATGCTGACGAAAGTTCGGCTGCCAAATAGTAGAATGTATTAGAAAATCCTGGAATAATCCTACAATAATTTTCATGTATGATATCGAAAAAAAAGTCGGGTATTGTAAACTTTTGTTCACGTATTTATTACACGTTTTTATGTATTTTTTTGTTAAATTTTTGTGGGTTTTAGATATATTATTAACCTTTTTATACTATTGTTTATATAAAGTCCAATTTTCGTAATTGTACGTGGTCTATAAATGTGCAATCTGGCAATTTAACACGTTGCCTCCGATTGCCTGATTGGGGTAAAACTTCACTTTGTACGCATAGTCACTAGAAGGATCTGAAAAAATTACAGAACCTAACCTAAGTGATACACATACGTACCACTTCGGAGTCAACTTGTTAATCAACGTGTTGTATTATTTTGCTCCCCACGGTATGCAAGCAGCAGCAATTACAGCACTAATAAGAGCTGCTACGGTAAGAACAGCACAAGCAGCTGTAACAGTACCGGCATGAGCAGCACTGTGAACAACAGTAATAATACAAGCAGTGTAGCAGCCACAGCAAAAGAAGTATAGTATTGACAACAGTAGGAGCAATGATAAAGCAGCGTAGCATCATTAACACCAACACTATAACGCAAAAACTAAAACCAGCGAAGCAGTAACGTCATAAATAGAAGTAATATAGAAAAATTAACAGTCTCAGCAAGAATACCAGCAAGAATAGCAACTGTAACAGCAACCACAATAAGAGGTTTTTAATAACACGAAAAAATCTGTGAAACAACTAGAGAAAAGCAATGCAAGTGCATTAACACGAGAAGGACCGAGAGTGTTCACCTAAACTTCTGTTAATCAAGCTACGAAAAGTTAAGTGATACATGGTTAGAATATGCGATGTATTTCAAGTTGTGTTTATGTACCATTTAAAATGCGTCAATTGACGCCCTTGGTCTAGTGCTAAAAGAAGTTTAGCATCAGAAGTGCACCTGGCCGCTCATAACAAAACAGCGCGTGCCAAGATACTTCTAGTACGCTCTGCGATGGCCGCAGCCGCATCACTGTGATACATGCAGGAAAACTTGCTACGGCGTCAGGTAGCTGTTCTCTCAGTTAATGCTATCACTAGGCACTCAGATCAACGTGCAATGTCCGAAACAATGTATTCCCGCTGTTTTAACAACTCAAAATGTCATTAAAATTGAGAAGAAACATTATATTACAATTATATGTTACATTTCACACCCACTTCGAGGTCCAGCACAGATGATGAACGAAGAGGTACATTATTAATGCTTATTTTCCTTCAATGCCCAGTTTGCAATTCAAGGTGTGAGTTACAGCGAAGCGCTGTAGCGCCGCGACGAGGGTGAGTTAGAACTCTATCTCGACAATGAGCTCTGTCTTATTTATTATATTTATAGAAACTTTCTTTTCAGCTTGCCTGTCATCACAAACATCTTAACGTTAACATAAATTCTGAGAGCTCTGTTAAGTGTGAAAATTTTCACTCAGGACAGAAGCTAATTCTCACAGCAGTCCCTTATTCAGATCAATTCAATAATCTTTCCAAATTATCTTTTTTCACTAATTTAACGTATACAAAAACCTTCACCTGAAAATATCACAAAGTTGTATTCCCGAATACTATTTTCTAAATATATTTTAAAGGTCCTTCGAATATTCTACCTCAAAATCGATATTAGGTCAGACGATGGTACAGTAAAGAAAGTCATTTAAATATAAATGTAAGCACAAAAAACCTGCTGAAACGAAGTCTGTAGAGAAAAAAACTAAATCTTTGAATGAGACAAACTAGATATAAAACATTCCCACTTTATTCTCCTATTTAATTTAATATGGCATAAGTGTTTGTAGTCACCCCGATCTTCGTGAGAAAGAATACAAGTATCGAAAAGCGACAATGAAACTGAGAAAAAAGTGTTCTGGAAAAAGCTCATTTAAAACTACGAGCATAAAACAACCTTCAATAAACAAATACTCAAATTTACACTGTAACGCATGAAACTTATCAAAGAAGTGAACACGATTTTAAAAGTAAAGAAGATTAAGAGACAGGCTCAACAATGTCCCGTCGCGAGTGCGCAGTGCAACGTTCTGATAAAGAAAAGATAGAGCGTTTTTTAAGCTCAGACATAGTGACTTAGTTGTTCAATATTCCCTTGCTTTCCTAACAGGAAGGATGTGGCAAAGAAACAATTTTACTATACATAACAATAGAACAGAATATTTTGACACGATTCTCAGAACAACTTAGTCGTACGTGAAACTTCAGATATTTCTTCGCAAATCACTTGACCTTGAGCACAAGTGTAGCGATTGTATTGTCAATCAATTATGCAGTATCGCTACAGGCATCTATTCATCCTTGAACCTCTTGCTGTGGTGACAATGATCGTCTTAGACCAGTGCTCAACTCCGATTTGTTTTATAAGAAAAGGGCCATATTGGTGAAATTAAAATGATCGAACTGTGAATCTACGCATATATGTTCCCAAAAAGGCGTAGAGTAACAATCCCACCAGGACAAAACAACCAATTACGCAATGTTGTCTGCAAATTATGGTGACAATGAATCACAAATAGATCTGATTCGTAACAATGCAGACAAGTGCATTCAAAAGTGAAGCATTTACGAGACTTTGGATTATTAACTATGTGACTGAGGTGGCGACTACTAAACAGCTGCTCGGGTGATGAAATTGGTGTTATTAAGAGGAATAATGGGAGGTAAACTTGGATTATGGTGCAGCATTGACGCATAGTACCGCGGCACAAGTTACAATGAAAATATGAACCCCTCTCCCGTACGCCATATACATGCTAGTGAAAACATTTGTGAGCCACCATGTCGTTGGGAGATAATTTTAAACGACGAGAACGAAGGTCTCGATAATTACAGGAATTGAGCCAAATTCAGAAGGCACTACAGGTTTCGGTTGGACAAATGCCAACATCCACCATACACGAAATCAGGAAGGCATTTCCAGGAACTTGCACGGGAAACTAATATAATAGATGGGACCAAGGTTTTGGATTGGAATTTGAACAATGAATTGGATTGAATAATGGATTGAAATGGAATAATGGATTAGACCAGGTAACCAGGGACAAGCACAATGATACAGGGCTACAACAAATTAGTAGCTACGGAAATTTACACGGTCTTCAAAATTATCGCATCTTTCATTACTGTTGCGCTGCCCAGCGTTGCTTCGTCAAGGTCAGTAATTGGACTTCAGAGGTAAATTTAGAGGTAATATCATGAGAAATGGTAAACTTACATCCTAGTGAGTTTCCTAACTCACCAATAACTGATTTGTATTATTCTTGACTCACAGCATGTTCTTTTGGAACTATGACTTCTAATTTACGCTCATTCACACTGTAATTTTCTCACATTTATTATCGGAGTAATAATTAGAAATTTAATTGCCTTTAGAGTGAAATTTCTCCATTGGTAAAAAGACTTTTCCATAACATTTTAATATCTTATGCAATTGAGAAGACATCCAATTTTTTGCACCCTATCATCACGCACATAATTTCGCACGTTAAAATAATCTAAAGCCAAAGTTATAAATCTTGCACTTCTACGCATCAACTTGAATTGAAGGGTGGAAAGCACTAGTGGACTACTTGCATTTTTTCCCACAGGAGAAAATGCAAGTTGTCCACTAGTGCTGTCCACCCTTCATATAGTAAACTACTGGATCGTAATCGCCTCTGTCTGCGCTGTGTTAGCGACAGCACGGGAGTGGACTACTTGCATTTTTTCCCGTAGAAAATATATTATATTTATCATGGGAAAAAATGCAAGTAGTCCACTAGTGCTGTCCACCCTTCAATTGTTCGACGTCTACATAAGAGACTTGACCTGAAGGCCAGCTGTAATCTAAGCTGAGATCTGGCACAATAACCCTCAAAACTAAGCAGCTGCAACGAATTATTGACTGTCAACCACTGCAATATCAGAATACGATTGCACGAACAAATTAGCGAAATGATTGCTTGAAAAGAGAGTAATGTAGGTTTGTTTGTAGATGCAGACGAAACTCAGAGTATAAAAGGTATTGTTACAGGAAGTATAAAACGAAGATGTCTTCCTTAATTCTGAAATGCCACCACACATTCAACGCCACCAAGGTACCTTATTTTTTAGCAAGCTCGATGTAGGTAATAGAATTCCTCGCCTGATATCAGCATTCTGCTTTTCGCTGCGTATTATAAAACCTTAAAAAACTCGAAATCCCTTCGTACGCATTTAAAAATTCAACGTCACAAAAATTCCCTACAAATTTATACAAGGACATGGCAATTGCTTAATACTCTCCAAAATATGAAAATAAATTGTTAATATGTAACTTATTAAAATGTTGTGTCTAATCGATCAACTGGCCAAAATTAAAACTAGGAACATGTCACAAAAATTAACATCATTGAATAACTAATTATCATTCAAGCAATATCATTCATTACATTAACTAACATGAATATTTTATTCCATATAACAAATTCTTCAGTAATAAGCAATAGAAATTATACGAAGAGGCATTTCATGACTCGCTTCATACAGAATGAAAGGAAGCTCACAACAAACAAGCCTGAGAGAATTCCTTTGATTATGTGTTGAAACCTTCTCAAAATTGCTAATCATTTGACTATAAGCAATACTCAGCTTTAAAGATGCAACGTTTCGATGTAACCAATATCACAATCAGCTGAAACAAAAAAAACTAGTCACGTTACCTTTAAATTTTTAGAGCGACAGTAGATTCCACTTGAAAAATGAATTTTAATGATGCAAACGCATAATCTTGCCAGAAAATCATGACTGTGTAAGAGTTGGATTTCCATAGATAAAACTGAAATTATAACAATACAAGATTTTGACTTACCTTGAAAGAAGAAGAGGTCTCAATGGTGCAGGAGTTGCCTCTGCCGAGCTCAATGGTAGTGAAGAGTATCTCGGTCTCGATGGTGAGACCTACACCAAACAAACGCACAACTGCAGGAGATTCTTCAAGCAATTCGAACACACCATCCCCGCTCATGGAGAGATCTTTGCTGTGTTCTTCCACTCGAAGGCCACTAACAAAAGCTTCCTGTGTCAAAGCCAACGGTGATATGTTGTTTACTGCACTGCCACGAAGCAGCGCAGAGTTGTTACGAGCAGTAGCAGGGCTGACATTTTGAACAGACTGTGGCGAGGAATTCGGGTCATCGTCGATCAAATCTAGCACAGTTTCTCCCAAACTTTCATCTAATATATTATTCTCTACAATTTTAGCTCTATTATCACTGTTCATGGCACTTGTTCCTTGAATAGCATCTCTTCCGACAACAACGTTCTCTAAACTCTGTCGCTTAACTCTAAGTTTAACAGGGGCTTGAAGAAGCTCATTTTGTGACGTAGCTCCGTTGTGACCATCCGTCAAGACACTGTCAGTACTCACATTTCCATCAACAAACTTACCACTAACAACAACACGAATATCGCTCGTTATGGCGACACTTTCAATATCAGGTACAGATGTAGCATTATTTTCCAATCGTACACCAAGAGTGGATGATTTCCATCGTGTAGCAACGAACGGCTCCGCAACCGAGTAGTTTAAGTTATCGGTTACACGAACGTCAGCGATCTGGGATCCTGAAGCCTCTTCATCGACGCCTATATCATAAACTGCGCCTCCAGTTTCGGGAGTGGACAGCTCAAGGACTCCCGAGAAGTTGTCGCCGAGAATAGCATCGGCAGCATCGAGTGCTGGGTGCGCGTTGAGAACACGCTCATGATGCGCGTCGTAGTTCTCATCGACCACCGTCAAGCCCACGTCTCCCTCAGTTCCATCCTCCGATATCGCAGTACGCCGTCGACGACGGCTGACGCTCCCGTTGTTTTTTCTGTCGTGGGAAATGTACTGCGTTATATAATGGTGAACCAAGTGTGTAGTTCATGAGGCACATTTAAAAAGGAGTAGAATCTACCGCAACGCGCAAGTGTACTTCTTTCAATGATTCACAGTACAGTTCATCAAAACGCAAATAAATAACGAAGAAAAGCGCTGGCAAATGATATTTACAATGTCAAATATGATCTGTAACATGAGAGTATTTAATTTTTATAAAAAATAACTACTCTCTAAAAATAAATTTACAATGTCAGATGTCTTCCATGTACAACTGTGGAACCCAGTAACTACGATATCATATTCAACGATGATAAATAAAGTAAAAAGGATCGGGGAAACAGGCTTTCTTTTCCAGTTTATAGCTGGGGATCTGAACGTTTGTACATAATTCACCAGAAAACTGTTGTTAATAGCCATGACAGTTTTGAAAATAACTTCTTTTAAATATTGCAAGCCAGCGTTTTGTAATTCGTCCTCATCACAAATTCCTAAAATAACAATAGTCTGCGTTTTGTCAGGCAGTGTTAAAATTAAAAAATTTCATCCCTACTAGTTGTGATGGAACTGGCGCATGTTGACAACGTGCAAAGCAAATATTGAGTTCAGATTCCATTCTTGCACCTTGTGCAACCTCGAAAGAATTTTATCAGACATGTTTATTTTTTATTATTACACAGGGATCACGTCATCACATAATTCTCAGCTAAGTTCATGTCACGTTAGTAACTATGAGCATGTTCGTATTATCTCATAAAAACATTAGACATAGTAATTAAGGTTCTTGTTTCTTTTTCCCCTGCTATTGCCCTGGACACTGTGGCAAAATTATGTCCGAGAGATCTCCGTATGATGTCCCTCACAGTGCCACATAGGAAAAGGCATCATTCATATTTGCAGTCGTTGATGTCTCCCTGAACATTTCCTGGATGTCGAACAGGCAGCAGAACGCGGCCATATTCTTCACGTCGTCAGCCAGCGATGAAATTGTAAAGGTTAGGCGCAAAGTTTGAAAATGCCTGACATTTAAACAGCGTTCATTATGGTGTTATCTTAATATTTGGCCACTTCCTGATTTCAAAAACGATAAAAATGTGCACCACATTTATTTTCGGTGTTATTTCGGAATGTCAGCTGCAAAGCGTTTTTAAGTGATAATTTGCAATATTATTTTGCACATTTGCTTGTCTTACTCCCTTATAACATGCAGATGAAGTTCTACAATAACTTACGAGATTTACAAACATCCCCTACACCAGATTGCTGGCACCTTAATGCTACAAAATACATCTGGAGAGGACGGCACTATCATGTTGCACAATCAGGGAGCGCTAAGTCCCTACAGTACGCAAAGGACAACTCGATATGAGCACACGTGGTCGTAACTTCAGGAAACTAAAGAGAACATTTAAGAGTGCGCATGTTTCATAACCCTTCACAGCACAGCTGTAACTTAGAACAAGCCTTGTGCACAAGAGTCCAAGGACAGAGAGAAGAACAATGCAAAACCAAAGCCGTAGTATTGATTAGAACATCCGAGTCTCAACGCTACAGAGCCTGGCACCAACAGTGCACACGCAGCATAAATTATAGAAATCTTAGCTAATTGAATTGACTCTCTCTATGACAACGCCTACACAAATCTCAGCAGCGACGACGCACCAACTTTGCCTAACAGCAGTCACATTCCTTGGCGTTGTATATTAAGTCATAATGTTAGCCGCAATAAAAATAAATATATCACTAAGAGACCGATAAGATTCCGAGTTCTTTGTCTCTGAGGTCAAGCAGATGGTTATGTAAAAGCGTTAGATGAAATGCATCTCATGTACCATCATGCTTGTGGTAAACTTCAACGCAGTAGAAAAATATCGAGCTCCTATACCAGAAATAAATGGTACTACGAAAGCACGGAATCAATGTGAAACAAGTAATATCATGAGTACAGTAGAATTCCTTTCAACCCGCACTTGCAATTGATATTGTTTTCCTTTTATGTCTAGCGTGTCTATGCATTGTTTGTGGTTACTTGGGTGATATAATAGGTTTAAATAAGGTTTTAAGGCATTTTTAAGGGATCGCCTGAAATAACGGCATTTTTATTAACCGGCAACAACAAAGGTCACATGTGTGCCGGTTAAAAAGACTTGCACTGCATATTAGTGTTCAGGTAACGGGACCAGAAAATGCAAAAGTGGCACCTGAAATCGAAAACAACAAAATTTTCGATGCAAAACATTTCTATTCAACAAGTGTATTTTTATACATTATTTATTCACCGAGTTGTAGTCCAGCAAAGCTGTTTTGTACGCGAAATCAATTTTAAAATGCATGTTTTGGAGAAATGACAATAGCTGACCGTAGCTATATGCCAATTCTAGAATCTATCACGATGCATCAGCCTACTTTCATCTGTTTCAACTGCTACACTTACGAAATTCGAGCATATTAATAGACTTTCAAGCACGGTGAGCAAAACTGAGGTAAATGGTGTCGATTTATCCTCCGTTTGCAACACACAGCAGGTAGGCAAGCATAGAATATGATCAATTAAAGTCCACCGAGACCACCTCTGTTCTGCCATATCCCCTTAAGGTTGACAACCAATATGCATTATTTTATTCCACGTGTTACCAGAGGCAAATCACAGGTGAAGTATGAGTGTTCAGATACAAAGAGGAAAGAAGAGAAGATCAACGAGTAACACAGATGTTGAATGTAAATAAAAGTGCACACAGAAAAAGCTAATAAACGGAAAGGGGTTCAAGTAATGCACAAGTAAACGCAAGGGTAAAACGAAACATCAGAGTATAAAGGGAATGACGAACACACAATGAACAGAAATACTGTTATAGTCTTTGTAAAAGAAGAACAGAGATAATTTCGAAAAGGGACGTAGGAAAGAGAAAAAATCATAAATACATAAATAAAGAGGGGCAACAAAGGAAAATACGATTTGCTAACTTGTATAGAAACAGAGACAAATAAGAAACAAAGAGAAAGAGAGAACAGGAAGAATAATACGGTAAATAAATTCCGGATCTAAATAGAAATATACATGAAATAAGAAGTACATGAGAACAGATAAAGATGTTACAAAATACATTAAAAGAGAAAAATTAAAGTAGAGTACAGAATATGAGAAGAAGAGGTGAGTAAGAGAAGAAGAGAGTATGAGAAGAGAGGAGAGTAAGAGAGGAAGAGGAGAGTAAGAGAAAAAGAGGAGAGTAAGAGAAGAAGAGGAGAGTAAGAGAAAAAGAGGAGAGTAAGAGAAGAAGAGGAGAGTAAGAGA
>VCRD01000340.1:211604-269744 GCA_006783055.1 Trinorchestia longiramus | reverse complement strand
GTAAGAGGAGGAGAGTAAGAGAAGGAGAGTAAGAGAGTAAGAGGATACCTCATGACCTGGGTAGAGGAAGGGAGAGAGGAGAGTAAGAGAGTAAGAGAAGGAGAGTAAGAGAGTAAGAGGAGGAGAGTAAGAGAGTAAGAGAAGGAGAGTAAGAGAGGAAGATGAGAGTAAGAGAAGGAGAGTAAGAGTAAGAGAGTAAGAGAGTAAGAGGATACCTCATAACCTGGGTAGAGGAAGGGAGAGGCGACCGTGTTGAGGGTACGCGCCACGATCGATATTTCGCGGAGCCAGCACTCGACCTCGTAGGACACCTGATAAAGAGCTCTTTCCTTGTTTCGATCCGTTCAGCACTGGATTACACTTCGCTGCCATCAACATCAGCACATCGAAGTGCAAGACGAAAATTCAGGCTATACTATTTCAACGAGTTTATCAAGCCACTGCTGTTTACATTTATACCCAGATTTTTAACTCAAATTTGAGCAGTGTTCGGGAAAGCGTTACCTGACTATGGGTGCCCAGGAGCTTATACCCCTGGCCGAGTCCATGAATAAGGAAAAACTCATCGCTCCGGTGCAGCGTCTCCTATTTTTCGTGGTACATTTGTTTTTTCCCCAAGCTTCAAGAGTATTTTTTAATAAGGTAAACCTTCCCAAGCTGTCTAGCGTTTGTTTGATGAACGCTCAAAATTGAGTGCGAAATACACATTAAAAAACTCTACAAAACTATTTTATTTTCAAACCGCTAACCAAACATGTGAATACGCTCACTTCTCGCACTGATCATAGAAGAAATAGTGGTAAGATTCCCCCTATAACTGTGTTTAATCACTTTCTGACCCAGCAGGCGAACGAAATGTGCCACACAGAAGCAAACCAGTAATGCGTTTGTAAGAATCACATTGAAGGCATAGCAGATTATCCACTACCAGTTTTGCCTTGCTCGCCTTCAGATACTCTTTAAATCATGTCATCACTAATATATCTCAAGTTCACCCACTGCAGACGTTCTATGAAGGGGACTCCAAGAAATTCCTATCATTATGATTCAACTGAGACTCTGTTCTTAGAGCCAGTCATGCTTATAGAGGGACTTGACAAGAAGCTGGGACAAGTCTATTTGACTGTTCAACAACTATTTCTAGTTAATCGAGGCTTTTTTACTGACTAACTTGTACTTCGTTTCATAAATAGGAAAAGTAGATAAGTACATATGATTTTATTTAGAAGATAAATTTCAAAACAAATTCTTTCACTTGATAGGTCCCGCAAGTTTCGTGGTATATTTGAAGCCACACGACCTACCATATGTAATTAAAATTCATTCTTTATAATACCTCAGTGACAATATCTTTGTTTGCAGGAAACAATTCACTGAACTTTTTTCACATACTTCCAAGGTAGAGCATTGGGCCTGCATAGTGATGCTAAATAATACTTGGGTTCTCGTGACACCGTGCGTGCAAGATACGGTCCAGATAGAAGCAAGAAATAGAAGCAAGAAATACGCTTGAAAGAATCCCAATTGTCGGCAATGTACTATTGAGAGGCATTGTGTGGATAACAGAGGCAACTTCCAATCTACAGTATGAGCGTCGTTAAATTCGTTGTACGACCGGAACAATACAGGTCAGAGATTAGAAAATTAAGTTTTCACTGTGGTAAACAAATTAACATTCCATTTCCAGGTACACTTCAATTCAACTTCAATTTGAATTGATTGAACAACTTATCCTCCTCGATAGGTAAGCAAAAGAAAAGAAAGAACATGAGATTTATGCTGTGCTTGAACGGCGCCCATGAATCACGGATAAAAATTCCGCATATTTTTGAACAGCACATAGTGTTCACATATCCTCAACCAGAAATAGCGTTATGGTAATGCCGCACGGAGGAAACATGCGAAAGAAATTGAGAGACAGTTTCTCGTTGATAACTTCCACTGATAACGGACATCAACGCCAATGGGATGCAAAATTGAGTCCTTAGATACTTGGATGGCAAGCTGAACGGATGGCGGCTATAATGCGCAGGGGTGCATGAATGTGCCACACAGTGAGGTGATCAGGCTTCTAAATCACTCGGTACCATTCGATGGTCTTCACTTGAAATGGACATGGAATATCACACGTCATAAACATGAAGCGAATACTTTAATAATTGCTCAAATTGCAGTGTGCTTCATAGAAAGAAGGATGCTGAGAACATCGTACTGGACATTAACTCCCACGGAAGCGATGGAGTCAAAGTTTCTACCCCTCGAGTGTTAGATTATAATTATCAGAGCTAAGTGAAAACAATATCGCCTGTAAGGATACTAGTGGATCGTAGTAAACTGACCTAATAAATTAGAAAAGAAAGGCAGTTAATTATTAATTAAGCAATATTAGTAGGAGCTAAAAATATCGTTTAAAAGTAGTTTTCATAATGAATATAAATTCTGGAAAATTAAAAATTTAAGAACTCTTTGTTTTGCCTTATATTTAAACACCATGCGAAATAAATTCTTCTATGATCAAAGAATTTTTTCGAAAAGGCGATAAAAAATCGTAGGGGTAGCTAAATGTACTACATACAGGACAAATTTTGCAAATCCACCGCAAAATGAGGACAAAATAATTTTCAAACGACCAAATAAATGCATGCGGCATTAAGGTCATTTTTGAAACCACAGTTTCAGCTCAAATAAAATACTTATATAATGGACAATGTAGCTCTATCTGTGTGTGTGTCCGTCTCATTTCTTCTTATTCATTACTGTAGAAAAATTGTGGAACTGAAATCAGAACGGGTGTACATGTATTAAAAGCAAAGTACTGAAAAATGTATTTTATTTAATAGATTCTTTATTTCATCATTTTAAACCGCGGAATTTCCACGGGTACTATCCAGGCCATGTCATCGGCTGATAAGATACAGAATCAAAGTTTCGTACACATTAATGAAAAATATTTATTTAAAACACAATCATTCATCGTAAGTCTTCAATACATTCGTCTTCATAATAATATCAAATTAATAAAATCTTAACCGTGGAATTTTCACATGAACCATCTAGTTATGAAAAATCTTCACCATTACACGGTAGTGTTACAAACCAACTACAGTATTCATAAACAAGCAAGAAGCACGCTCCATGAGGGGTGGCCGAGTACAATACTTGAAGAAATACACGCTTCTCTCGAAACAAGAAACACGCTCGTAAAATTCTAGAAATTAAAACAAGACTTTCTTTGTACCTGCACTCATGGCGAAGAGAGAGAGAACAATGCATGAAGTTAGCAGGGAGTAGCGCGAGGGTCACGCAATAAGAGCACACGTGTAATACACTTGAAATGTACGAAATTTTGTACGGAAGTGTTATGTAAGAGTCACGGGTAGCGGTCATAGCGACGTGCTCAGTGTGACGTGCAGCCAGTGTGACGTGCAGCAGTGTGACGTGCAGCCAGTGTGACGTGCAGCAGTGTGACGTGCAGCTGGCGTGAGGAAGTGGTGCGAGTGTGCACGCGGGCAGAAGAGAAGGTGCTTCGATTGTCTGCGACTTGTGTTGATTTGTCAGTAGCACGGATACACGCACGCATGAAAGCAGTGACACGCACGCAGATGTTCTATCGTAGCGTCAATACGGGAATGTAGTACCGACCAGTTTAAAAATTAAAACAAGTATGGCGAGACTATGATCACAGTTCATGGCACTGACGTTACTTTGCAGACAGTTAAGCAGGAATGATGAGAGACACTAAGCAATGTTACTTCTTCGTAATTCATTTAGGACTCGAATTAACATGAAAACAGCACTGAGAAATAGAGGCCTCGAGGCTATGCAAGAAAATAACATGAAATGATGTAAAGTGTAACTTCTAAAACTTTTAGCCGAATATACTCGAGCAAATGGCAGTAAGCGATGGTAAAGGAGACAATCTAGTCGAAAATTACGACCGTAAACGCTCAAAGAATGTTTTAATAATGGCTCTAAAGATTTAAGTGACAAAAAATGGAATCTAAGACATTCATGATGGAGGCAAATTATTTGTCGATTATGTCGGTCTTCATCACGAACGAGAAAAACTGCAGATTAAGACTACCTAATTTTACGAGAAACCTTGTAAGAGCTCTCTGTAAGTTGGCAACAACCGTCTTGTAGCAAGCACCGGAAATTACTACTCAGGAACTACAGATACTTGTGACGGACATGAACCCCCGAAATTGCATTGACGAGGACAGACATCAGCCTGCATCCTTAATCTTAGTTTGGTCCTAGATGAGAGTCAAGATAAGAAACCCTGAGCACGAGCTTAGTTTTCACAAACAATTCTTCACAGGCTTGACGTGCGTGTACTAAAATTGAGTAACATGGAAGCTGATAAAAGCCGATAACAAATGAGGCGTTGCGTGCCACAGGGGCGAGGACGCCAAAAACATGTTTTGAGTAATCGCCGTACAAAATTTGTAAGCTGGAAGTTCCCATTGTATAATTAATTATGTATAGTACTGGTCAAGCGTATTAGGACAATACCTTTCTTATTTCTATTGCATGTACATGAATTCAAAGTAATGTCGATTACAAAACCTATTAACTATATTCAATAAATGTTAGTACATAGACTTCTAACTACAAACAAATAAACAGCAACAATGTTCAATATTTAGCGTAGTACTACTGTGCGTCGTTCTAAAATATTGTTATTGTTTATTTGTTTTATAGTTATAAATCTATGCACTTACATTTATTGAATATAGTTTACAGGTTTCATGATTGATATTATTTTTTTTACTTATGTACAATATAAATGCGATAGAAGCAAAAAAAAAGTGTTGTCGTAATACTTTTAACCAGCGCTGTGCATGTCAATGTGTATGAACTCATTGGCTGATATTTTAGCAAACTGCTTCAAAAAAAACGAGCTCGCCTGCGAGATTTCTGAAACAAAGAAGAGATTATTTAGTTGGTGGTGTTTGTGCCCTTGTGGCACGGAGCACTTCAAATGATTAGTTTATTTTTTTCATCAACAAAAAATAAAACAAAGTACTAGCATCACCAGCTTGGTCGACTGGTGAGCGAATCTGCTTGCGAGCGGGAAGACCCGGGTTCGAATCCCGCTGCCGACATGGTTGACGCGGCTAGAAATACGGCATGGGACTTGGGTAAACAACCGAATAATTATCGAAGTAATTATCCGACCCAAGAATGGGCCAGAAGCTTCGTTCCTATAGCCTCATTCTAATCTAATCTAATCTAGCACAATAATACACATTTACTCTAAAATACTGTGGAAATATGTTTCCTGAATTTAGACAGAAGTTTTAGTCGAACTAAAGTACATAATGAATGCAAGCTGTGCAATGGAGAAAAGAATGACTCGTTACATGATACATATAAATGAAGATAAACACATGAAACTAAAAACATTCAGTTAGCATTACTAGAAAATATAGCACAAATTTCACTGTAGGTTTTAATCACATTTTCTTGCTTGCTTATCACGAAGCGAATTTAACCCATCATAGCGGGAATTAATTTTACTCTAAATCTATAATATTTGTGCTAAAAATTAGGTTGAAGAAACATCAGAGAACGGTAATAAAGCTTCACTTTCTTTTAAAAAAACATTTATACAGTGAAATAAAGAGAAAAATGTATGTTGCACATATGCAACGCTAGGCGCTTGGATTATTACTGTGTTGCATACATGCAACGCTAGGTTATACTGAATTAAGAAGAGTACATGAGCTTGGCAGGACGACGCACCTCAAGACGTAGCATGTAGTGTACATATGCATAACACAACTGCATAACACTAGTCAACACAGTTGGGTTTTTCTAATTTTTTGTCTATCATTTATAAACCGCGCATAAGCAAACCCAAATCAGTACAACATTGCTTATGAACCAAAACAAGTTTGAGCAGTGCATGACAACACACATGCAGGTTGTGAAACCACAGCCTCGTAGGTGGGCTGCTTGTAACGCTCTTACGCGACATGTTGGCCGCATGAAGCAACAGACTCCCAGGCTTCCTTCCATTGCTGTACTTCAGGTCTAAGCTCAACGTGTGGTAGTGACTCAAGTTTACTTCCAACCTATGTTGGTTATCCAAGGCTTAGAAGGTTGACCTTGACACTAGGTCTGGTGTTCAAGCATTAGGCCGTTTACGCCGATGACATACAGCTAGCTTGCCTCCATGCAGTGCAGAGAACATTGTCATGTGTACACATACACACACACACAAAGAAAAGTGTTAATTCCGAAGAGATTGAATACTTTATAGACTTCTTATCAACCTCGTGTGCATGCATCCCGACCTTCACAGTTTTCATTAATTTACTGCTTCTACAGTACCATGTAGAATAATGTTGAGTAACACAAGACTCCGTGGCAGCACTACACACAGCGACAACAAATCTGGCTTCACACAGCAATCATCTTCGTGAAAATGGTAAAAATTTTCCATTTTCGGTTTTTGAGTTGTGGTTCTTATGGAGCAAAACGGGCACGATCTTTTGCAGATATTGATTTTCTCTTTCCAAAACTCTATTTACTTTTGTTCTAACATGAAAACTATAAGAGGAGATCGATTTGGGTCGAAAATGCAAAAAAATACCTTATATACCTCTGAAATCACCATTATTTCGAAAAAATGGGAAAAATACATGAATAAAATGTGTTTTAAATCCAATTTACCTACAATGTTGCACTTAGTTTCGTCGTACCATGCATTTAAGCTTTTCATTGAGATGCCCCCTTCAACCACGTACATACATCGGATTTGTGACTAGTATCACGTAGTCTTTGAGCTTACTGAAGAAAGTTATCATCATCTCTACGTATGTACACGCACAAAAGCTTACATATTGTTTATAGTGCAATAAATCAAGATATTTGGAGCACTAGATAACAACGTTGGTGATAAAGCAGTATCATCGTTATCAACATACGGCATGGATAAAAACACACGACTGAGTAACTTATATAATGAAAAGGCATCAAGCTTTGGCAGTAGTTTTGTCGAATAGTGAATCAATAACGCATCCTAATTAAGAGGAACTAACAACTGTCTCACTAATGAGAAGTACGTAAGGCTACTATTTTAGGGCAGATAAAATAACATCAAAGTTATTGAACAGCAGAGTTAGTTATCGTGCCTCGCTTAGGCGAAAATATTTCAATGTCTCTACAATTACGTGCGATTTGGGGCAATTGTTGGGAAATCTAAGGATTCCAGATCAAAAAAATACCAACATTACTGAAAACAGAGAATAATCTGTGGTGAACAGGCGTTTTGAACTTCAAGAGAATCCATCGTCCGTATCATAAAAAATAAGTGGAAATACATATTATTTTAGAATGGTGTCACGAAATGAATACCATGAACCGAGGCACTTGAGGATAAATGAAATTAAAGAAAACGAAAACTACAAAGAAAAAACTAATAGTCTCACGACTGAATAACATTTTTTCAACAGCGAACCGTCGAAGAAATACGAAAGGGCTTTAAAACGCGATCATATGTGGTGCGAGCAGAACCTAAATCATAAACACTAGCATTGCCTAAAAACATGACTCTTTTTACATGGTGATGAGCTGCCAGACTTACGAGGACCTGCCACACAAGACCTGCCTCACAGGACCTGCCTCACAGGACCTGCCTCACAAGACCTGCCTCACAGGACTTGCACAACATAAAGTACTCAAAATATTCCCTTTTTCAATCTTCTTTTTTTTAATTCAAACTTTTCCAAAGTCATCAACTACCCTTTTATTTCTATACTAACTCCTCACTGTAACTCAAGTACTACCTTCATGGTACAGTAACTCAACAATGTAAGAACACGTACTCAATGTGGGAGTACATTCTCAATGGAAAAGTTACTATTTAGTGCAAGAAAACTCCTTAGTGTAAGAGAAACTTCTTTAAGTAAGAGTAACTTAATGTAAGAATAAGGCCATAACTCCTATTGAATCTTCATTCAAGTTTAATCTCTTATGTCAACAATTTATTTCTTACACCAGCTGCTAGAGCTGTACCACTAGACAAAGGCAGTAACTACCTCAGTCGACATTAACCTCTATCGATTCCAGTGACACAAAGACTTGCCATGAACTTCAGCAATTGCTTCATTTTTAATGACATTAGTGCAATGTGTACCCGAAAAATTCAGGATCTATGAAGTAAAATACATTTTTCATTTTTAACCGTGGTATTATCAAAATCTGAATATTTTTCATGAATGTATACAGAACTTCCATTTTCTATTTTATCTAGCAATAACAGGGCCGAGTGGGAGAAGAAAGCTAATAACGGAAAAAATGGGGTGTTTTATAGTGATCCGGTGCCTTTGGTACCGACAACTTTGCCACGCGAGCAGCATTGCTTCGTCTTGCCATTTCGCGTTGTTCGTCCGATAGTCTTCGGCGTCTTTCTTGCTGTCGAAGTCTTGCTGCTTCTCTCTTACGGTTGGACACGTTTATATCCATGTTGACCTTATTTGCCGGAATTTTATTCTGAAATATCCTCTATTATCTCTTTGAAGCTTTTCAAGAAAATCACAATTCCGAAAACAATAACACAATTTCCAGAATCTTTGGCCTTATACTAAGTGGTAGCCAGGTTACTGCTCAAACTAATTTAAAACATTTCTTTTTGCATTATCATTTAAAAATATCAAAGCATCATGATGAATTTTAACAGAAACGCCCAAAGAAAATTTCTATTTGTAAAAATAAATCGATTGTGTTTTCTGGATACCATAATGCAAGTAAAAGGGAATTGAATTGCCACAGAAAGATAATGCAATAGAATGATTTCTTGTATTTCTTAAGCTTTATCCTTGTTGCTATCAAAGCTATCGTCTAGACGAGTGCGACACACGGACAGACGGACGCGGCTCTTATTATAGTATAGATTCATCTATACACTCAACAAGCAAACACAGCCCTGTAAACAGCCGTCTCTACACTACCTGCAATGTAAAGCATTTACTTTCAAACTTGGACATATCCTCTACTTTTAATTTAAAAACTAAACACTGTAAAGCAGATTCAATAGCACTTACGATCATTACTGACATGCCTCTTGACAGGGCTATGGAAACTTTAAAACATATTTTTGCTATGTAAATACATTTCATTCCACTAACTAGTCCAACCAAATATGCACTAGTCATACATCGTCCTAGTAACTCTGTTCTTCCTCCATAACACTTTCCATAGAAGTCCTGATCTTTCCTACCCACCTACTCATCCTCAACACACTCTACATACTGTATATAAATAATTTACGCCGCTAAACCACTCACTAAAGTGTCATGCACAAAATATCAAACTTCACAGTCCTACCTTTACCTCATCTGTAGTACGTTCCCAGAACCAACTTGCTCATCAACAGCACTTACTTGCTGCCCGTCACTGACACACTAGTCTCTTTACCATCTCCTATGTTAATCTAACAAATATTAAAATTTTTAGCAGTATCCTAACATGGCAGTACTTCACACAGTATACTATTCGCCTTCTTTGTATAATAGCTTGCATTCCCTTTCCTCAACATTCATAATAATCTCCACGTTGCAATTATAAGGGCATACCCAAAATCGACCCTGAATATTTTTCTCGACTTTTATTCTGGCCAGAAGTATTTCACTGAAAGAACAAGAACACGAGAAAGTATTAAACGTTCGTCGATATGGAAGCCGTACGCAAGCTTGTCTGACAACATCGTTACTACACGGCACAATGGTGTGCATGCTTCAGATGCCAATTCACTGGCTAACCCATCTTCCAGTTTTGTCTCGTCATATCTGCAAACTTTAACAATTTGGTAATCATTTGCTCCTTTGTGCAAACGATTTCATAATGGTTTTTGAACACAGACGAAACTCAACGCCACGCCTTGTTCTTTTTGCCGATTCCTTAATATTTGCTCCTACCTCCGATGAATGATTAAGATTTTTCTAATTCTGTACATTGGAATTTGTCCCGGGAAACATTTCAAAGATATTCGTAATTGCGTGGGTGCGCATTAATTAACAGCATGGTCGTGAAGTCCCTTGTATTGATTTCCTCATGTCCATAACTCTTTGGAAATGAATTAGATTTTAATTATGGATCTTATTGGCCTTAATCAGTACTATAGTCTCATCAAAATAAATTTTACGTCATATTTCTTGACTCCCCAATGGTCAGATCGGAGGCGACGGCATAAGTTTTGTAGCACCTGCTAAGTGACAAGCTCAATGCTATTGATTTTAACACGTTTGTTGCGATGCGACCCACCGGTGGGTCACTTAGGTTAGGTTCTGTAATTTTTTCAGATCCTTCTAGTGACTATGCGTACAAAGTGAAGTTTTACACCAATCAGGCAATCGCAACAAACGTGTTAAGCACAAGTTTTAAAGCGAACGTGGAAAATAAGAGTAAGGCCCCTACAGCCTAGCGTTGTCGACTGAACTAAACTTGACGTTTGTAAATCAATCCTCCTTAATGTTTCCAGTAACTTTACAACGGAAAATGTTCAGTTATGGCAGTCATCGAAAAGCCATTGAGATAGCGTTTACACAGAGGGACAAATTGCGACCAACGTTCATCAACAATCCACAATATTGTTGGGCAGATTGTTCCTTCAAATGTCTCTGGTCTAGCAGATAGAGTGACCGGAGTAGGAGAAACTAAGTTATCGCGTACAGAACGAGTCTTTCTTTTTGGATTTTTAGTTCCTGACCGAACGTAAACACGAGTATGCTAGAGAGCTGTTGATACAGTACACTTGAACGTAGGTGAGATCAGTTTGAGTTTAACAGACGATCTACATTTGATGTACGAACAAGCTGTATTGTGTTAGAACACATTCTCGCTGGTGTTCGTGATAGAGCCCTGAAGTTAACAACTAAATTTTACTGTGAAGAGAGATCAGTTTTGGGCCACTACAATTATTTTTGTCCCGAGAACATTAGTCTCGTATCGTGCGCCCATTATTACAGTTATTATTGGAGTTCAGCATCTCGAGGTGTTCCGAGTGTCCGACCAGCTATGTTGACATGTCACACTGCATAAATGATTGACTCTTGTTAGCCACAGTATAATTTCATATCATAATACTTCTAGCGTGTAAGTGTAGTTGAATACTTGCGCGCATGTAGGCTTTCACAGCTACCTTAGGAAGAAAGAGAAGTCCTTGCCTACTTTTGAGAAGCTACAGCTCATAAATAAAAGCATCAGTCTCAGAGGTTCACAGTTGACATTATTCACTACTGCACAGGCTCTAGGTAGAGAAGAAAGAGTTAAACAGAAATGAGGACCATTCAGCAGAGAGTTGTTGCGACCCTGACAGGTCATTCTTCCTGGAGCCCGGAAGCCACGTCCAAGTATGATGAGCTACAGAAAACTGGACGCATTCAACCAGGCAGATGACCATCACCAGAAAGACATTAGGAACACTAGAATCTCTAAAAAAGTAAATACGGAAAATTGTATGTTAATTTCGAAAAGATTGATGAGCTATCGACCGGAGTTCGCTGAATACCTTAATACGTTGACTCCGAAGTGTTACGTATGTGTACCACTTAGGTTAGGTTCTGTAATTTTTTCAGATCCTTCTAGTGACTATGCGTACAAAGTGAAGTTTTACACCAATCAGGCAATCGGAGGCAACGTGTTAATACATACGCAGGGATCAGAGTCTTTGTATTTGTTAGGTTTTTCGTCTTGTTCTCCTGAATTACGTATTTTTTTGAAAAAATATAAATTTAAGAGTTTACAAGAGATTATAGAGCTAGCTGACGTGCACGCTGATAGTCAAATATTTCGGAAGAACATTGTCAAATGGATCTCAACATTCAGGATGCCTCAGAAGTCTCTATACATTTCCTTTTCCTGTTCCGTTTCAGGTATCACTCTAACGAACGTTAGGTCATAAGCATTTGACAGCTTAGACTTCGTAGTTTTAAAACATGTAACATCGTCTTGATTATGGCATGCACGAAACCAGCACTAACTTTTTCTCAACTCTTATGCTAGCTATCAGAAGTCTACTTGAAGACTAAGGAGGCAACTAACCATATGGAGACCGTAAGCAGGCTTATCGGATGATATCGATATCACACGGCCTTGTGGTGCGCGTACCACTTCGATGACTTATCCACCTTCTAGTTCTTGTCTCGCCATGACACGCGAACGATTTGGCAAGACTTTGTTCCTTCGTACAAATGAAAGCCCAATGCAAATTTGATAACAACCACAAATCAACACTATGCACTGATGTTTTTGTTCCAATACCTCATCATTTGCTCCTACTTTGAATGAGTGTTGGAAAGATTCTTCTTTTGCATTGGTATCGGTCCCTGAAAACTTTTCTGAAGATCTGTGTAAATCATTGGTAGGGTTGTGAAATTCTCTATATTAATTTTATTCATTCTTCAGTTCCTTTAATAATCATTGAAGTTTCAGTTATGTGTTGATTGACTATAGTCACTGTTACTAAAGCACATTCAAAAATGTTATAACTATAAATTATCTCAATTTGAGATTGGAGGTGATAACTCTTGATTTGTAGTACCAAATGACTAAAATTGGCCTCAATAGTGACAGTAAATGAACATTTCCATACAAAAAAAGATTTGTGTGGAATTGTATCATACTATTTATTAATAGCAAGTTCTCTCAAGATCAATTATCTTCTCTTTAGCCAAATGTCATAGCACTTTACTCCTGTTCCATCAATATAATGAAAAACTATGTACGAATACAAGACATGATTTGAAGCCAAGAGAGTTTTAAAAATATCACAAAATTGTCTTGTCAGCATAATTACTCATCTATATGAGAGGAGAATTATGAAAAAAGTACCAACAATGTTTTCCAACAAATACTGAAAGCAACTAAATGATAAGATTACCTATATACAGCCTTTACATTTAAATATAAGCCAGATAGTTCCTGGTTTTCACTCACACCTGCCATCAAGTAATTACCATCAATCCACACAAAAAACCTGTTAATAACAGCCTCTTTACATTCAAATATAAGCTAAAGCCTTTAACCCTTAAATGCACACATTTAATAAACAAGATAAAAAGATTATCACAGATACATCACACATTCACACCACCCTCACCAACTCAATTATATACACTTAGAATACAGTGCTTAGGTATGTATCATTAGTGATATTATGTACAGTGGCAGCAGGTTTCATCAATAACTCAGCAATTATATGTAAAAATTTGGCTTGTATCCTTCATGATCAATGGTGCATTTAAAGGTTTACACACACAGCCATCAAGCACTAATTATCAGTCTGCCTACACAACCTGTGCAATGAGAAGGGCTTATGTTCACTGTAATATTCATTTATGTTGACTACCTAAATTAAAATAATTACAGGATATGTTCTGAAAGCTACAATTTCCTCCTGTGACAATTACTGAATACTTCTTATACAAGCATTGAATGTATAAAATTTTTAAAAAAACACCCATCAACTGCATCTTTTTTTAAATCAAGTACTTATGAGCTTATGTATATTGCACTAATTTTTTTGGAACTAATGAAATGCTAATCCTGAAATTCAATAGGAGTTACAGCAAAGCAGGCACTGACCCTTTTAATAACTCTAATGTGTATTTAGGAAGAATTTTAACTTCCACAAAAGAGACTATTCAGAAGCATGTATCATACATAATTTTAGTTGAGCTTTCATTTAATTTTAAAAGGTGAGATGTATCTTATAATATTATGCATAGAAAGTATTACATATAAATTAATTCAAACATATAAATTGACATATATATAAATTCAAACATTTTATTTATGTATAAATTGAAATCAAATCAACTGAAAATGTTTTCAATGAACATGATAGGATGAATCAATGGATCATTTATTTTGGGGGCTACCACCATGTATTAATTAATTATGGGTACATTGGCTTCGTAAAAACATTTAGGGTTACAAATTTAATTCACAGTTAATGCATAACTAGCTTGGGCAAATGAAAAAACCTTCACATGTAGAACTTGAATTGAAATGCAACTGATCCATAAAAAATATGCATTTTAAGTTGATGTTTGTTCAAAAGAACAGAGCAGAATTAATTGGTATGTTAGACCAGACATAAGAGCATGCAATTACCTTCACTGTTATTGGCTATCAGTGGATATTTTGTAATATAAATGTGAATGGATTTTGAGTACACAGTAAACTCAAAATTATTCCCTGAGAAGCAGATATTTACTTCTAAAAATTTTGTTTATAAACTTACAATTAAATCCCCCTAAGGTTAAGTCACTGATAGTTTTGCTTATAAAGCCGTACACACATGAAATACAACATAATAACTACAGGTCACAGTTGGATCAGTTCAAAGAACTCTGACCTGACATGAAGTTCGGAGTCCCTGCCAAGGTGGTACCACGCGCTTCCATCCCACGAAGCGCAGAGCCAGGCCCTTCCAAGAGGCAGAGAGGAAGTGTGTCGAGACCTGAGGTGCAGGACTGCTCCATGATGACCAATGGTTCTCGCACGTAGGCCTGAGGTCACCAATTTACTACAAGGAGCCGCACTTACTTCTAGTGGAGGAGAGGTTGTCAGAGCAAGAAATAGGTTTTTCAGGAAAATTTCACCGGTCACGTTAAACTTGATTAAGGCAGGCTGACCCACAACTATTGGATCTTTGAAAGGAGGCCATTGGACACTTGATAAAAGATACTCGCTATCAAATTGCCAATCACTCGCACAACTTGTACTCAACACGATCAGCACGAGAGCTCTGCATAACGTCCTTCCACCACCAGTTGCCATGTTTGTCTGCAGTTTTGCCCGCACCGACCGTCGAGATCCAATCCCGAAGTAATATTATGCTAGTTGGCAACTGCTGTCCAAAACATGCCAACTATCTTCCGTTTTTATAGATAATACGATAAACATGCACAAATTATAAAGACAAATCAATGATAACTCGTAAAATTTTCCATTGGTCTAAATAATATATTCATATTTTCTTCTCTCAACGGATACATGACGTTTATCATCATCTGACCTTTGGAAAAACGTTTCTGTACCCGAGTTTCATTGATAAATGAAATGAAACTAAAATATCTCAATGAAACTTAATCTTTTGCAAGGGGAAACAAAAAGGAGTTCATTATCAAACTCTTCAGTTATGTTTGGATAAACTCATGGGTTTCCCAATAGATATTTTTGTAATAAATCTGCATTGCTTTTGGTTTTCCCACAACTTAGCAGTTACAATATTTAGCTAGATGGCATTGATATTAACTACATCATATAAAATTTGCGTTGTACATAAACTTAACCTCTAATTTTTAGAGGTTAAAGTTTATCAATATGTTACCTAGTGCAAAAAGGAATTAAGAATATTATTGTAAGTGAATGTGCGAAGCACAAGCATGTCTGATAACCTGCACAAATTTCCCTTTTAAATTATATATTACAAAATTATTCAGGATAATTATAAGATGTTATGATTGAAATTATGATATCATTAATGTGTACTTTTACACCAAAATGAAATTTATTTATAGTAGAAATTTCCAGTACCCTCCATGCACATAAAAACTCAAGGGTTCCATAATTTTCTCCCTAGCTTCATAATACTGCTTGCATCCAGTTTGATCCGCCCATTCAGGTATCATCCACAAAAGAACAGGGATTGAACTTCTCTATTCTTGCTGGTTACGATGCCCTAAACGACGTAAAAAAATGTTAAGATAGATTTTACGTAAATAAGAGATTCGTAATATTCATCATATACATAAATATTTATTCTAACTATTGACGACCACTGTACCCAGTGCCCCCAAATGAATGACACAAAATGGTCAATAGAAGCGTTATCTCCGACTGTAGAATGGTGATACTAAATTGCAAACAAATTTCGAAGGAAAAAAGCATTCACGTTTATTAACATTTTGAACACAGTTGCGTCACATTGTTTGGGTAAATCATGATTTCTGTTCAACCTTGAAAGAATAACGAGGGCAATTCTAGTATTCATTAACTTATTTGATTTAAGGAATAGATTCTGCATTGCTTGTTTCCAGAGACTCACTCAAATATCGTTCCTTTTCTTCCTGGTGACCCCAGCGTGCAAAAGCTGGTGAGAGCCACGCTCAGCTGGCTGCAGTACGACTGCATCTCCAGCTGCTGGAACTCCACGTGCATCTCCAGCTGCTGGAACTCCACGTGCATCTCCAGCTGCTGGAACTCCACGTGCATCTCCAGCTGCTGGAACTCCACGTGCATCTCCAGCTGACGATTGAAAGTCAATGATGAGAGCATGTTCCAAATGTCCAGGTCAATTGGACGCCTGAAAGTTCATTACGTGGAGATCCAGGGAAAGGAAATTGAAAAGTTAGAATAAACAGTAATATTTATGCGCTAAACCATTTCGAATAAGACGTAATTAAAAGAGGAAGACATAAATCTGGGGGCATGAAGAAGAAAAAGTACATAAAGCAGGCAGTCTCTTTCTACCTGTAAGCGTACAGTTTGTCAAATTAGGCAAACGCACGAATAATGAAAACTAATAACAATAATTGTATGCAGTACACGGAGTCGAAATCCAATTTCGAAGCATACAAGAGGTATGAAAGAGGTGATCGAAACTTCTGTGCCACAAAAATTGTGATTTCAAGATTAAATGAATGAATAATTTCATTTTCACTAGTGACAACCGTATGATTTCATCAAAATTTCCTGTTTCTGAAGCACCCTACATATAACCAATTAAGAAGTGAATTCGATTTCTCTCACTGGGAGCAGAATGATTTTCCCAACATGACAGGACAAAGCTCACTTGATTCAGGCCCCTTGCCGTTCGCTTGAGGCACCTTGCCGATCTCAACAAGCCTCCACAGCTGCGCCGTGCTGAAGTTGGACACTCCGATGCTGCTGACCACACTAGCGGCACGCACTGCCTCCATCTCCTGTGGGTTCTACAATATTCATAGTTACCTTGTAATATTTCTACGCTAAAAATTGGTTATTACTATCCAGTAAATCAAAGGCTCTTACAACGGGAGTCTCTGTGACATCAAGCGTGAGTTCTATAACGCTAACTCTATCGACTGGTAAGTTTCAAGTAATAGAACTTGGACTCGCCTAACTCATTTTTTTGTCCGTAAGTTGTACTGCATAAAGAATCCACTCCCACACGCTCCAAACTTTGTTGGAGAGAATTCTGAGCAGCCCTTTGAGTAAACTTGTTCCGGCCCCATAATTTGGAGGGGAAAGTGAGCAGAGAATTAGTGCGGCTCCAAAGTATCATAAAGGTTCAATTATATTCATAGCTGGTGATTGTATAGACTAGCACAGACACTCATTTTTGCTTTAATGCACCTTAAGCATATGGTCACCACAATAGCCTGCTTCATCATGTAAATATAGGAAGCTACTGCAAGAAGACAATATTTTTCCTATTTAGGCCTTAATCGCCAAAAAATACCTTATAAACTAGGGAATTAAATATTCCATGTAAAATAGAACACTGGCAGTGTCTGCAATGGTGAGATGCTTTGCAGTTGCATGTATTTTAGAGCAACTTAATGCCCTGTGGTTTCTCATTTTTTTCAAATATCGGTGCTAAAGTGTCAATGAAGTCTTTACAATTTAACAAATTTATTACACTATAAAATAAAAAGATAAACATGTGTAAATTATTGCAAAATGAGTACTAGGGATTCAAGTTTCAAGTTATTATTTAATGCACGTTTATGTAGGCACCATTAGTTGCACGATGTAGCCTCATTAATGGAGGCAATAGCTTCAGTAATGTTTTGCGTTAAATCAGTAATATCAATTCATTTTGATACACGATATCTTCAGCATAACTCCACAGAACCTCATCAAAAAGAGCTCATCTCAAAGGATCGTTATCTTTTTGTGATAGGACGACCAAAAGCTTGTCTTACACAATCCACGCTTTCGTCTGATGTTCTAGGACACCCACTCCTCCCTTTTTCCAGCCCTGACCATGTCTTCATTAATATCTGTATCGTGCACAAATTGAATGACGTGATGGTGAATCTCTTTAGTTTCACTAAGTATTCGTGTCCGATGAGTAGCCTCTGGCTTTTATCAACAGGACGCACAAAACTCTAAAGCCGACAGAGGCAATATGATTAAAAGCTTTGAGAACACCTGAGTACAATAGTGCAAGTCTTATTAAAATATATCATAAATTGTCTTTGCAATAAATTTCTTAAATTGTACAGAGATTTGTATGATATTTTGGTTGACGCAGCGTTTTACTCTGATATTCTTCGGTACACCATAGCAGGCGATGACACTAAGGTGTTTTCGTTAAGGTTGGACTTCCCTCGCAAATTGGATTTGTCTGACTGTGATTTTCCTTGGCTGTGGCACACCAACACGCTTCAGAGACAATATGTTTGGAAGCATTAAATAGGGCTTTAATTTGAAGCTGTTTCTATTCGCGTCCTATTTATCGTAGTAATATATTCAACTGGTCATTCGCATACAACCATTCAATTTTTGTTGTGTACAAAAACATAGTGCAGAGACTGGTTTCATTGAATACTATGCAAAAATAACGAAAATATTAGTAGATTCACCCATTAGAGCATCTTGAATTTTATTCATAGTTAATAGCAAACGACGGCTTAAACAGAGCTAAAAGTGTTTCATCAATTTTTACGAGCAAAGAGAATTTACCATGCTTGAAGAAGATATCAAATGCTACAAACTAATACTAAAACCTTAACTCCACAGAACTTAGCAACAAAAAGGTCATTATTTCCTAGGTCTGAATGGATGATGGTCTTCTCACGAGAAGAGTACTCGTGTAATAATGAATTCTTCTTCTGTACTACAGAAAAAGAGGCGTCGCTATTCTGTTACATCTTAGATCTTCCACACTTAAGGAGCTGTTATTTCAGTCCTTGTACGATTAAAAGCGTCTTTGGAGAGAAACTACACTTAACCAACCAATTATACTCAAGTTCATACATCTAAACGTACACGTTCTGTGGACCAACAGTACAGAGCTTTCAAAAGTACGTGATGTCAAAATACCCCGCACAAAAATAATAAATTCATGCTCACCCTCTAGAGAGCGATGTGGTCTGTGCCGTAATCAACCATCAATTTGCCATCTTTGTCCAGTGGCGCCAGCGTGTCGTCATCAATGTACTGGTTTGGTTGAGAGACTGAGTAATGTGTTATTGTCATACACATTTCACCATGGTATTATATCCTTTCACGTCCGAAAACCACTTGTGTGATCTTTTCAGTTCCACTAATCGTTTCAAAATGAAATGGTCAAAATTCTTCATAAATAATGCTCTACAGTTGAAGAATAAGATTAAAGTACATTCAATGTTATGCTCGTCTAAAATGAACAAGAATAAAAAGAACATGTTACAACATTCTAGCAAAATTTGAGCGCGTTCTTGGCTCGCAGAAAAACAGATGGTATTGTGCACCACCGAACTGTGCTCCTACCTTAACTCCGTGGGGAATGTAGATGAGATAGAGGTCTACATAATCTAGTCCGAGCCTCTGCAGAGATTTCTTCAGAAAATGTTTGACTGTTTCTCCGCTCATGCCTATCGATGGCAACTGGAAGGGCACATATCAATTATCATTCAATACTAACATACACAGGATTTATGATTAGAAGTTGAATAGCAAGTAAAAGCGAGTTTTGTAAAAAAGTTAGACGTGTGTTCGAACTTTGATGCCAAAGTCTGGGAGTTGCTCTATTAATAAAAAAAGGTGTGCTAGGTCAAAGAGGAGCTGCACCTATCAACTTTAGAACGTCAGAAAATACTTTATTGTTGAACAGCTTTGTTCGATATGCAGAGAACGAAACTCAGGAAACAATATCTTAATCGGAACAGATTATGTAAAATCGAAAATAGTTCAATTGAAAAGTAAAAGAGCGCACGTGTAACCAAACGTTGGCACAAAATATTCATTTACAGTCCCGATTTTTCAAACTATATATCCAGCGTGCTAACCTTAGTCGTGACAAAGACGTCCTTTCTGTCTTCCCACCAGCGGCGGATGCCCTCCCCCACGGCCTCCTCGTTCAGGTACGCGTAGGTCGTGTCGATGTGGCTGGAACCGCTCCTGAAGGCAAACTCCACGGCGTCTGCTGTAGAGTTTGGCTTGTTCTGACCAGTTAGATATAAGGGTATTGCAAGCCAGGTGAGGGTGTTCATATTCGTTAAAATTTATAAAATTAAAGATGAAGTTACTTAGCAAGGTTGAACGTAGACACAAAGCATATCGTTGTTTCATAGGACAAGAAAATTATCAGCAGACTCGATAGCATAGTGGATTATCACAAACACGGTTTATTTTCCCTCTGGACCAGAAGGGGAGGGGTATATTGTTAAAAATTTAGTATCTACATTAAAAGCTTTTTTAGTTCGCTAGCTTCCATAGTCTTTTCATCCTATATGAGTTCCAGCGTAAGAGCCTCTACACGATGCTGACATTTTTGGAAACGTTACAGTTTGGTAAGGAAGGTCCTTGCTCACACGCTAAAACAAGAAGTTTTTCCACATGAGTATAAATGCCATTTGCCGTACATCTCAAATATTTCAGCTGTCATATAAGTGTCTGTTACAGCACACGTCTTGATTGAAAAAGTGTTATCTAAAGTGTAGTCATTTTGAAAGGAATATTTTATAGCAGCTTACGAAATTTGTGAAAAAGTTGAACTATGAATACATTCGACTGACTAATGCAGTGTTTTTCAACCTTTTTTACCCTCGACACACCTACGAGCGCATGAAACTGTCGCGACACACTAATAATTTTAAGTATTATATGATGAAACCCTAAAATAGATTAAAAATACATACATGGACTTGTCTGATATAGTTTATTATGTTAGTATCCCAGAACTGCCACTTACCTAGTGTGAAACTTGTGCCTGGTGTTGTCGTATGACTTCTTGAATGTTTGGTCGTATGTTCGATAAGTAGACTCTCATTTCTTCTTCAGTGAAACGTAGTCTTTCTCTCTTCTTATTTTTTATATTATTTAAGGTTGAAAAATCCAATTCACACAATTCAGAAGTAGAGAATTGTAAAAGAACTAATACGGCTTTTTCAGCTAATCCGGAAAATTCCTTTTGTATTGAAATCCAAAATGTGTCGATATCTACCTCTGAATGCTCTATTTTAAGACTGCGGTCACTTGAAATGGTAGCCAATTTTTCTTCTTCACATAATTTAAACCCAACATTAGAAGGAACATCTACAAAAGGATTACGAGCCCAGTCGTACTTTTCTGCGTTCAGAGACGGAAAGTAGTGGTCGATGTTTTCTTCGAGCGCTGTCAGATGCTCAACCACTATAGGGATAATTTCATTAGTGCAATTAGAACGCATTGTAGGAAACATATCAAACTTACCCAATTTTGCTCTGTTTTTCCAATTAACAATTTTGTTTTTGAGGGTAACCAACTTATCTGTCGAAGTTAGAATATTTTCGTTTCGACCTTGCATACTGCTGTTCAGAATATTAAGTTGACCAAGTATTTCCATTAAATATTCCATCTGGGCCATCCAAAATTCACATCGAAGATATTCACAGAATCTTTCGCGCGTTTTTTATCAATAAATACTATTAATTCCTTCTGTAATTTATGAACGCGAGTTAACACTTTACCTATTGACAGCCATCGAAGGTCGGTATGCATGAGTAAGCGAACATGTTGAGAATTCATTGATTTGCATAGTCCTTCGAATAATCTCGACTTCATTGGCCTGCTTTTAATGTAATTGACAATTTCAACTACTTGATGTAACACTTGCTTCAAATCTTCTTGTGATACTTTTGAAACTAAGTCTTCTCTATGTAAAAAGTAATGAGTACGAACAATATTTGGATTTTCTTCCTGTGCTAGTGATGCAAAGCCTTTAATACAGCCTACCATACACGGTGCACCATCAGTACAAACACCAACACAAAACTTCCAAGTCCAATACATTTATTTAAGATAGCCTGTAATTATATCAAAAATATATTTACCTTTAGTAGTTGATGACATTTCTTTACAATACAAAAACTGATTATTTCAGGATCATTAATGAAACGAACAAATTCAAGCAATCGAGCACTGTTGCTGATATTGGTCGATTCATCAACTATTATGCAAATTTAGATCCTTCATGTTTTTTCAATATTTATTTGAATGTTTTCAGATAAATCTTAAATTCACCTGTGTATGGTATCATTTGAAAGCGAAATTTTACTAATTTCTTTTTCAGCTGTTTCACCTAATATGTATTTCACCACATTTTTACAAGCGGGAAGGATAACTGACTTAGCAAGAGTGTGGGATTTGGATTTCATTGCTATTATTTCAGCTACCTCAATTGAAGCGAGTTGAGCTCGTTCAGACGCGGTCATTGTTTTCTGAAAAACATTGCATTGCTCTGATTGCTGTTGTAAGTCTTTGAAAATAATTAAGATCTTTATCTTGTAGGTAGGAATGTTTAGTCGTGAAACGTCTTTGTAACTTATTTGGTACCATGGATTCATTGGCTAGTTTTCACCACAAACTACACACAATGGACATGGTTGAGCAACATCTACAGACCAAGAAAATCCAAACTTCAAATAATCAACACAATACTGTCTTTTATGGCGAACTTTTGCCTTTTTAGTGCCAAATTTTGAGGGTTTCATCGTATGTTCTGTTTCAACCTCACACCCATCACTAACATCTTTCGTTTTAACAAATTTATCTCTTGTGAAGGGGCATTCATAAGCAATTAACACGAGCGTACTCTAACCAACAACAGCAAACAACAGGCAGTGTTAAACTGATTCGTTTATCTGACTGCGTCAACGGTCAACCGCCTGTGTCCAATTGGAACATTCGGTAACGTTCAAAATGTTTTTCATTAAATCACTTTCTGAAATATATGGTAAGAACTAACCTTTATTCTACCAATACAATAACAAAAACTGAATACTTTTATTTAATTAATTCACCATATGATTTAACTCGAGTATTGCGAGCCAAAAACAATAGTTTGAAAGTACGTGAACAACCCTGATTCTACGCTAAATGAATTAAAAAACAGGGAAGCATAGAAAACAGCGTTCAGCTCTAGTTATGATTAGTCACAAGCTAATTTAGTTTAAGTCCATCTGTAATTTAGAGCTCAAAATTGAGTGTGCAGTACGATTGAGTTCGATGTAAGCAATCGATGAGATGGAAGTTCCTTCCTACAAGGCATATTAGTAGAACATGAAACCGAGATTTATGCACATTGTCTGTGTTTTCAGAAGTTCGTCACAAGTTTTCGCGACACGCCTGTGTGTCACAACACGGCAGTTGAGAATCACTGCGCTAGATGATGTCGAAGTGTAATGGTTACGACCATCACTAACATGAGAGTCAGTTTTTGTGTCCTGATCTTGTCGTCACTGTAATAATTCAGATTGACATGTTCTTCTGTACTACTTAATCGAAAATGAATACCCACTCGAATTAATTTTATGATATTCCATGTGTATAAATTTCTAAAGTTGGTTTAAATATTTCCCTCAAAATATTAACAATCATAATGTCTTTTAAACCCTTTCTAATATACAACTAAAATTCGTTTCGATTTAAATAGTTTTGATGCCATTTGTTTTCTTCGTACTTCTGATTTTCGAGAAATGACGCATGCAAACTCAAATTGTATTACGTTTACATCTCATTAAAATCCCAACAAAGAAAGAATTAAGATTAAAACTGATAACGAGGCCAGCTTGCAGTTAAAAAATATTGTTTCAACGTTCTTTTTCATATAGCATGTAACAAAAATCTGTCTAATTGGGTGAAATTGAACATCAAAATGAATAGCAAAGGTCGTAATGATCCTTCCATTATAGACCAGATAACAAGCATTGATTAGAAACAGATCAATCCAGAGCACCACACACAAAACAAGTATACATGTCACCATTACGAATGAGTTAACATCTTTCATTATATTTCAAGGCCATACCTGAAATTTCACATTTGGGCAGGCAATTATGAATAAAGCCAAATACAGAACTCGGATGATTGTAATTGCGCAATTAAGTTCATTTCGGAAATTTAATATTGGACTCATATCGTTCATTAGCGATCCTAAAATTGACCAGAAGCTCCTGAACCAAGGCACCATCAGGCTTGACTTCACACCTATGCAAATTCTTCACTGAATTCTGCCTCATTTAACACGTTGCCTGCGATTGCCTAGCTGGTGCAAATCTTTACTTTGTACACACAGTCACTAGAAAGCCTTGAAAAAATTATAGAACCTAACCTGAGCGACCCACCGGCGGGTCGTATCGCACTCAACGTGTTAATAGTACTATTAATAAATAACAATTTGTAAAGCAAGGCCCTTACCTTTGTTTTTAAAAAGTCCACGTAAAGTGTTTCAAAGACTATCCTTCGTTAGCAAATCAAGAATTTTGGCTGTTCATGGAAAAATCGTCTACGGAAACTCAGCTTTACTCTGAAGAAACAATTCTCCGTAAGAAGCCGACATCAATTTCATTAAAACTGACATAGAGGAAGGCGAGTCCATCAACACCATGCGTTACTCTAGAACTCAGATGTTGATTTTCCCTAAATCTTCGATGATGCTTAAAACAATGTTTTTATTTATTTATTGTGATGCTTATGAAATAATACAGGACAATTGACCCAACTTGGAAGCATTAACAACAATGCTTGAATACGCTCGTATCAAAAACCATTATATTAAATATACTCGGGCATTTCCCACTAACCCTAGCATTCATCGGTATTTTTAAAGAAAACTATGTTACTAATAGAAGAAAAAACATTTCGGTGCCCGTGCCCTCTCACTTATTTGCATATACGTAAAAGTGTAAAAACTGCTAGCTACTACGACCTGTTCTTTTTGAATAAATTGTTTTTTTTAGCGCGAGGAATTGAACCCTGCTCTATGCCAGGCGTTCCTTATCTCCCATCTACTGCACCAGACGTTCCTCATCACCTACTGCACCAGACGTTCCTTATCACCTACTGCACCAGGCGTTCCTTATCACCTACTGCACCAAACGTTCCATATCCCCCCCCTACTGCATCAAGCGTTCCTTATCACCCACCTTCTGCGCCAGGCGTTCGTTATCACCCACCTACTGTGCCAGGGGTTCCTTATCACCCACCTACTGTGCCAGGGGTTCCTTATCACCCACCTACTGTGCCAGGGGTTATCACCCACCTTCTGCGCCAGGCGTTCCTTATCACCTACTGCACCGTAACTCGCTAGGATGCACCGATGTACAGTAACTACGACGAAGCAAATTGATTCTCCCTTTAGACGAGTACGTTATAATTTCATATGCATCACTATCTCGCTATTAAAAATTAAAAGATTATCGCTTTTTACCACAGATATGAGTTAAATAGCTTCACAAGCGTAACAATCCCACCATGAAAATTTATGCTTCCAATCGACTCAGCTTCTAGGCTTGTATCCACCCACCCATGTAGTCAAATTATCCCAATTTGTAAAGACTTATTTCATTGAACCTTTCTCACTCTCTGGCATTGAAATAATTAAGTAGCTGCATTCATAGACAATTAATTGGTTGAAATTGCCTCACTGTCACACGACTGGCATACACACCTGCCACACTCCGAGTCCTAGCAGCGGCATCAGGTGACCATCGTTCAAATGGATGTGGGTGCATTTTTGACCGTGCCAGGCATTTTCCTGTAAGGTGTAAAATACGTTATTCTGCCCCAATTTACTATCAGCTGCATTCGATAGTGAGGTAAAATTAATGTGACTCATAAACCATGCGAGTAAGAGAGTGAGGACTGTTAAATGAGGTGGTAGTGACTCATAAACCATGCGAGTAAGAGAGTGAGGACTGTTAAATGAGGTGGTAGCAACAAGATGCTCTCGTCTAACATACTAAGGTGTGCTCTGTTCTAACTGGTAAGTTACTCATGCGTTAGCCCGTTCTGAAAATTAATTCGTATTTTTTTCAGTGCGTGGACCGTTTTAGAAAGCAGTTACCACTAGTTTCGTAACCTGGAAGGTTTAGTTCCAGTGTTTAGTTTCATTTTTCCATACAGAATTTATTATCCTTATCAGATGCCATTTTCGTTTGTATTTATTTACGACTTCTATTCGGTAGTAGTCAATATTAGTTCAGCCAATAAATTTTTTCAAATATGTACCATTTAGTAAGCTATTCAGTCCAACATGACTGCCTACATACTATACGTCCTGTGGGTATTTCCTCCACTTTCTAGTTCCTTCAGCGAGAGTTTCTGGAATGACGTAGTTTGGGTAAATTGATAAATTTTAACCGTTTTCAAGTTTTTCGTATCAAAGAAGCTTAGTTTCTGACAAACTCCATAATGTATGATACAAATAGCTAAATCTTACATCTTGGTTTGGGCAGATGTACTAAAATTTTTCCATATACAATTCAAAACCACAGGAAATTTTTTATAGAATAAACGACACCACCGTGTGACAAGAATACTAGTAATAATGTCATCATGAAAAGGAGAAGCAGCTCTGCAGAATAATTTGTTGCAAGGTTCCTCAAACCAGTGCCGGCCTGAGAGCCATCAGCTGCCAGTATTATTTCCGGTATCAATTAATATTGCAAAGCAATATTAAGGTTTCTGGCACATTGAAAAAAATTATCAGTAGGCCACGTCAGATGGTTAGAGAAACATTGAACTAGAGTATTTCGGTGGACTCTGCTTTGATCCATTATCATTTGCACGATTAATCAATTTTCATACTAATACGAATTGTTGAGAGGCAGCTTGCAAGGCTTCCTTATTTAACATGGACAAAAGTTAAACCTCGCATAATAAGAAGATTAATTACTGGCATCCATAAAAATGGAGATATAATGTATAAATAAATTATTTCATTCACGTATACTTTAGCTCAATTTAAAAAATGTACAATATATGTGTTTTTCAATGGAAAAAATCTTCAAGATCACCTCGTTTTTGAGTAGTTTTTTTAACGGAGACTTATGGTAAGGAGGTGCTTATAAATCCCCTTAAAGCAGCCTACTAGCAGCAAAAGCTTTAGAAATTATTGAATTCTGTTCAAATTCTCCTAAACATCACCCTTGTGGTCAAGGAGGTATTGATGACTGCAAACGTTAAATCTAGCTAGCATTTTGTCCAGAGTATTTCATATTTTCTAGTTTTCTTTACATTTATTTAAGATACTTTTGAGAGATTTACGAAAAACTAATGTAAAACTTATTTAAGAACAGCGTGTAAAGTACTTTATTGCTAGTTAGTCACGCAGAGCATGCTGCAGTTATAGTGTGATTGTACGTACGTATACATACTGTATTTCAAAACTAGCTTTCCAGAGTCAGACAAGTGCACAGCTGGGTGACCTCTTCAAAGTGACTTTCCGTCGCAGTATTTCGGATGAATGGATGGGAAGAAGGAATGTGTGACGGTCACATGGTGGAGAAGCGTTCTCTCAATAAGCGAATGCAACATTCGTTTTGAAAATAAACTCGAACAATACACTTTTTAACGGCCATGTAATCATAATAGATGAATTTAAAAAATTCTTTTGATATCGTAAGAAAAAATTAGAAAAACCTAAAACGATGAATAACTCTAATTTAAGCTTGAGTTTTTCAGTGTGTGCATAGAACTAGAGAAGCATGGTAATTGAAACTAAGGTTGGAAACAGAATTTTACAAAACACACGCGCTCTCTGACATAAAGTACCACTTGTCCCCGAATGTGATGCTTGATAAATGAACTGACACGATTTTTATAATTATATTCTGCTCATATTTCTTAAGCGTGAACTATAATTTGAATCACCTCATTCATCTTTGAGCAATTCTTTGAGAAATAGTAACACAGTGAAAGCTTACTATAGTTACTTTTATTTCAGCCTCGAAATTAGCTGGCTATTCTCTTGCCCTGCAGTCACTGGCGATACAATGAAGTTCACTGCACAGAAAATGCTGTTTTACCTCACACACAGCCATCATCAAGGACAGACTCCTGATAACGAGCGCAACCCACTTCCGCAGAACATTGTCTGTTCGTGATTTGATGAACTCGCATCAAATCGTAAGCAGAACAGCAAATCATCATACAACCTCTGTCTCTTTCATTTTGTTATCGATTGTGTCCTAATGACTTTAATTAAAACTCGCACTGCATCTGACCTTTACCTTGTCATTGATTGTGTGTTAATGGCTTGAATTAAAACTCGTACAATATCTGATCTTTTCCAATAGGTTGGCAGTCAAGGTCGGTTTGTGCCCCGAAGTAAATAAGGGACATCGAAGTAGAGTCCGAAGGTACTTTTTGTCTAGGAGTGGGTGAAGGCTTCAGTGTGCTAACTTAACACGTTGACTCCGAAGTGGTACGTATGTGTACCACTTAGGTTAGGTTCTGTAATTTTTTGAGATCCTTCTAGTGACTATGCGTACAAAGTGAAGTTTTACACCAATCAGGCAATCGGAGTCAACGTGTTAAGATGTGCGTACATGATGGATGTTTTTACTTTAGACGGCATGGGACTTGGAGATCAACCCAAGAATGGGCCAAATAGCTAGTTTCTATTGCCTTATTCCATTCTATTCTGATAGAGTGCAGGGTTCGATATCCAGGTAAGCGGAGCATGTTGGCTTTGGGGCTTCAATTGTCACGTATAGACAAGACTCAAAAGCAAGAGAACTACGAAGCTACTTTACTGTAGTAATGTCCTCTTATTAAAAGGAAACTCTCCAGATTTAGGTCAAAAATGGCAGGTTATTTTACTATAGTACCTCATACATGAAAGTTGCATATTTACCTGACTCTTCAACCGTATGTCCTGTAGCAAAGACCTTCAGTAGTGAAGACCAATAGTATCGTAAAGACCTTCAGTAGTGTTATAGTTTCGTGAGCGTATGACTCTTCCTTTAGAAAATTGTGGACTGGAGCAGCTTCATACGAATGGTTCTTCACCAATAGATTTAAGAAACTTTAAAAACTATTTTGGGGTCACGAACCGTAAATTTAGCCGAGTGGAGAATAGATAGAGTGGGGAACATGCTAATCTGTAAATAAGATATTAATTAAATATTCATGTGAAATGTACACGTATACATACGTACTTATTGGGTTTGGGAAGCAGCCGAAGAACGGACCAAACGGCTAGTTCATGTTGTTACTTTCAACTCTATTCTTCTGAAGAAAACATAGAATTTTTGGTGACTGCTTGCCTTTTATACAGAAAAGTATTTCGTGATAGCTTACTTTTCGGTATTTTCATCAACGTTTCCAAGTTTTGATGAAAATAGTCATTTTTTACTCTTCACGTGGCAGCGACTGCAGAGACCGGCCGGGAGCGACGCGGACAGATGTCATGCTGATAAGAGCATTTGTTTTCTGGTGCCTGATATCATTAGCTAAAATAGCTGTCTTTTCGTCTTCTGCATTCATAACCAAGTTTTCATTGCCCTTATCATATTAATAGCACAAATTTGTCATCATCTCATAACTTGCATTATTATGGTGGAGAATTATCACTATGTTAATGCATTATCCAAAAAACTAAAAATTGTACCAGAAAATGTTGTGTTTCACCTTATATGTATAACTTTAGGACCACACCTTTTGCGTGCCTTATTGATATTTGTCATGAGTGATAATCATGTTTGGCTTAAATTATGTATCTTATTAGTATCTTGATTTGTTCATGCATTGGATTTTTGCGTACATTTCTACTCAAACGTACGATAATTGTTCTTGATCCAATTCTTTTGTTGAATTATGGTTTATGAGAAGTTCATGAGCAAAATTTTGACATGTTGCTTTCATTATACGAGGAAAAATATGAGCTAATCATCTACCGTCATATGTACACAGAACATGGAAAGTGACTCAAATTATGCTTAAATTATTGGCAGTAGAAACGTCATGCCGGTTGTCTACGACAGACGACATGTTACTGTTATACAAACAGCAACGACCTCAAAGTATTGCTCGAGGTAGTGACGTCTATACCCACGTTCAGTGCTCCAGGGTTTAGAAAAATACGTTAGCTTGTTGAAAACTTGAGAGTGATAAAAGTGATAACTACTCTTACAAAACAATATTCTGAAGCGCAAATTACAAGAGCCGCTGCAGGTGCAATAACAAGTCAGTTCTTCAGAAAGTTCGTATTTTTTCTACCACAAAAAAACAGTTCACATGAAAATAGGAATGTGAACGCAGCTATAGACCTCTGCCATCTGTATGGTATTCTTTTATGTAGTATAGCTATTGTGTAAAGACTTACATAATCAACTGCCGCTTGCGTTTCTCTAGAAATCTAATAAAAACATGACACCAGGTAGCGCGGCTGCCAGGATACACGTTATGGAGCTAACTAGAATTCAATTTAAAATAAGCAGCTAATGAGAAGAAATGCATATACAGTATTCACAAAATAGAGTTAACACACTCAATTATTGAGGCATTCATATTCAAAACACGGCATTTACCAAAATATAAGCATGGTTGCTGTTAACATTCTAAAGATTGCTGCTCATTTCGTGCTATGCAGGAGGTAACCATTGTTCGGGGACGGTAAAATAGGTAATTTTCGACAGATGTACTGATCAACAGCCATTAAAATAAAGTCCAGGTGTGAAATAAAGACATGTATAAACATGGCATTCCACTAATGTGTGAGCTGCACAGGTGGCAATCTGACAAAATGAAGCGAATTACGCAACAACTCAAGGAACACAACAACTGTCGTGTCCCCAATGACCTGCGTACAACAGCTCTGGTCTGGTCCTGCGACAGTGCTTTCATTCATCGACGAAAATTTTTTAAACTTAACAATGTTCAGAGAACCACAATAACAATAATAAAAAAATTTCGAAGAATGTTCCATGACAGATGGATGATTTACCGCTGGACGACATGGAATGAACTTGACGTTCAAGACTTCCATCATTTGAAGAGCACCTTCAAGAGAGCACAACGGTGATGAAAATGCGTGTCAGAACATTTTTTCCCGAAATGTTTTCTATTTCTATATTTCTAACAACAAAATCAGCTTTTTCATTGTTCTATAAAAAATAAACATGGAATCACTACTAAGAGCTCAAAAAAATTAATATTTCTAGTTTGCTTAGAAATGTAAATAAATGAGTCATCCCCGAAAATTTGGAAACCGTTGTAAAATAATTAAGATACATGCCAAGAGTAGGTGAGGGAGCAGCGGCCAACTTACAAGGACTATAGCATCGGCGCACTGAACACAAATGAAGTAAAATACATTTTGATATGTTTGCTGCTGATCGATAAATGTTTCATGAGTTTGAAAACAGTATAATAGTACAGGAGTGTCATCTAACAAGGATAAAATTATATCCTCAATAGGGGAAGTCAAAAAAGAACGTACAACCTGAAGTCATGAAAAACGGGTTCGAATTCAGTTAATTTCTAATACTCTTCTCTTAAACACCTAACGATAAATCATCATAAAAAATTGCACAAGAAGTACTTGGATTTGCAATCCTTAAAAGTTCATTTGATTGCTAAGCATTACTCAGGTTTGAGGCAGACGGCTAATCAATTTTGATGAGAACCAATTATATCTCACAAGGTCTTACTAATATCTCAACATATTTGTACACAAAACCTTTAAAATAAGATTTTTGGTGTTTGTGAGCAGTTATAAGGTTTCATTAAAACGCCCTAAACATTTATAAAGCCTGTGAATTATACATAAACGGCAGTAACAAAAAATCGTAGTACAGTTAAAGTCATAAATTGTTTCAAAGTGCGCAGTGGGAAGAAACACAGTGAATTCATGCTTTAACAAAGGTGAAAACAAAAATCAGTGGTTAAAACAGTAACAAAACAAACTCATGCTCCCACGTGACAATCGTAGCAGTTAACAATACCCATATAACACGCCACTAAAGCCTACAGAGCTGGAAAAAAGATAAAAAAACAAGAATTGCATTCAAAACAAACAATTTCCAAAATAACTTTCGTTTTTTCGGGGGAAAAAATCGGCTTTGCAACATGTGCACAGTCACTCGCATTTAAGTTACGTATTCGTAATTCTGTATGAGCAACTTAAAATTTTTAAACTCTAATGAATGTATTATACCTAGGCATCCTTCTCCCTTCGTATAGTAGGAATGGTCATGGAGGAACCAAATTATTCATAACAACTCGAAATACTGACCAAACTACAGCCATTTCGTCTTACTGTGGTCACAACAAGCCCACTTATCGGTCTAGTAAGTTCTTGCTGGCGTACTCCTGCTTCCAAATAGTAAAGCAGTATACCAGGTTAGGATGAGTTCCGTTCAGGGGTATCGTAGAAGTCATTGCCTTCAGTCGGACAAATCCTCGCACTTTGTTGAGAACTTAGCTTACTAAAACAGACATTGTCTTTTCCGACTGCCTCAATAACAATAGTCTTCAAAACTTCCCTCTGTAAATAAGGGATGCCCAGTATCTGAATAAATATCTTTGAAGTAGCTCACCAGAGTCTATGAAGTATCGCAGCACTTGCATCGCTTTCAGTCTCACACAATGATAATTTATTTTGCAGTTTAAAAGTTTAGTCCAAGGTCCTCCTGTAACATTCCTCCTCCTAAACAACAGGAGACAAATTGTAATGGGGATGCAGAATGTGGAAGTCCGCCGAGGTCAATGTTGTTGGGCGTGGTTTCTTGCATCGAATTCAGGGGCCTTCAAAGCACCGGCCTGTTCACGGGGCACTCAGGGTGAAGTTCAAATCTGACAGAAAAAAGTGAACGTTAGTTTTGGTACATCTTTCTCTTGACGAAACCAATGAACGAATGCAGAATTCATGTTGAAATTTTGCGTAATTGAAGTACAGACGACTCAGATGGAAGAGTAATATGATCGAAGTGTTCAACTACGGAAACAAAGAAATTCTGAAACTCAAATAAGACGATGTAGATTAGTAGAAATTAGGAACACACAGCAAAAGAGGTAATAAAAACATTAATAAGAGATAGGCCCAAGTGTCGATATTGACTATTTTTAGACTTCAGTATTGGTTCAAAATAGAGTATTAGTACAGACCATCATTTTGATATCACTGAATCTCTATCACTTATGCTTTTTACTTTGGACGACTGAGCTTGTTTGACGAAACATGCAGGAGAGAAAGAAGCAAACTTGTTCTCCCGATATCTGTAAGATGGGACTTGCTGAACTGAAAAAATCAAGCATTCGACACAGTGGCGAGTGAGCAGTTGTGAAGAGGGTGTTATTCAACAGTGGACTTTGCAGGCAGTTTTGAGTAGAATAACAATTTATTCAAGAAATAACCCTCTGCCTGCAGAGGTAACAAAAGCTTTGTTGGCAGAAAATACTCATTTTATTTCATCAGCAATAATTCCATGGGCTGCCACCAAAATTCTGGAGGCAGTTGAGCAGTTTCTTACCCTCGGTTCTTGAGGAAGTTGAAGGAGCGAGCTTCCTCTCCTCTGTCAATGGAGCGCAGAGCCGCCATCGCTTCCTCAGGTAAGCACCAGTCGAATAACTGCAAAGAAATACTGAGCATTTAGTTCATTTTGCTTACGAATAAGAACGAAAATAGAATACAAAAATTGATGCAACAGCGAAAATTCTAGTAAGAAATTTAAAACATTGATTTATCGAAAAGAATACTGCAAACATCAAAGATTTAGATTATGTCCGAAGTTTGTGAATCCTCGGAACTTTAGTTTACCTACACGACTTGAACGTGTGTCTTCTCATGCATGCTGCCTCTAATGAACAAAACGAAATGACACTCCACTCGACCTTTAAAACGATGGATGGTCACAGACTTCATGGGTTCTCTAAACATAAGCTCCTTTGTGCAGACAAACAACTAAACCGACAGACTTGATTAATCCAAATTTCAAAAATCATAGCTAACATTCTTCCTAAAACTGGACCTTCAATGCCCATCTCCTGAAGAACACCAACGCAACAGAATGAGGCACAGCTCAGAGGGAAAAACGTAATTTTAAAATCATATACCGTAGGATATCGTACAAATAGCAAATTGTGACTATCACCGCAGCAAAGACACAATTTTGTGTTTTGCCATATCATCACAATACTTAACGCAGAGCACTACAGAAGTAGGGAGAGACTCACAGTGGTGACCAGTGTAACACTTTTGGGCAGTACAAAGTTTATTAGGTCAGAGCTAATTAGAACAGTGAAAAAACTCGTAGAATAACAGACAAGCTACACACTAATCTCTGCATATAATAAAATCCAATTTGTTTATACATAAATTTGTATTTCGTGTCCCACCTTTTCACGATGACTAAGTATCCTGCCTATATAGCAACCAAATAAAATTTATCGAACATTTAAACCCTTTTTATTTTTCCTATATAATTATATCACAAGTTTATCAACTTTATATTACTTTACATACCATACAATAAAATCCGTTGTGTATTTATTTATAAACTAGCGTACCCAGCCGTCAAAAATGACGGCAGAGATTTTGTGATAATACCCGTGCCATCAAAAATGATGGCAAATGCTGTTGGAAAGATATTAAATAAAATTACATATAAGAACGCAATGTAATATATTTAGTTTTATATATATTTACAAATGACAAACGTTTTAATTGAGTATTTCTTTAATGACAACATTTATAGTGAAAACTAAGACACTTATTTTTCTACTGCTGGAATTGACTCTGCAATTCGTATCATATTCGGGTACAATGTACCCGAATCATAGGGCAATACCCCGCCCAACTCGTATCCACGATACGGACTCTAGTATATAAGGCTCTGGATCTCTAATTTTTTTGAAAGTGACACGAAACATATAAATAAATAAATATAATAATAAATAAATATATAAATAAATAAATATATAAACACACGACGGTCATTCTTAGTATTAGATTAGATGAATACATTTGGTGTACCCTGACTGCTGAATTAAATAAGGGGAATTAACTGGAAACGAGGCATTACTAAGAAGCTGAAATAAAGTGTTTATCTAAGGCTGAGTATTGACTTCTCAATGAAAAGGGTATACATCTATTGTAAGCATTGTATTGTGGACACCAAGGGCACAGGATTACTATAGAATACGTTGTTAGCCTTTTTCCCCTTCAATGTAGAAACTCCTTCACAAAGCCCGCATCCTCTGGCAAAGCAAGCGCAAAAATTTAATAAAAAACACGTGAAATTGCTCATGCGCGGTTCTACAAGTAATGACATATAATTTATCATGACCTGTGAGTTCTCAATAATCCTGGAGGGCGTGACGGACTTGGGTATGACCACAATGCCCTGCTGGAGGAAGTATCGCAGCAGCACCTGGGCGGGAGTTCTGTTGACCAGCTTAGCCGCCAGCAGCACCACGGGGTTGTCCAGCAGTGAGGGGATCACGCATCCTGCCCTGTGAAGGAAAGTTGAATTATTATTCCACTATTCCACTACATAATAACACACAGTTTGTTGCTTGCCTGATCCGCCTCTCTCTGACGCTCTCAAGGATTTAGATAGGAAGAATTCGTTAGGGTATACATGTATTGTAAGCATAGTATTGTGGATACCAAAGGCGCATCTTTCAATGTGGAAACTCCTTCGCAAAGCCCGCGTCCACTGACAAACCAAACAAAAAATGCAGTAAAGAACACGTGAATGTTTTCACGTGTGGGTCTACTAGTTCACAAAATATAACGTAAAAAGCCAGTTTTTCCTGTTTCAAATATCAAGAAATCGATATTTCTGGCGGTAAGAAAGACTCTAACAGCCCTTGAGTCAGTTAACAACATCAAATATATGTAGAAATACCAGTTAATGTTCCAATCGGTTCTTTACATAAGTTTCTTCCCGATGTATGAGTATCCATGCTACGAAGTTCCCCAGATGCATACTTTAAGGGACACCACATAATACATGCGCAGCTGTGCCTCTAGTACTTGAGAAGCAAAATAAAGCGTACGATGCCTCAGTGCATGTAGATGTGAAGTTCTATTGTATCAGCAATTCCGATACTTGTGCATTTGAACAGTCTAATCGCAGAATCGCTCTCAACACGTGTAAATATCATCATGTTCCAATGTTTCGTCGTTCTTTGTGATCAGTATTAAAGAATTTTAGGTTGTAAAAAAAAGTGTTTTAAGTGTTTCTCACAAGGAATGACTACTTTTGTTATCTCATACCGAGTGCAGAATGCAAGGAAGAATTAATAAACATAGTAATGTTGACTATTTAAGCCTGTACGGAAGCATATCCATAAATATATCGTACCTATATCATATATCCGAAGCATAAATCACTTAAGAGTGGACAATTTTGACGAGGAAATTTAGAGAACTTTATATCAACGACGGTGGAAAACCTAGATATCAGCAGCCCTCGATAGTCTACAATGACTGGCTGTTAAGACATACAAGGAGTGAGAAGTGAGAAGTCGCGAGTAAGAACAAAAAGTGTTAGGGTACTTTATACGAGTTGGACACAAGCTTAAGGGAAAAATTTACTAAGTTCATGTACTACACGTACTTTAGATAATACAAAACTGACAAGGAAGGGCTAATGCAATATAAGTGTGAAATACAGGTTCATCTTAGAATGAACACTCATTAAATATTATGACAAAGAAAAAATGTTTATGACTACGAGTGAAATATGTTCAACATTAAAAAAAACCTTGAGTATTTATGAATACCCTCGTTCAAACAAACAGTTACGATGATGGTCACTGGTAAAAAACCACTTAGAATGCCATTAGAAGAAGTAGTATTATGAGTATTGACAATTTAGTTTAATAGGTAAAGAGGAGGGATCACCGTTCAAAGTTCATAAATTTTCACCACGTCTTTAACTGTGTCAATGAAAATAAAACGAAAAAAGTTTCTAAGAAAGAGCAATAAATGCTGAGTCCTCACTCAAATCTGGTGCCTATCCGTCCAGGTGAGCCGAAGGTGGCGTAGCTGGTGAGAACAATGCCTGTCTCACGAGAGAACTTCTGCATCTCCTGCTGCTGGAACTCCACGTGCATCTCCAGCTGCACACAACAAAGCAGCGGTACAGTAAAAGGAGCATAACAAAAAATACTTCTGTTACTTCACGTGTATCTTCACAAGGATAATGAATAGAGCTTTAAAGTTAACGAATTAGGACCAGTATTCTGTGTTAATAACTGCATATGCAAGCAGCTGTGAACGCAGGGCGAGAGAGGCTAGTACATTATTAATATTACTATTATTAATATTATTACTATTGTGACAGGCTAGTACGAGTAAGAGAAGTTATCGTACTGCACACTACGACCAGAATATTTCTCTGCTCTACTCATTTCTAGAGAGGCTGAGAGAACGATGACTGTAGCCGTCATAACCAATGAATGCACAATTACAATTTTAAAGAAAAAATACTCGAATTAATATGAGTAAGTACAGTGCATATTGGCAGATTGGGTAACTTAAAGTGAAGGTAGTGGAGAGACTGTAGTACGTAAAGAAACACTGATTGAAAGTTAAGTAAATAGAGACTAGAAAGGGACATAGATAAAATGTTAGAGTGCGTACCAACAGATAATTATAAAAATTGAATTATCTAATGGCCTTTTGCATAAATGCGTGTCCAGAATTCAAGAATACGAAAAAAAGACAGGCAAAGACTTCTTTTCACCAACATATTTTTCGCTAGTTTCAGTGTGCTTCGTTTCTTCGTAGAGGACAAAAGACGCTAAGACCTTAAAGAGACGAGAATTATTAAGATCGCGTCCTGAAGTGTGGCACTATCTTCTGGTGTTGACATGCTTAGGGTTCTCGAGCTGAGTCCGCACTTATCGAGGAAGTTTTAAGCAAGAGAGTTGAAAACCTGTTTTTTAGTGAGAGTATAACTTAATGAAATGACTGCCACCGCATGCTGAGGTAACACGCCAGGATACACCCACCAAGTAATTTTTACCCGTTCTTTTTCCTTCTCTTTCTATTTTCCAATGAAATCAGTGAGGTCAGGATTGAAGAATAGAATAGTCTAGTGCAAACCACAGCGGAAAGAAGCACAAAAAAGAGAAGTGAGGAAAACCTCATTTGATCATCCTATTATTATCTGTTCACAATCGAAATCTAGAATGGTATCTATAAGATAACAAATTCTAATTTACAGCTTGATATGGAATAAATGTAAAATGCCACATCGCAACATGCGTTGGTGACTCACTTGATTGACAGCCGGAGGCACCTTGCCAATGGCAAGCAACCGCCGGATTTGCGCCGTGCTGAAGTTGGACACTCCAATGCTCCTGGCGAGCCCTGCCTGCTTCACAGCCTCCATCTCCTGTAAGTGAGACAACGTTGTCATGATCTCACACGTGACAGTCTCAACTAACGAGTAGGATCCTAACATACGCACGTAGCCATGTAGAGATACTGAAGAGCTGAGAAATTCATAGCATAAATTCAGCTGCTCGTCGTCCTGGATGCTTGACATTCAGGACGACGAATGAATGCTTAAAGATATTTAATGTAAGAATGTAGGCAACGTATGCTGGTCTATATAGCAGACAACAGGCAACTTAACGCATGTACTTCAAACTGTAACCTACATATACATGCAACAACAATTCTATCAATAACACTAGATTTAATTGTCGGCATAGAATACCTACTACACAGACTTAGATACATAGGTAAATTACACGATAGATTACTGATTACTAGAACATATTTACAGAGCAAGTATTTCGTAATAGTATCAGCATGTTGGTCATACACACGACACTACGCTTTCAAGAAATGCAATGAATATCGCACTGTTATCAACTAATAGAAGACGGAAAACAAGCGCCGTGAGAATGATGAAGACAGTCATAGCAAACTCAAGGCCACGCAAGAATGTCTTGAGGGCACTTCAGCTGTTGGTACACTCACTGCTTCACGTAATCACAGTGATAAGAAAAAAAAAGCTACGACCAACTGAAGTTATCCTGAAGTTATCATACAACACAACATCACAGAGTACTTCAAAAAGCATAAGAACAAGAACAATTCATTCCTAAGTAGAAACCAAAATATACTGCATATAACATTTATATACACTGAACCAGAAAAACTATCACGTTCGTCAATGCATGCATGGAACAAGAAACTTATAACGGCAAGAACAGTGTTGGATGAAGGAAAAGTGAATGACTAAGAACATTTAAGGAAAACATTGATCGTATGAGACTAGCCAATTAAAGTTCTACTAGGTATATTCGCACTGCTGCCACACAGCTTTAGTTACCACGTGTAACAACACACGAAATTCTACAAGTTAATTCGATAATGAACGTCTGTAGAGTGGAACTCTTTCAGGCACGAGATAATGATAAACTAAGGAGAAAAAATATTGGAGTTATCTCGGTGACTCAAATTTCTGAGGATACAATGTTCCTGACACTAGTTTATGTGATGAGGCAACCGCTCATGTGTCAGGAGAACGACAAATATGATACGAGAATCTGGGTGTCAAAACACCATCGTATCGAGGGTACTTCATCGAGATCGTCCGAACGTGAATGGGCGATTTGAGATCACGTGCAATAGCACCTAAAGTTTATTCTTTTTTGTCGAGAGATCAGTTTCAGCAATTACTTACCTTGATAACTTGACGAAATATGTGACACCAGAATTGGCTGATTTTCAACCAACTAGCATTTTCCAGCAAGATGGTGCACCATTACCTTGAGAATTGCATGCTCGTGGGTTCCTAAATCTCGATGAACAGATACCTTTATTCTGGACGTTTGTATGGGATTGTGTTGATAACACCGTGTGTTGAAGAAAATTATGGAACATCAACGAATTGAAGCAAAAAACAGTGATATCATTGCTACCACAGACGAAATTTTTCTACAGCGAACGCGACAAGCAATCGAGTACCGTCTTATACTTAGTGCAACTGATGGTGCTATTACAGATAAATATCAAATGAGGTGCATATAAAACTTCAATATGTACTCCTTATATTGCAATAACTTCACAAATTTGTTCACACAGTAGACTTTGTACTGAATTGATAAAATTGTAAAGATATTTTATGAGGAGCCTGTAGAAGCTATAGTAGAGCACCCTAAGACGACTGCTAATCGTCACGACTAACTGTAGGTCACACGATGCTCTGGGCATATTGTGCATCACTAACTGCTCTTACTATTTGAACATATTTTATTTCATAGAAAATATAAAATAAGATGAAATCAGAAAAAACAAATCGATGAGGGATTTCCACAACGGCATGTAATGATGACATTATTGTAGCAATAACACAAGGACAGTTTAGTTACATTACGACTAACGAATAATGACGGAGAATTGTTTCCATTGAGTTGTAAAGACATCTTTACAAACTCCTGCTGCTGTATTGTTGTTCTTCAAGCACACAGCAGCTTGGATGACTCACTACTGGCAATAAGGATCCTGGGTCTGTCGCTTGATTGCAAGTACACAAAGCACTCTGCACGTACGTACACAATAGTGAAGAATATTCTAAACAGAGTATTTCTGTCACGCAGAGCACGCCTAGATTACCGGTTTAGAATCATGTCGCATTTGTTACACTATGGTGTTGAATGACACACATGGCGGCAGACTAACTAACTCATGAGAACAACACTCGAAGGCAACACAGAGCGAGCATACAGGAAGTAAAGACGAATGTGATAAGAAATCATGCTTCTGAAAAATTAAATACTAATCGTCAATTGGTGATTCAGGTTACCTCCACGATGGTGATGAGCAAATATTTTGAGTGAGAGAAAGTTTCAAAAGGGGAAAAATTCACCAGCATTGAGAAAAATTAATGAGCAAGAACAGGTTCTAGGACAAATGAAAATGCTAAAAATCAAAGTCTTTAATGACTATAGTCCATAGAAAGTGTTTATGTCAGTAGTGAAATGGTGATAGGGGTTACTTAGTTTTTAAAGCATGATGAGACAATACAGTAACTTATTTGACATATTCAAAGCTTGAAGCAACTCACACCCTACCTTCCAAAGTCTGACGTGGTCTGTGCTGTAGTCCACCATAAGCTGACCATCCTTGTCCAACGGGAACATGGTGTGATCATCGACGTACTGCACAGCAGACAACGAGTCACACACAACGAAATATAGTGCATCTCCTATGAGTTAATGATTTGAGTTATACCAAAGTGACAGCAACTAAAGGCTTCTACAGAGGAAATGTTACACACCAAAACATCGAGACTGTAGGGGCTGTTACGCTACCACTCATGCTTTTGTATCTCACCTGCACGGAAGAACAAGACGAACAAAGAGAAATCAAAAGGATAATCTAAAAATAAACAAATATATGAGGTAGATCCTCACTGCAAAAATACTTAAAAATTTAGGGAGTCTAACAATGTTTTTTGCTTCTTTTATGGCTGAAGAACCTTCTCACTGGAAGCAATTCGTCAAATTGGAACGCTTCATGGTTATCGATATTTTATCTTAAAAAAAATCGTAGAAATTCTGTTGAATTCTGAGCGTTTAAAATAATATGTCACGAGCCAAAGGTGTGTTGCAGTGGAAAATCAATTGTTTTACAGCAAAACTCGTCCTGCATGCAGACACTTACAGGTTTTGATTGGTCACAGCCTTCATTGTTTTCCACAACTGGGGAGTAGTAATAAAAACGTATAATACGCACTTAGCTTCTCAAAAAGTTATTTCCCAGCTACAGAGATTAATGATTGTTTGCATTCGGCTCCTAACCAGAACGTCATCTGAAAACTGTATGTCTTCCATTTGCTTGTTTTTTGTAACAAAAACTTGTACTTTGGATACGAAGAAACTGCGTTCTGCCGAACCTTGTTTATACGCAACGACAACAAATATCCCAACGCAAAAAATATCCTCAGTGTGACAACCAGTATCATTAAAGCGATAGCAAAAATATCTTCAGAGTGACAACATATATCCTCAAAGCGACAACAAATATCCTTAGTATTATAATAAATATTCTCAGTACTACGACAAAAACTGCATTAAATGCGGCAACATGTATTCTGAATGAGACGGTTAATATGGTGAAAACAATAAGAAATATCCTAAACGCTAAAACATTCTGCTCATCCTGAATGAGATAAAACATTTCTCGGACGCAACCTCAAATTTCCTGTGTTTTGCTGCTATACTTGGACTGGAACCTTCATGAAAATGGTGGAGCAAAATGTGCTTAAAATGCACCGACGCATTCTGAAAAGCCTTCATAGGGCACAACTGATTCTTAATGACATCAAACCCGTCGGTGGTTACATTAATATACACACAGTGTACCCCCTCTGATTACGATAAATCAGAAAAAAATGTTTTCCCCTCAAACACCTAAGAAACATGGAAACAACATCTTAAATCTACTTACCAGGTTATTTGAAAGTTATTTGAATTATTTGAAAAACGTCAATTAAGGTATAAAACCAGTAGTAGCTAAAAAAATTCACGTCAATTGACGTGGAAAACCACGAACGGGTTGATGGAAGCAAGCAAACGATAATTTCACAAAAGAACGAGGACACTGAATGACTTCTCATTAAAAGTGAAAAGATAAGACATCTACAGAACCTGGGTTTGAACATTGTCCAAAGTCGACAAACTCACCTTGAGACCTACGGGCGCATGGATGAGGTACAAATCCACGTAATCCAAGCCTAATTTCTTCAGGGATTTTCTCAAGAACTCTTCAACTTTTCCTTCACCCAGTGCAATAGTTGGTAGCTGTACAGAAGAAAAACGCAAATATTTATAAATATAAAGCTAATATTATGAATTGTAAAGCTAATACTAATATGAATTGCAACACTAATAATAATATAAATTAACAAATGTAAAGTTAATATTAATACTTGCAATAACCTCCCAGTAGTACTACATGTACAGAATATTTCACAACAAACGGAACCCTCTCTTTGAATGTTGATGAATTGCTAACTAACTATCCAATTTAAATCTTTTTTCTTCAGTTCGATGCAGAAAATTGTTTTCAGTTTTAAAAGCATTACTTCAGTATACCTTAGCTTTGTAATTCTCATAATAACTCATAAAAGACAAAAAATCACCAAGTTTTTTTCAAAGTATGTTTAATACTTTTTAATTCACATGTATAAATCGAAGGCATAAATTATTGAATAATTGAATAAAAAACAATCGGAAAAAGTGAAGAAATAGAACATAAACAAAGTAGTGATCCAATGTCTATACGAGTAAATAAAGGAATTAACAAACTACGATGGAATAAATGGAAAAAATGAAAGTAGGATGTTCGAATAACTACAAAATTTACGAGACGACTATGCTTCAATAAACACATAGTAACTAGGCCATCATTGTCCGCCTGGTGGCAACTACAACTAGTAACTAGGCCATCATTGTCCGCCTGGTGGCAACTACAACTAGTAACTAGGCCATCATTGTCCGCCTGGTGGCAACTACAACTAGTAACTAGGCCATCATTGTCCGCCTGGTGGCAACTACAACTAGTAACTAGGCCATCAGCCTCCGCCTGGTGTGGAGGTGATAGGGAAGCCCTACAATCAAGGTCGCACTCACGCATGTGTCGCATGAGCATTGCCAAACAGGCCGAACTGATGTTTCTCTCACTTCATGTGCAATTATTATAATCTAAAATGATAATTTTAAGTATTATGATTATCATTATTATTATCTTTCTAGTTTAAATATGATCAAACACATTTGTATGTTCAATACAAACAAAATTGAGCAAAGAAAGAAGAATATGTTTTCATTTTCGAAATGTGCAAATAATGTCATTCAATGCTACATTCACGATAATCTTTACCTTGGTAGTAACAAAAATTCCCCTCCTGTCTCCCCCCCAGCGGCGGATGCCCTCCCCCACGGCCTCCTCGTTCATGTAGGAGAAGGCTGTGTCGATGTGCCTGTAGCCGTTCCTCAGGGCGAACTCTACAGCTGCAGCCATGGGCTCAGGTTCTCCCTGAGAAGGCAAAGGTCGGTAGCAGTGATACACACGGTCAATTTTACAATTCCTATCTTGCTTCTACAGTAAAATAACTACAGCTATTTGATCCAAATAAAGCCTATCCCTAATTAGCTCCATCACTGTGAACGGTCAGATAGACGTCAAAATGACCAACAAGCGACCTCATCAGAAGTTTGAGAGATGTTTACAAACAGACATTCATGAAGGCTATAAACTTGCAACTACAACGTATCTTATTTTTCACTATTCTTTCAAAGCTCATCATGAGTCAACAGTTTCTAGTCTTTCATCGTGCGTTTGATGAGATGTCTACCCTGAGTAGTTGAGTCATGGTGAAAGCAGTTGAGTATGCATGTCTATCTTGCTTACGTCTACCCTGAGTAGTCGAGTCATGGTGAAAGCAGTTGAGTATGCATGTCTATCTTGCTTACGTCTGTCTTCGTGATAAATAAAATGATAAATAAAATAACCACAAAACGTAGCTGGTACTGAACATCACAAGAGGAAAGTTGACCCTCACAAACAGACGTGTTCTTGTAATAATCATTGCAAGTTCAACAACAGATACGAATAGCCTTGACCATGGTCAAGAGTGACTGCACGAACCTCAGCCGCAGAATTAGAAATTTCCTCCATTAGTTGCTATCGCTTGAAGAGCTTAAGATAAGACTGATAATTACCTAACCTAACCTCCCCTTCAGTCCTGTGAATGTTGGTTTTATTCTCACCGTTGCTTGCAATGTCAAAACTACGTTTCATGAATTTTATGACTTTAAGAACTATGGAGGAAACTGCACAGTGTGCTGACGTGAAACACAGAGGATGTTCACCTCCCCAATTAATCAAAATTTTATCATATACATACATATATATATATATATATATATATATATATATATATATATATATATATATATATATATATATATATATATATATATATACACAAATGATAATGTGTTTATAAATACAACCATCCAGAATAATATAATCTTGCGTTCCAATTGGTTTGTGGATTTTGAGGTCAGCGGCGAGTCACAATTCATGTGACATGGAAGACCAAGCGGCTCAATAAGCTGTGAAAATTAACTGAATTCAAGTTAGTGTTATAATTCGATAAGTGAAACATTAACCACCATGAGAAACAGCTGACTCTAACTGCAAAACAGATCACTCGTCTCGTTTCTGATGAAAATTAGGAATAGCAAATGTTAATAGTAAAATTGAGTGCAGGTGTTTGTGGTCACAACTAGCATTCGTGCATACAGACCAAAATAATTCTTAACTAAATTGAAAGTGAAAAAAACTATTCGTTAGCACTTGACGTGATGTCTTTGAAGTGAGGATCGTGGATGCCAGCAGGACTTGGCCTCCTACCATATTATAATTAATACGAAAACTAAAAGATGGATCATCTCACCAGCCAAGTTCCAGCAGAAGCAGGACTGCGTCATCGTTATCTTAAGTAGAAATTATTACAACTGAGGAAAACAAGAGAAATGAGCTCACCTGCCAGCAGCCCAGGCCAAGAAGAGGCATGAAGTTTCCATCGTTGAGTTGCACGTGTGTTCCATTCATCACAGTGCCAGCCATTGGTCTCTGCTCACAAGAGACGTCACACAATTATAGCAAAATTCTAAGCTTATACAGGGTGGCGCATAAGTAACGCACCCTTTTAAAAAATTAATAATAAATAAAGTATTACCGCAATATACACTGGGTATCTGTAGACAGGATACGACATGTAAATAAACTTTAAAGAGTTCCTCTATCGTTTGCAATTATCCCCATCGTTATACCTTTCATAGTTTATTTATTATTAATTTTTTAAAAGGGTGCGTTACTCATGCGCCACACAGTATAACATGACATTTCTCTCACTATACACAAGGTCAGCTGTTAAGCTTTCATTGCGCTACTTATTTTTATGGTAAAACAAATATTATTCGCAGGGAATATGACAGAAGGGCATCAGCATTTCATGAAACTGAATCATTCAGGACATGTTGGGAAATGGAAGGTAATTTACAGAAGAGCGCTACAAACGCTACGTCTACAGTGTTGTAGAGAAGTTTGTAGCTCATTTGATTCAAACTTTCGCTATTATCATAAAAAAATTTAGATACAAAGTGCGGCAACAGAATTTTTTTTCCCAAGCGCTTCGCTTTGAAAAAAAAGGAAGTTATGTTGCCGCACCCTGTACATAACACACAAAGTAAATAAATCATACTGATTCAATTACATCTATCAATTCCAGCACTTTAAATACATATAATGTGACACTTTTCTTTTGGTAATTACGAAGATTCCTTGTTATCACAGAGGCAGATTATATGAACATCAATGTTGTGTGATGTGCCACTCAGCCGGCAAAAGGGACTGAATATTGTCAATTGAAAAATAAGCTTTCAGCAATTGTGGAAAACAGTGAAAACAACTAGAGGGGCTTTATACTCTGCAACCGAGTAATTGTCAAACACAATTTTCACTGCGATCTTCGTTCCACAAATTTGGGTATCCCAGTAAGAAAAGGCGCTGGCGTCAATTCCTCCAGCACAGAGACGCTAAATCAGCGCTGAATGTTCAAATGGTATGTAAAAAATTAGTGTCATTAAATTAATCTCTTAAATTACAAAAAGGAACCCGCAGTTATGAGCACAATCACATAGCATAATCCATATTTCATTGAGAATCTACTTCATCTTTAGAATAACATTAGACAATCATCAAGTTCTCACCCACAGAAGACGAGTTTGGAATGAGGAAGATAAACACATACAAGTTCCCTGCAAATGGGGAGTCAAAATGAAAGCTAAATATTCTAAGACTCTCACTGGTATGCACAAACATCTCAAGTTCAGATATGTTTTAATACGCCGTTTATTCAAGCTGTCAGTTAAGGTAGCCGCCGATAGTAAATAAATTTAAATGACTTACGGTGTAGATTAAGACCTTAATTTAAATGATAAAATGTGCATTATTTGTCATAATCAACTGAAATAAGATTTTATTTCATTTCATGTAAACTACGAACGATACCAGGGTTATATTTCAAATCTGTAACTCAGCTTAGACAAGTAAAATGTATGATTCAAACAGGTGAACTTGAAATACTAGTTAGTTCAATGTAAACTTGACCACAATAAATAGACTTATAGACATTATCCCATGGGAGTCAAGTAAAAAATATTTTACTGTTGCAATAAATGATTCACAATATCTCCGTGAATCATTTATTGCAACAAAAAAACTAGCAATAATCAACAAGATACAAATTACAAACAGTGTTTCCATCAAGCTGAAAAGTATATCACAAATCGTAGGTAGATCTTGATACCTGGACATGTAAGTGTGTTGTTGTAGTGAATAAAGTGATTGACTGAAGCCCGGCGGAAACTGTCATCGATCACAAGTGGAGATTTAAATTAATGAAGCTTCTCAGTTTTGAGTCTTCAATGCTAGGACTTTATTTGCTACAATCGCCAAGTTGCTGAGATGATCAGTGCTTGCAGTTCTAGAATAGAATAGGACAAGAAGAACGAGCAACTTGGTTCAATATTGTGTCGCTACCCAAGTCCCATGCCGTCTAAAGTTAAGGCAACAATTACGCACATGCATCATAATCATACACAGACAATTCAGTCACGCACATGCACTGCAATCCTACACAAGCCCTAGGAGTTGGGAGGATATAGGATCAGTACTTTATAATACTGGGGGCTATTTATCCATTGCCATAGGCGAAAGCCGAGAAGTACCACTGCTTATCAAAAAATAATAATAAATTCCTTCAATGAGCCAAGCAATGGTCATAAACCACAATTTTGGAAAGCTATACCTATAAATTGTGAAGACGATTGAAACAATAACAAATTTTGAAGATAATAATCACCTAGTGTTTCAAATTCATTAAAAGAGAGGCATAAGACAAAGCAAAAAATTGTAATACAAATATTAAATTTCAGACCTTATGAAGCATCACAATATTGACTCTTGCCTAATCTTGACTGATGCCGTGGGTTTCATTGGAGGAAATGTAAACCAACAAAAAAGCAGTCCTTTTCCTCCACGAAGGTGAGTTTCTAACTGACTCTCGCAATCTCAAATTCCACCGACGAAGATGGCAGGAGTACGTACCCGCCACGACCTCGCCATGCCATCATTTCCTTCAAGCAAGGAAAAAATCCCGCAGGCTTCGAATTTTCTTACAGCAGACGCCCAGTACGTTCCTGACCGTCACAGCTGAGGTAGTTCATACAAGCAACAAAGTAAATTCTTGTTTTCTACGAAGAATTAAATGAGTAAAGAAAACGACAGCAGGACATCGAGGACGCAAAACGTTCTCGGTGGAAGTGCGGTCTCCTGCGTGTTGACATGGTCATTGTTCCGAGCTAGGAATCACAAGAAGACCTTGGCAAATCGAAAGAAATGCACACAATACACAATATTGCTTTGAACTTCCACACGCTAGACGATCGTCGGACACAACGCTTTGCAATGACAGTAAGTAGTCTGAAAATTATCTTTTAATAACATAGTTGCTCACCAAACTACACACTCGACAAACAGAATACAAGCACTCTGCTACCTTCAAGAAATTTTTTATTACAACTCAATTTCTTGGTCATTTAATACAGCAACGTGATTAGAATACTGATAGTAAACAACGAATGTCTGTTCGTTTTTCAGTGAACTAGCATTAATAAATTACTTAGCGGATACACATTGAAAGGTGCAACGAACGATTGCATAATCATTAAATATTGTCGTAATTGGCACTAATATTATACACGAAATTGAACTCATGACTCACAATTAGATCTGTTTTGTAAAAAAAAATTCATACAACATAATTCATTTCAACTTGTATCTTCATTCAGAGAAACTATGTATCAAGAAACATATCTAACTTCTATATGGAGTATTTTTCATGAGTTCTGAAACACAATGTTTCTGTAAGCAGTAAAATTTTGCAAACAAACACCTTTTGTGCACGTGAAAACTCGGGTTACGCTATGGAGATCTGTACTACTTTCTTTCGTGCTCTCTAACATTTCTTGCGTACAATGAAGGTGTGCCCAGCAGCAAAATTGCCAGCCTCTCTTGCGTACAATGATGATGTGCCCAGCAGCAAAATTGCCAGCCTCTCTTGCGTACAATGATGGTGTGCCCAGCAGCAAAATTGCCAGCCTCTCTTGCGTACAATGATGGTGTGCCCAGCAGCAAAATTGCCAGCCTCTCTTGCGTACAATGATGGTGTGCCCAGCAGCAAAATTGCCAGCTTCTCTTGCGTACAATGGTGTGCCCAGCAAAGATATCTAAATCCACCACCTACCCACCACACTGCAGAGGTGTAAGGTTGAGGATAGTAGTAATCAGGGGTTACTGGTAGCAGTGATACCAGCAGTGCACATGTTCACTACATTATCTTCCAGTCATGTGGAGAGTGAGAGGTTCGGGTACGACAACATAAGACTTCGAAGAAAAACAGAAAAAGCGACTCAGTTTGTTCGAATACCAATACCACTCTCTAACATATCTATTTTACTTTTCTTATGGCTGATAATTTATTCGCGTCGATCCTAAAAGCCTCTCACCATCTTAATGATCGATAACTGAGGTAAGTTTTCATTGGCTTGAAGAATTTGAATTTATGAAAAATTTCCTTCATTATGCGTTGTTTACTAAGACATTTATCAACACAGTCCTTTAATTATGATTAAACTAGACAGTTCCCGTGGAAGTTTGACGGTTTGGATTTGACTGATTTGAAATTATTATGAAGATGAATGTATTAAAGATTTACGACGAATTATTGTGCTTCAAATGAATATTTTTCATTAATATATACAGAACTTATATTGTGCAGCTTATCTACCGATAACATGACCCAGATAGTCCCCGTTGAAATTCTTTGATTTTAAAGTGATAAAATTCAGGATCTATCAAATAAAATACATTTTTCACTTTTACTCGTGGTATAATCAGAATCTGAATATTTTTCATGAATGTATATCGAACTATCATTTTCTATTTTATCTACCGATAACATGGCCGTATAAGAGAAGAAAGCTAATAACGGAAAAAATGGCGTGTTTTATAATGAACCGGCGCCTTTGGTATCCACAATACAATGCTTGTAATACATGCATACCCGTTCTGATTTCTGTTCAATAATTTTTCTTCAGTAATAGATAGGAAGTAATGGGACAGACACACAAATACAGAGAGAGGGAGAGAGAGAGATGGAGATACATAGTCGATTATATATGTAGATGACTGCGTTGTCAACACTATTAAATTAACATGACATAAATTATAGATTTATGTTTTTCCAAGATTTACATGTTAATTCAAGAAGTAATCTTAACAACCGTAGCTTAATATTTTCCTGAAGATGAAAGCATAAATGACAATAAAAGTAAACAGAAAAATCATCACATTAATGACTAATTAATAATTTAATTATTGAAGAAACATTATTGAACTGAAATCAGAACGGGTATGCATGTATCATAAGCATTGTATTGTGGATACAAAGGCACCGGATCACTATAAAATACTCAATTTTTTCCGTTATTACTCTTCTTCTCTTACACGGCCATGTTAAATAAGATACACAATAGAAGCTGTGTATATATTTATGAAAAATATTAAGATTCTAATGGCATCACGGGTAACAACTAAAAAATGTATTTTATTTCATAACTCCTTAATTTTATCACTTTTAAACTAAGGAATTTCAACGGCTACTATCTGGACCATGTTATCGGTAGATAAGATGCAGAATGGAAGTTATGTATATATTAATGAAAAGTATTCATTATAAACACAATGATTCGACGTAAATCTTTTATACATTCATCTTTATAATAATTTCAAATGAGTCAAATTGGAATCGTGAAATTTCCATATGAACTGTCTAGTACACGTATAACCATTCTGATTTCAATTTAATAGTTTTTCTTCAGTAATAGATATGAATTAATGGGACGGACACACACAGAAAGAGAGATACAGAGAAATGGAAATACATTGTGTAGTATATAAGTAGATTATCAAATTACATGCATAAACAGGAAGCAAAGTTAACTTGAATCGTTGCCTAGTAACCATGCATTTTTTCCTAAAGGCAAAATCTCACGCGTGAACAAACGCTCTTTGTAAATGTGCGCATTTAAGCTGTACGGTACAATTAACCTGAGAAAATGGCGTAAGATCACCTGCGTGTGATCACAAAAATTGCAGGCACCCTCATCCCAGCTTCACACGTACAGGACGTGAACGGCAAGAGCTCACACTCAAGGCTGCCCACTCCGTATACAGGATACAATCAACCGGTTTGCAATACAAGCAACACTTGCGAATCCTTCGGCAATCATTATTCTAGCAAACTACAAGAATTCAGAACAAGGATAAAGAGAAGATGGCATATATACAGGGTATCTCAAAAAAATGTACTCACCCTTTAACCGTTGCTAACATGCTGTCTTCTTTGTGTTGCAGGTGTGAGGTTCGAACCTTTGCGAACATGATTAAATGTGTTTAAAGAATCATGTTCGCAAAGGTTCGAACCTCACACCTGCAACACAAAGAAGACAGCATGTTAGCAACGGTTAAAGGGTGAGTACATTTTTTGAGACACCCTGTATATTGTGATTGCAAGTATACATATTGTACGAGGGCAGCTAGCACATTTTATTTCACTACCACTAGACCCACACGTGAAAATTCACGTGTTTTTACTGAATTCTTTCGTTTGTTTGCCAGTGTACGCTGGTTTTGCGAAAGAGTTTCCAGATTGAAGGATGTGCCTTTGGTATCCACAATGCAGTGGTTACAAACCTTTCGAATTTCCTCCTATCTAAATCCTTAAGAGCGTGACAGATAGACGAACCAAGTAACAAACTGTGTATTATTATATAGTGGAATTGTGAAGTTTATGCGATGCATCATAACACAGCTTGCCATTTTCCCCCTACATTAGTAGGGTAGCACTTATACGGCAAGAATAAATCGATTACCGCAGGAAAAATGTTCAGCTCTTTTGCTGCTAAAATTAAGTGGCTTATTAAATAAGAGTACAGGGTGCGTAGGGTATATGGGGACATTCTTTCTCTCGTTTTGTTTCGTTCGGTATCCTCAGATACCTTACGCACCCTGTATTAGATCTGAATGCATTTTCAGCCTTTGTAGTGGTGTCGTCATGGAGTTTAAACGCCGCAGTATCGAACTCCAATGCAACTCCGGCCACGATGAGCATACATATCCTTTTGATTACTAAGCCACCTAGGAAAAACAAACATAACCGTACCATATAGAATTTAAACAATGCCATAAATTAAGGCGAATTATTAAACAACTAATGTATGTGAAAATACTTTGGCGTCTTTTAATAAATTCATTTCTTTAGTTTGCCAGTCGACGCAGCCTTTCCGAATGAATTTTCAGATTGAAGCAGAAGGCTAATAACGGGAAAAAATAAAGTATTTTATGATATTCCAGCACCCATTGGTGTCCACAATAAAAGGCTTACAATCAACATGTATACCCGTTCCATTGACAACTAATTACTTAGCTTGAGATACACAGTTTATTTCAGTTCCTTAGTAATTGCTTGTCTCAAATGAATGTCCCTATCTTATTGAGCAGTGACTTGAAATATATTTAAAAAAATAAATGCATAATTAATTATAAGCACGACGGCTTTCATTATATTGTCTACATAGATTATTCGGCAAGGCGTTTTCACTTCATAACAAACACGTAAAATGAATATGAACGGTTTACAATGATCCTGTAGTGAACCAAATCATAATTCGTACATGAAAGGCGTATACTACATTCATTACCCGTACTTCTCACGAAGAAATAAAGAACAGAATTGCATTATTAATCTATATAATTTCACATAAAAACAAGCTGGAGGATAAACATCAAATTAATTGGGATTATAAGTAGGTAATTAAGAATGAATTATAAGTAGGTAATTACATTTTAATCATATGCAGGCAATTACATTCGAATCATAAGAACAATGAAGAAGTTAATTAAGGCCAGTAATGTAAAGTGAATTACTTAAACAGAGTCAGGTTATGACTACTTACGAATTATCTTGAGTAATGATAAGCTCTGTCACGCTCCACACATCATGTCTGCGATGTTATGTGAGTGAGTGGAATACGTGATAGCCTAATAATATAAGGACTTAGAAATTTGTTCAAATGCAGTCTATTCTTCTGAAGAAACAATGTTCATCAAAAGTAATAACAAAAATCTGAGACAAAACTCAAAAAATGCGGCAGACGTTGTCACGACACTGTTGGGTATCGCTACCGATATCTTAGTCTGACGTTCGTAATAGGGATACAGAAGTAATATTTTACGTCGTTAGTAAGTTAAAGAAGTAATACCTGTGTAGTTAGAACCTCACTGTAACGTGAACACAATTATACTCAATAACCTTGAGTTTCAACAGGGACTCTGAAAGTCATTTAAGCAACTAAGCGCTTGAAATTAATTGGAAGACTTACTCGGAAGAAAATAAAATCCCTGGAAGAAAGAAGATACACAAGAACCTTACCTTGAATATTGAGTTGATAAGATTACAGGACGTTCGATAGAGTCTAACTACGAGACGCACGCATCCAACCACTTCCACTGCTCGATGTTGACTGAAGGTTGCACCCGCAACACCTGTGCCATATATCTAAGCCGGATGGAGGACAACCTACTGAAGGGAAACAGAGAGATGGCTCCACGATACTTGAAATGCTTTACGCTCTCCATGCCGGACATCACGAACGTTTCTATAGGTCACTTACGAATTCTGAGGGAAAAACCATACACAACGATTTTCCTGGGCATGCGGACGATGTCTTCATCAAACGGTTCACCTTTCCTTTATTGTAGATCCAATACTATCAATATTTTTGATGATCAAAGGCAATGACGCGACTCAGAGAGAGGAGTCACTAAAAGTTAAGAAATCACAATACATGCAAGGATTATCATCATGAATTCCGATGTTCACCACGGTAATAACAGAACAAAATGATCGATATAAACGTGAAAACATGTGTTACGAAAACTACCATCTCGGTGGTTCGTGACACATAACTAGAACAACGCAATGCATCTGTACTTCTACGCCGCCACGTACCTGATAGTACACGCCACGTACCTGATAGTACTCGCCACGTACCTGGATAGTACTCACCACGTACCTGATAGTACTCGTCACGTACCTGATAGTACTCGTCACGTACCTGATAGTACTCGTCACGTACCTGATAGTACTCGTACATGCCCCGTGGTGCAGGGTCGAATGGAGGTGGAGGAGGAGGAGGCGGTCGCACGGGGGGCTGCATCTTGGGTTTGCGGTTAATTTTATTGCGATGAGCATCTCCGCCGAAGGCGTTTGCGTTTGATTTGCGGTTTCTTTGGCAATGATCGCACGTCCTGATGACGAGGGTCACGTCACGCTGTGGGTTGCACCAGTAGTACTGCTTTCGGATAGCGTCCAACGTTTTTTTCTCACCAAGATGACCTTCGATGCAGGAGAATGACATGAAATTAGAGAAGTACGAGGCAGCTTTCCGGGTTAATATACTTTAAAATCACCCCATCCAAAATAAAGTTCGTAGAGGTCAGGTTAAAATGCGCAACAGTTGTAGTGAATTTGAAAGGTTGGGTCGACCAGGATTTTTTCCAGCAGGATCCCACTGTCCGTGTGATTCTAGAATAAAGTGATTCTAGAAAACTGGCAAAATTTCAAATTCTGCCGGACAGTAAGTTTTGCAATTACTTAGATGCAATCATTTAGACAATTGTAAACAAAATTGTCGAATGTCTTCTAGAGACAGCGTTTCAGTTAACAAGGGAGTGTAAAGTGAAAGAATTTACCTGTTACGCTGCACGCTTGTTTGGAATGTAGTGTAGACTCCGTTGACGAATATTCGTTTCAAGACCAAGCTCGTAAACCGAGCACGTGATTCTCACTGACAATAATTTCAACTTATGAACCTGCTCCTGCATCCAAAAGTATTCATTTGAAACAAAATATTTATGGGATTTCACTTAATTTCCCAACAAGTTTTACGAAGGAAACTTTTATGTTTATATAAATAACTATATCAGCGTCATGAATGAAAAAATCGATTACATAAAATATGAGAACGCTGAATTATGGAACAATAATTGATGTTTAACTGATGTTCATGAATAAATATAACGAGAGTTCTACAACAAAAGTACGTCATTATTTGCACTTCAGAATACCGAAAATTGAGACTTTGAAAGGCAGACAAGAGTTAATGAAATGACCTATAATTTGAGGAAGAGAAGGATAAACATCAAGTGCAGTGGACCAGAATATTGAGCATGGCAGACGAAGGAATTGGTAGCGGTCAATGCGTCCCGAGCAATGAATAGGAACTCCAGCACACGTTTGACAGAGAGATGAGCAGCACACAGACGGGCCGGACATTACACTGTCCAGAGCACGAAGTAAATATCCAAGTTTTAAGCTCAATATCAGTTTTAGGAGCTGGCGTGTGCTATCTGGGCTAGGAAAACAACAAAGGCATCACGAATTTATTCCAGTTTAAAACGTGTGCATTTTTTTGCGAGTACAAATTAGACGTCTGGTGTTTGAGTTACAATGTGACTATCACAGTACACAGCTGCTCGTTTGGATGACGGTGTGGTGCGATGACCTCAAAATTGATCTAGGAAATAAATTTACAGTGAAACAAACAGTTGCAGTTACATTTTCAATAACCTAACACAAGTCTGGCTGTATTAACACACTTTTCCAAACTCGGGCTGCAAGTACAATCAAATATTTTTCTTATTCAAGGAAATCAATGCATTTTCTTTGTTTGCTTTTGTAATTGGAGAGGATTCTCATGAACTTGGCTCTGAGATAAATACGAGTATATTGCGGTCTAGAGCTCCACCGGACGCACGAGTACAATGCATGAAACGGGCGATGGCAGCAGTAGCTAGCAGTCATTGCAAAATTGGTTGATGGTTTGACGTGCGTAAATACGAAACTTACCCTCACATTGAATGTTGGAGCAATTGTCAACATGATATTTGGTGATGCTTTTTTGAATTTAGAATGGTGTTTGAAATATTTATTTAGAATAGAATAGAATAGAATAAGGCAATAGGAACGAGCCGTCTGAGCCGTTTCATCTCGTCTGAGGTTTACTTCAATGATCATAATCGTTCAGCCCGTCTGCTTGTCCGCGAAAAGTTCAACGTTTTAATGACAGTTAATCTTCAAAACTTTGCCTTACTGTGGAGAGTAAAAAAGTACAAATTTTATTTCGTTAAACCTGACGTAATCGACACCATGAATATATTTTCATTAAAATTTGCATACACTTCTTTAATGTTTACACTTCGTCGAAGCTTGCAAATTCTTTAATACCTGCTACATTTCTCTCAGTAAGTGGTGCAAAGAAGTTAGTTAATTATTTTCAAATTTAGTCTAAAAGTTAAATAATAATACATTATTATAAATCAAATCAAATATTTGAAGAAGCTACGATAATTGAAAGCGAATATTTGATCATTCCTTCACTTGAAAGAAGTTCCGGCACACAATACGTGTGTTTCCTCACCCAATTCGCTGTGGATGGTCCGGACAAGCTGCTCAACATCTCCTTTCTTTATGACGCGCTGGACGCCGCAAGTCACGTCATTGACGTCCACTTCCATGCCCTCCATCTCATCATCTTCGTTCACTTCCCCTTTAACTTTCTTTCTCTCCTTCAATTTTTTTTGACGTAAGTGTACAAGGAAAGGTAGGCCAGCCTGATCCAAATTAAACCCATAACTACGACATTGTCTCGTAAATATGAACTTGGCTTTTCTTCTCTCCGCGGCAGCCAGGAACGCGATTCGCAGCGGAAGGCTGCCATCAGTCACAAAGGCAAGGTATTCGTCGTAGACTTCAGGGTCCATTCCCCCGAATTCTTGAGGTGGAGATGACATAGTTGACCTAAAACACAACAAATAGTCTCAGCACATTACTGTTCAATTAATTCATATTATAAGACGGGATTTCGCTAGTAAAGATTACTTCAGACAGGGAATGCTTCCGAGCCGAGAAAGAAGATAAGAAACGATTCACTATCACGGTGCACAAGGGAGTACTTAGTTCAAGCATTAGCTTAAATATTGATTTGCGTTTGTCAATAATTATATAAACGTTGTATAAACCACCTGCCTCACTGACATTTCTTGAGTCACTAGGAAACTAAAGAGTATTCCCTGCAAGCAGAAACAATGATGTTGCCAGATGTCGCTACTGAGATCCTACGCCGCGTTATTGATCTGGAATGCGTTTACTGAGTAGTTCATAAATACAACTTGAAGGTTGAGGACTCAAAAAAAGTAAAATATATACAAAATAAGTTAGTTGGCGGCGGAAAAAAATATCACAGAAAAAGGCAATCATCGCTTCTGGCAATCACCAAATTTGGCACAAAGCTCGGATTCCGGTCCTGTTCTCGGACGGCTCTACCAGTCATGTTCCGGGATTCAAATAGGTGTCTGTTTAAGCATTCCTCCAGGTACTGGTAAGGTTACGTCATTGAAAGCGTATTTATGTGAATAAAAATGATAATTGATAATCTACATCGGGTTCTGGTGTCAATATCTCTCACTTGCCACAGTCTCGTTAGATTATGTAATTAAATAGAAATAACAATGTTCCTGAAAACTCTTTACGATGTCTAGCATATCAAAATTGATCTGTGCTGATGTTAATTACAGTTTATGAACGAAAAAAGATAAATGCAAATCGGAAAAATACACTCAGAGCGTCGTCAATCAATATGGCATGGGACTTCGGTATTGAACCAAGAATGGGCCAAACGGCTCGTTCCTATTGCCTTATTCTATTCTATGGATGCCGTACTTCAACAGAAAATTATGCACAAGTCTTTTGTTACTTTCTCCTTGGGCTACTTTACCAGTTTTAAAAATAGTAAATTCCTAATATTGAATGGAAACAAGAAGTTATCAATCAAATTCAATGTTTATTTTTTACTCTAGGCTTTGTAACTTCACTGACATTGTTTTCCAAACAATCAGAACAGATATTCGGTACATTCAGCATTACAACAAATAAGGACAAA
>VCRD01000340.1:136649-210609 GCA_006783055.1 Trinorchestia longiramus | reverse complement strand
CGGAGCAAATGAATAACCGACGCATCCTGTTTAATTCATCACTACTTAATTTGATAATACTGCACCTTTTTCTTTTATTAATTTTCCTTTACAAAGTGTGGTCGAAATAAAATTAGCAGGTACAATTACACAATAATTGCATTTTACTCTATAGTTAATCTATGTTTGGTTTACACGATGCAGTATATGCATTTGCTTAATAGCTATGTGATGGTAACTTGTTTCCTGAGAAAAAAGTACACAATTTACTAGCTATGCTTAAAAAATCAAAGAGTCAGACTGCGAGTTGTTTATCATAGCGAAAGCTTTTTCAGCGTTTATGAAGTCACAAAAATATTAAGAGTTCATGAAATTTACATTGAAAACCAAGTCCCGGAATATTACTCTGTGTCCGTTGATTGTGAATTCTCCGATGATCGCCTTTTTCTAGTTGTCTTAGAATTCTCGTAGTCAAGCTAAGTTTTTGGAGAGAATACACATTTTTGCAAATGCTGAACACAGACCAGGCGCTGCAGAACTAATTTCTTGAAATGCACGACTAGCAACCACACTGACTAGTAGTGAATAGGATGGAGTCATGAAGCCTTGAACAGAAATGACAGAACTCGATAATTACGAGATCATGTAGGGACAAAAAAGGAACCGGGATAAAAAGCCGCTAGTTTTACAGCACACTTTAACTCGAATTTGCATGCTAGCTTAACTCGCTGGCTACATTTATTAAACCTCTTCCTAAAATTTTTTTGTCCGTCTTGCGTTAGAGTTGCGATGCGCAGCAAAAACGGTAGATTATCGTAGAAAAGTTCATTTGTAAGCAACGTTCATATATGCAATGTATGTTAAAAATAGTCTCGAGCGTCATAAAGGCACCTTGAAAGCATTCAGCAAACTTGTACAGTTCATGGTGTCCCACATGAAAAAATAATATACATGGTGTCCCACATGGTGTCCCACATGAATAATAATAATGTCCCACATTATTTTAAATATTTCCACAAGGATATTACGTGTCGTTTTCTTAGTTTACAATGGGCATTCGATGTACCTAGAGAAAAAAATTACTTCGCCTCGTGTACTACCTCCAACCAAGCAAGGGTCGTTCACTACTTCCACGGTTTCGCGTACAATAATCTTTAGCCAATTTAAAATTATTTGGACTTAAACCCTCAAACCTGTACGCAACAGCTACCTTGAATGCGGCACGAACCTCAAAGCTACATAAAAATCTAAGACGTCAGCTTCATTCACTCATAAAGAAACGAGTTCACCGTCTTGCAAAGTGAGCCTACTATTACATAGCAAACGTTGGGCAGACATCCATTAGCAGCTACATTAAGAGTATGAAAATAAGAGTCCAAAGAATAAACTTCGGCAAAAGCATAAGGGCCAAATGTTTCCATTGGATTGTGTCACACAGTGGGTTCGTATCTGATCCTTATTTTACTCTTGAAAGAAATACACTAGGGCTTTTCGCATCGTTTTCTGGCACGACTGTCACAGTCGCAACTCTTCGAAATCACATTTCCACGTATACAGCTAGAAGACGACTGTACACATCCTTTAATGAGAAGTGATGAGGAACGAAGCAGTCATACATCGCGCAACACGAATTTGTTGTCACAAGCACAACTACTACCAAGAAGGTACGCCGTGAACTTGTATCTGGTGCCATCGTGAATCCTCAATTAAAATATCAATTAGACATGCATATTTGACGGCTAAAAATACAGGTGTTAGACCCCCGGAAATACTGATGAAACCACTTTCCTAACAATTTCACAGGACATCTTATCTCAATCAGCATTCTTATTAACTAAACAAAGGCTGACGTTTGCACTGCAGTTGAGTTGTTGAACGCCCTGACGTGGTTGTCAGGCCCTAGTTCAACTACAGGCACGACTAATATTCTCGTTTGTTACGCACAGGAAGACAATTGTTTCTTCAAACTTCCAGATCACAGCTATGAGCCTCAACCTCCAGTCGCAACACAAAAATAACGGCCACAGTAGCTGGAAGCATGATCAATAGTCTCAAGCCATTAGTATGGAGAATTGAAGAACTAGTGTACATACGTCACTCACTCATTGAAATAAAAGGTAGTTGCTTTAAAAATTACACAGGCGTGTCTGAAGGATACAACTATGCATATTTACTAATAGCCTGTTTTAATGCTTTTTTAGCATTATACACTTTTATTGCTTCTAATAACAGAAGAATGCGTTACATTAATTATGACCTCGGAATGCTGCCGTCCACCACACAGAACAGTGTGGACCAAAACCACTGATTCTAATTTTTATGAGTATCGGTCCCCATAAAACCTCAATATTTGGAAAACACGAGTCATAAAATACTCGTGTCATTAAAAATTCACAATTCCAACGTACCTTACCGAAATTTACACCCTGGTAAGTACCATACTCATAACTTGTGAATGTGTATGAAATTCTCATTTGCAATGAACGAATGAACTCAAAATAAGTACCTAACACTTTAATCATTCATAAGACACATTCCGTAGGATGCGATGAAATAAAACAGAAATATTGTCACAGAGTCATGACTTTAATCGCACTTGACGAGGATCTTGTCTCTGATGGCCAGTCGTGAGATGCAGTCGTCACTCTCTCCCTGCAACAGACAACGGAGTGAGCACGCAGCAGCACGCACGCAGCACCACGTGCACAACTTTTCACACGAGGCTATGATTTCAAATGACTGAACAGTTTTCATAACTAACATGCAATTAAAATCAATATATTTTTCGAGACAACAAACTCAGAACACTAATGTAAGTGAAATGTCTTAAAGAACAAACAAATATCTAAAATAATTGGCCATGTTACTTACCACCTTTTAACCATGCAGTTGTATCCTTCTTATTCAGTATGGAAAGACTTCAAATTTAAATTTTCTTAATTACAGTATTTTCACAATTTATTGAAATAACATGAATTTTTTACGCTCGAGCCAACTAGTTTTAATATAAATACATAGCTAGCTAATGACTTACGGAAAGCTTTCTGAAACGTAATCCCTTTGTAGATAGGCGAGTGCCTGTGTTTTCCATCAAACCTTCCAAGTTAAAGGCAAGCTGAACAATGGTATATCTTCAAACGGAAAGTATCGATACTTATTAGTATTTGGTCTTATGAAGTCATACCCACTTACTGAGTAACACATCATGAACAACTGAACATATAGACTAGAGAAATTGCATAAAAAGCCGCATGTTTGTGCGCGTAGAGAACAGTAAATTTGTCTACAAATATCATAGGAACCCTTATTCGTATTTTAATTTTGTCGATAATACATGCTATATGTTGGCCCTTTCAAACTTGAACCAGTGTTTGGCTTAAACTATTAGGTTTCTATTTTACTAACTAACAAAATCGATTAGTGTAAATTTTCTGTCTATTTTCAGCATTGAACTTGCATGAAATTATCTTTAGTTCACAGAATACCAAAAAAGAACATCCTGCAAAATAATTCTTTAGGAAATAAAATTTCTTCGTGAACAAGGTAATCTTTCGCATAGATTACGGCATGGGACTTGGGCATCGACGCCCAATGGGCACAATGGGAATAGCACGCACAATTAGCATCCACCCAAGTGTCCTACAATCTACCTCCCCGTAGTGAACCCATTCAAGTTCTATCATGACGCTGCTCGTCACGCATCAACCACCCTCCAATTACAGAAACATTTCTCCTTTCAAACAGCAGTTGAGTTATCAGTTACTATTCATTGATATGCTTTCATGCGCTTCTTTGCAAAAGTTTGCTCGATTTTTACACCGCTCCAAACATCCAAGTATCAACCTAACTAACGAGTTTCGACCAATTATTTCGGACATTACAAACAGCAGATAAAAGATAAAAACCAGAAGCGTGTAAAATTAAAAAGCATTAAATATTAATATTCCTGTTTCTTACATTTCCAGAGAAAATATAGGCTAAAACAAGAGATTTGTGTATTAATCTATTCTTTAGGTATTATTACCTACCTGCAATAATGGAGATGCCTAATAGATCGACAAGGTTAGTAATACATGAACTCACCATTTTCCTGATTTCACCACAGATGGCATAGGTGGTGTAATTCATGGTCATCACACCAGTCCTTTCGTCCACCTAGAAAAAAATACGAATATGATAGAGAAGACAAGTGTGTTCTGCTATTGAAGCTTTCATATGTATTTAATTAATTTCTGCCTGCTTAAAGTTATTCTGAACTGCTAGTAAAATCAAGCTTTAAAAACGCATTTTGATATAAGAATCACCATTCCTGAAGATGATGAATTTGGAATGACAAGTCCTATGTTTTGATTTAGTGTAACTGATGGTATACATAGAAAATTAGCTCACATGTTGCAAAATCATAGTTGAACATGCAACCAAGAATAAACACCATTTTTCAAAATAAGTATTACACTTTAAACAAAATAACACTTATCAATTTTGCATTTGTAAAAGCTTAAAATGTAATACAAGCAAAATAAATAAAATTCACAAGAATGCACTCTTGATTGACAAGTACAAGCAGGTTTGAACACATAATGCTCAGCAGGACAAAATTTATTGGTTTAAGTTAAACAGAACAAGCCACAATACACAAGTAATTCTTTCTGCCATTTGTCAACCTTTCTCAAACCCCCCTGCACTTCAAGAAAAAACCATCAGCCAGAGGTGCTGTGGAAGTTTTGTTTTGTGTTAGCCATAGTGTAACACTTATGGAAATATTTGTTTGAACAACATGCAACGAATGTCAAATAACAGAACTAAATTTTACCCAATTATAGAGCATAGTGAAATTATTCAAAATTCCTCACATCATGAAGCTCAACTTTACTAAAGCGAGAAGTAAAGTTGTGAGTGAAGCATACCTCAGCAATGTTCATCTGGATGGAGGCATGATCCTTGGCATGGATGATCCTGTTGGACGTGCTGCACTTGCGAGGCACGTACAAGTCAACGTATTCACCAGCTTCGTTTTGCATGATTGAGAAAAGCTTTCTTAGTTCACTCTAGGTCTGAAAATAGGGTTTTCTAGTTATTTAAATGCAACAAACACATCAAAATTCATATGAAAAACTGCACTAATATATTTTAATGCACCTAGTTTAAAAAAAAACACTGACACACACTAGCCATCACCACCCACACCATTTAGATGAGCTGCCAGTAGTAAAAGGAACAATGATTTACAATATTAAAGTAGTCAATTTCATCTAATTTAATAAAATAATTTTTTCATGTCATATTTATCATTCAACTTTTAATGTCTTCCTTCATTACAAGATTTTATTTTGGCAACTTAAAATATTTTTTCACACATTTAAACATTGTGCTTCAAATGTAAATCGCAGAATTTCAAGTATTATTCCAGATGATCAAATGAATCATACAAGGGGAAATAAATTTTTTTTGCCAACATCTAGGCAACTAAAACCAAGATTCTAAGTATTATTGAAGGTTTCCACCATAAAAGCTAAGTAACAAAATTTTGCACTATTATATCACAGAAATTCACCTGAGAAAGGACTAGCACCTGCTATAATTTTTATTCTCTAAAATAGTTCCTATATGAATGAAAGAATCAATTGCCTAAACAGAGTGTGGGTTCTTTGATGCATATCCTTCCTTCTTAGTTTATGTATTACAATAGCTAATGTTCCAATTATAAGAGGGCTTACAAAACTAGAAACATCAAACAATGCCTATGCACAGGCAGACCCTGACTGTGTTGGCCTTCAATTCACAGTTGACATTAAAAACTGACAATGTCACTATATTTGTCAAAAATTTTGCTTATTCTTCAGAATTACAATCAGCAAACAATTGGGTTTCATTTTCAGTTTTTCATTTGACTTTAGTTCCCTGTGGTAACACAACCTTAACTAAAAATCAATGACAAGGAAAAATTAATTCACATTGGATATTTATACTATCTTTTGAATTGCAAGATCCAATATATAAGTACACACATCAAAATACTATACATATATTAATGAAAAATACTAAATATTTTAGGTATAATTATCAACTACAGAAGTTTAGTATTCCGAACATTTTACTTATTTTAAAACAATTAGCAAGTTTGTATAAATTATCACTGCAGCCTGGCCACCTACTATAAATCTTACTCAGGTCCACAGATCTAAGAATTAGGCTTCTTCACTGCATTGCCTAAATAAATGCACAGCTCAACCCTAGAAAAGATCGACAAGTTCACAAAACAAGGCCACTTGGAAGAAATATCAACCATGCCCTGAAGGTTAGTCACATCACTAAAATGCGACAACTAGAACTATTCTACGGCACTACTGCTAACAATTATTTGCTTCTATAAGGCAAAAATTATGAATAACATCAAGTTATACCTGATGCTTTTACATCTTACAGAGTCTGCTACTGAAACATTCATTCGCTTAAATTTTCCACAAAACACACAGACAAAAATTGATATATACCAGTTCAACAAAATAAGGCTGGATATTTATGGAAATAGAGGGCTAAGAAGGGCAGGCTTTCACTGTGCCGATTATACTGCCCGATTAGAAGTAGTGCTCGAACTCAGTCATGGCATAATAATTACGCCATTTTTGTGACTTCAAATGCACGCTCACAAAGGCAAGCATTCAAGTCCGAGCCTGACCTGTTGAACTAGATGCTAGTCCAGGAAAGTTAACCGAACATTTTGAAGTAAAGAAATACTGTCGAAGGGAGTTCTACCAGACGACAGATTAGCGCAATTTGAAAGAAATCCAACTAAAATACTTCACTCACGTAAATCTTAGACTACTTGCAATTAATATTATTCACAACAAAATACAGTACAACTAAATACGTTTAATAAACTAAAGTTATGTCCATATTAACTTAAAAATACACCAGATTTTCTACTTTAACACATTCCACGCACCTATAGCATCTGCAACACCAGGAACGTAAATAGAGCGGTGTTGCCAGAAAGATTACAACAAAGACGAGTTCCTTCAAATTCTTAAAATATTCAGCATGTCTAGAGGATGCAATATATTTCATTAAGAAACATATATGAAACTTATTGAATCATATATTTTCACACTTTTTATTAATAATATACGCATGATAGATATTTCAAATTAAGCTTTTCCCTATATTAGTTTGCATATACCAAATTGCCCATGATCCGGAAACTTTTATTCCACAAACGTCCTAAACACAAAAAGTTTCGCAGCAAAATTTTCTCAAATATTTTATACTGAAGTTCTCCAGTGTGATTAATACTAACTTATGTATTATGAACTTATCCATATTCTCATCCTGTTTTAGTTGTGAACTTTTATTGGTTGGTTCTATTTCTCACCAATGAACTCCACTAGTTTTAATAAGGGGGTTCTTTGATTATACTGCTGCTATGACCTAGACTTGAGGTTAAATAAAAGCTGTCAAGTTTAGACTCAGCTTTTATTCCTGCAGGCCAGACATGAATAATAAAGGAGTTCTTCGTTCTTCAACACGCATGGGATCTGGCCAACAGAAGGGTCCTCAAGGCTGAACTGAAGACTCTAGTCGATCACTGGGAAGGAGTTCCAGCCCTTCAGTGCTTTGTAGTGATGATGAATGATTTTATGTGTTAATGTAATTGGTTCAACTCAGTCTCCTATATTGAGAGGTACGAATCTTTGTTCGTTTCAGTCTCTGATTATAACTGAGTATGTGCCGTACCTTAGTCCGGGCAGTACAGTACGTTAGTTAGTGCTATTGACTTTGTAGATTCTAAAGTGTATGACTAACAGTGGGTGAAGAAAGGAATGATGGCCTCACAATAAACACACACACACATGCATTTTAACGGCAACCTAAGCTACTGACACTAGGTCCTGTATTAACATGGGCCAGTCCCGGAAACGTGGGTAGAATACTTACCAATGTTATCGACATTGGCGTCTTTAGTTTTTGGAACGCTTAGAACTAATTTAATTACAAATAAAATACATCACTATGTTGTCACTAAAAATTATCAATAAAAATGTAAAAATAACACTAAAATTCTATAATGATAATTACGCCAATTTCTAGTGAGATTACTGCTAACTTATATTGTAATGCATGTGCTATTAAGGAGGGAATTTAAAGATATAGAGATGAATGGTACATAGAGTGATACCATTCATACTACATAAGTCTCAGTATATCGGAATAATAAAGAAGGCAAACATGCAACGTCTTCGTATTATGTATCCCTGAACTCATGAGTATAATAACATGAATCAAGACGTCAACGTTTGTATCGACGCCTTTGAAAATACATATGCGTTCATAACTTCACCCAAAGCTCTTCGAGCATGCCTGAGTGAAGTACTTGATCAATATAAAATTTCAAGCAAATTCACTCTCGCGTATCCACGCTACAGGTGCTACAGTTAAATGAAAGCAGTCGCGCGTTGTCTGTCTCGTTTTTTCCATCCAAAGTGATGTATCAAATTTGAAAGCTTGCCGAAATCAGTGGAATGTGTTGTAACTAAAGAAAGCCGGTTTGAAAATTCAAGAATCCTCTCACCCTGCACTGTCTGCTTAAAATCCAGTGATCAAAGGAGCGACGAGTCGATTTATCAAAATAGTTATAAAAAGGAAATTGAACTCAGCGAAAAAAAAACATCTGAAGAGTTTCTCCTAGAACAAAATAAATTAATGCAAGAGTGCATGCATTCAAAATTTACTTAAACAAAATATAAGTGCTATAAAGGTGAGCACCGTTTGAGTGAAGTCAGTCAGTCAGTTTGAGTGAAAAACCGAACTGCGAAACCGGTACCAAGAGCTTCTGTGTTTCTCAAAACTAAAGGACCAAGACATTGCAAGAATATTTTAAGCAAACTTCATAAGGCTGTAACAAAAGAACGAGTTCAAGTCCCTCGCTTGTGTTTTTGAGTCCCTAAAGACTATGGACCGAATGAATTAGTCGCTCAAGTCACTGATTGTTGACCACGGTGTGTAAGCGGACCAACTCACCACCATGGAGCAGGACGCGGGCGCCATCATGTCGGATGAGGACAAGTTCATCACTGTTCTTCAGGTATGTGTCCTTCTGACCTCTGTAGAAGTTAGGACAAATGCTTGACCCCCGTGCGCCATGCCGGAGTTTGTGGAGCAAGGCTTCATGCGCTGTCTTGACGGGTGAGCATGACTGAACAAGCTTTAAGAACAAATGTACGAGTGGAAACACTAGAAAACTTCAAAATCAATACTCTGCTTTTAATGAGTAAAATAGTGTCTTAAGTTCAAAACAGACTGTCTGTCTATATTTTTATCAAATGAGTACACTGATAATTATTTACTTCCTCTCTAATTGGTTTAATTTTAAATTAATTGCTGTATGAATGAAGCTGCTGGGAAACTTACTTGTTATAAGACTCATTTCTATACTTGGAATTATTTAATTTGAAGACTTACACAATTCAATTGTATAAAGGAGTCCTTCAGCGTAGTTAAGTTTCCTTTCGCTCAAATAAGCGAAATCAACCTCGTCATTCATGGCTCTTTGTAAACCATTTAAGAAACTATTATCAAAACTAACACAACTGCTTTTATAAATAGGTACCATTCAACACTACTAAATGAGCAGCCAACAAAATTTATTGAGAGATTAAAAACGAGTAAACGATGAAATTATTCAGTACGATTAATTTCTATATCTGTTGGCGTTCATTACCCTTATTAAAAAGAATTTGTGATTCTCGTGTGATATTAGTGCTATATTCCTCTGAAATATGGAGACTGTTCGATCCACTAGTTCCCTTATAAGATATTTTTATTCCGTGCCAGGTTTTCAATTTAGTTTCGAAAATATGTATCTAACTTATAATTTAGGCACTGCGAGAAGAAAGTCACCAAAATATGCACCTACTTATCAGTCGAGTGACGATTTGCTTACTGAAGGGAGCCGTTTAATGTACCGGTACTGAAACCATGGCCGATACCAATTCCCGGTCTCTAACTTACAGAGATATTCTATTACAGTTACTATACTTTAAAAGTAACCAATGCTACCTGCTTCAGTACTACTAAAAAATAACTAAAAAGTTTACTATTTGGAAAGTAGATACACACAGATGTCTATAATACAAAGAAAACCATTAGTGAGACAAAAGCTTTTGAACCGACACTGCTACTATATAAATAGTTTATGCTTGCCGATGCCGATAGCAATACTTTGGCATATCCTGCGAAAAGAGATTTTATGTGGAATATCTGCCCTCGTTCAGGAGGAGCTATGGCAGGTGCAGGTGCAGTGGCAGTGGATGCACGAGACACTTGACAGAAGTTCGCATGTCCTCCAGGTGAGATCATCCAGTCGAAACTAAATCGTCGCAAAAAAGTTTTAATTCAACTACAAGATGAAATGCTCATTCCTGCATTAATATTTCATACCTTAATGTATTGTGGTGATAATGTAAAATATTTTGATTTGAATGATTTTTAACACATCGACCGTAAATGTCAAATTAGTTTGTATGTAAAACAAAGGTCCCGTGTACCATATATGGCGCACGATGCGGTTGAAATGTTAAATACTTCATTTAAAAATTTGCACCGACAATTTAAAACAATTTAATATTGTTTTTAATTTAAAAATTTGCAATTAACTGTGTATTGTTCGAATTTCAAGATTGACGCTCCACAAAAAAATCACAAAATGACGCAGAAAAGCTTTCTACAATACTCTTCCGTAGTCTCTCCAGAGCACAATAACATCACAGAAAAATTTAAGTTACCTGATCGTCAATCCTCAAGGTGTAAGGAATTCTTAGAAGGTGAAGAAGACTTAAGAAAGTCCTCAGCTTGCTTGAAAACAGAAGCATCTTGTCAAGAAGTTGCTGCTACTCATGTCAAGTCAACGCTATTGGAGTTTATTGAAATACTCACGGAAGCAGTTGACTACACAGCCCAAATCACATTGGCCGAGTTTCTGTCTTTGCGTGATCACGCAGAGGAGATAGCCAACGTTAGAATGGAGGGTATGAATTTGAATAACATCAACTGGCAGAAGGAAAAACAATCTGTACCGATTAAAGAAGTCAATGATCCTGAAATCACATGTATGTCATGCAAGCATAAATTTAAAGAAACTTTGCATCAGAACGCTCACAATAAGCATACAGTCCATGTTGAGATGAAATCGAAAAATCAGCTAATCTTAAAACCGTCGACTGACTTTTCACCCAGCGTACACAGTGCCCTGCTTCCTCCCGACGATTACTTGCGTCAAACTGAGCTGACTGACAAGGAAGAGAAACATGGATTTGATAAAGACGAACCGCATCTTTCCTCCATTCCTGTGAGGATTCAAGATACAGCTGAGAAGACCCACATAAACGATGAATTAGCATCGCAAAAACGTAAGTTAGTACTATTATCAAATGCAACAACTAATCCTTCATTCCATGATCAAAAGAGAGCACACCTCGAATCAAACCCACAGTCTGAAGAAAATTTGTTGGCTCAAAAAATATTTGCCCAAGAAAGGTGCTCTTGCACTACGTGCGAAAGGATGGCGAAAGGCAAACGACCACTTTGTGTATATGACTGTGAGTTCGCGAATATAAACGAAATTTGTTTTGAGCTTGAACGATCGTCAAGGATCATGGTCATTAGTCACAGAGAAGTCCTCGGTGCTGTTCACTTGCTGCGCCGAGTGCCACCGAAGAAGTGGATGACTTGGCTGGAAAGTCTGATGCATTTTATTTCACGTTCTCTTGAAAGTTGCAGCACATTCTTAGCTCTGTGCTGGTACGCTTACGATATACTGCCGAGCATTAATAAACGTCAAATAAAACGCTTGTTGTTTTTGATGAACAAATACTTGAGCGAAGGAAGTATTGCATCAGACTCTGCTTTAGTAGCAAGCGTCAAGTTGACTGATGAAACTAACACTCACAATGCTGAACCAAAAAGTCATGCGTTCAAAAAAACGTTGACACTGAACATTGAAAACAGATCATTTCAGCAAGAGAAAAACGTCCTGAATCCAGCATGTGAAACATGCAAGACTACCAGTGGTGAATACGCTTGCCTCGATACAATTCATCCGAAAATCGACAACTCTGGTGGAACAGAAGCACTGGCACCATTAGCTTCTAAAGGCGATACTCAACAAGAAGCAGAAACAGATCTGCATAACTTGCTTCCTTCTAATGTTAAAAACGAATCGAAGAAGGGATATGTGAGAAATGAAAAACTTACTCCGCTATTATCGAAGGAAATTGAACCTGAACTCTGTTCATGGAAAGCTCTCAGAGAGAGTTTTGAACTCTGTCAAGCTCCAGTCCGAATGCGTGAGAATAACAGACCTAAGATGAATTTTTTTGCTCGTGATGCACTGCGTTTTAGGCAGACACATCATTTAGGACTGCTTTTCACATCAGCCATCAACACGGTTCATAAAATGGGGAAAGATCTGGCATTGATTTTGCAGAAAGTACATGAATGTTCAGAAAACGCCTCTATGCTTTGCAACGAATATCAGCCTCACACGGACGGAATTACTTTTAAAAATGCAACTCTTTGCCCTGAAAGCGAAGAATCTGAGCCCGAAATGTACTTGCAGGAGCAAGAAAATTCTCAAACCCTGGTACGAAGCATTAAAAACACAAATTGCAGCTGTCGTTTTCGAGAGAAAAATTATCCTTACTATCGTGCCCACCGTCAAATCATTAGGTCAGATGATCACGAAACAAACGTGAGATGCACCGGCCATGATGGTCCGATCCGAGGCGTTGGAAACTCAAGACATCCAGGCTTTCTTCCACGTACAAGTCGAAGCTGTTCTCGGTATCAGAAAATTCAACGTCGAAGCCGTCACCATCCATACTTTCCTCAAGGTTGCTTCCTGATGACTGAATCGGAACATTGGAGTGTTACACGAAAGCTGTCGAAGGAAGAAACTTGTTTATCTACTACAATCGAAGAAGAGAAATGTATCGATCACGGAAATACTGAAGATATTTCGGCTAGTGTGCAGTATTTTGCTGAACAGACCCGATGCTCAGATAACTCTAACAGTTCAACATTACCTCAGTCATCTCTCTCAGAAAATGAATCAGTATTGCCATTTGACGTCGAATCTTCTAACACTACAGAAAAAAGCAACTCTTCTTCTGTTCTTGTAAGAGACTACCATCCACGTGTACGAGAACAAGCTGCTTGCTTACAGCGTACAACCAAGATGTCAAATCAAAAAAAGGGTTACGGTCAAACGATAACATCAACACTAGAGAAGGAATGCAAACAGTTAAAAAGCTATAAGAATGCCGAAAACAGAGTGCAACAAAAATGCGAAGTAAGCTTCGACAGTTCAACAGATGATTCATACGTGCAACAGAACCAGTGTCTTCACTCGCGTAGGAACGCCCAGCTCCAGCTGATGGAAACAGACAGTGAAATAACAGAAGACGACTATCCTGAGCCGCTGAGGTGGCTTGATAGTGAAACAGAACACACCATGTCTCCGTTCTGTGGCACGCTCTACCCTCCCAACAGTTGGCAAACACTCGTCGTAAGTATACTATCAAGTTTTAAATGACATAAATTTTTGTTCTACGACTGTTCATTTTGCATTTATCTTTAGTCGCGCAAACTTTCATTTTCTCAAAAAGCGGTGCACAGAACTACAGTAGGAGGTAAATTAGTTGTAATAATCATTTTGACACAGGTTGATTAATAGCTTATCACTCTTGCAGGCACAAGGTTTCTGCGATAAAACATTAATTTCAAAGATTTTTAACGCTTTTTTCACATAATTTACGTATTGCATTATAAGAAGTAGCTCATAAAAAATTTGCAACCTTCACTTCACTCAACACACAAATAGTGTCCAACTTTTACGAAATTGGTAAATATTTTTACTCTATTTATTTTCATTTTAAACTTCCAATCGAACTCCCTCTCAGTCCTCCCGTTACGTTTTTGCGTTACAGAAAGCGACTAGACAATGAGATACCGTTGTCTAGCCGCGGGATGATGTGCCAAGTGGACGCAAATTCCTCAAGCGGCCTTAAAAATTAATGGTAACATCTCTCGTTTAAAATTACTAAGTGATAGTTTTATTCTGAGGTATCTGCTCTTGCGTAATAACAAAATACAGGGTGTCTCAAAAAAATGTACTCACCCTTTAACCGTTGCTAACATGCTGTCTTCTTTGTGTTGCAGATGTGAGGTTTGAACCTTTGCGAACATGATTAAATGTGATTAAAGAATCATGTTCGCAAAGGTTCGAACCTCACACCTGCAACACAAAGAAGACAGCATGTTAGCAACGGTTAAAGGGTGAGTACATTTTTTTGAGACACCCTGTATACCATGGATTTCTTCAACATATGAAGGACGGTAGTCATCTTAGGAAGGGAGTATATTTTTTTCAGAGGAGTAGACTTCACAGCAATTTTGCTCTGAAGTCCTGTTGTTAGAAAGAGTGACAGTCGCACTACTGCAAGCGCTTTTAAACAACCTTGTCATTAGAGAGCTTTAGCCTAATTAAATAGAATCAAACTTCTGTATAAGATTGACACTGTTAACACTACATGTTCTCTAACTAATAAATGATTGATACTAAAATAAAAAAAAATCAATATTAGGCCGTCATTTATCAAAGATAGTAGGCGAAGCTAAAAATCGAGTGCTTACATACTGTATATTTTCGGTGCCATCACCCTTTAAAACTCCTGCAGGAAGTACAGTTTCTTCCAGCCTCTAATGCATTTAAGTTTTTTTACGTGCAACTGAAGAATATTGTGTGGACCCGCTTGGTATACAATGCCACATGGGCAGCCTCGCGCTCCTATCACTTCGGTGCTTTGAAATCCTACAGTGTCATCCTTGCCTGCTTTAACTTTTTAAAATCATGCAGAAAACAGCTGCCCCTCACGACCTTTGACAATCATTCACATTGGGTATCGAATGTCTTTAAATTTTGTAATGACAATTAAATCCATCAGGATGAAGGCGAAAGCTTGATAGAGGAGTGGCAGCAACTGCTACCGCAGCTGATGAGAGGAAGCTTCTTGACGGATCTCAGAAAAGTAAGAAGTGTTTAACTGTAAGAAGTTAATTGTAAGAAAAGTAAGAAGTAATTTAACTGTAATGGTCTAGAGCAGTGGTCCCCAATCTTTTTTTCTGTCATTTCCTCCTGCACCCAGTTCATCTATCTAGATTTTCCTTTTCATGTGTACGAGGAAAACAGTAGTCAAACACACTATGACTATTTACTAATTTATGTTTCAAATGTGCATATATACCGATAAAGATATATATGGTTATATAGTAAAGCGGATAGAGAGCGGTTAGTAACAACTAACTGCATAGCCTCAGACACGAGAAAATACATCTGAGATTTTTTTAGTGTTAGTCGAGAGTAATTATTTTCCCCCTAGTAGCTTCAAATTTTCTCCAGTTTAGAACTCACTGGTCTAGACCGTGCAAACGAATATTTACGCTTACGTTAAATTACTCAGGATTAAATTTTTCTTCTCTGCATTCAAAAAAGGCCTCAAATCATTTACCATTTTCACCTTAACACGATATATGTTCACTCGTGTTGTTTTCAGAGATTGATTGAAGAGTGTGTATATGCTTGTCCTACAGCAACGACAAATAGAAATTACTTACGAGGAAATACTCGATTTCGCTAAACATTGAAAATTGAAATTTTCCCCTCTTAGAATCATAAAATGAAGTAACATGACTGTTTCTGTATGAATCAGATGGAGAACCCAGAGATGCAGAGAGTGGACAGTGTCATTCTCGACCTGCTGGCCAGCATCGGAAGTTGCTTGCGACACGTGGTGCAAGAGATAGAAACTCATCAGCAGCTTTGGCAATCCAAACTAGAGTACAATACGCAGGAATTTGTTAAACCAAAAACATCCCCGAAAATAGGAAACAATGAAGCACCTCAAAACCCCCCAACAAGTATAATTGGCCACTTTCAAATCTCAGAACAATTGAGTTCACCTGATTCTAAACAAGGACTTTCCCGAAAAGAAGTAAATCCTCCGCCACAAGGTGTTAACTCTGAAAGGATCCATGTGATGAACTGGAAAAAAGAAGATACTGAAAACGCAATCCTCCAACACAATTCTTGTAATAAATTCATTACATCTCATGAAATGTGCGCGGTTCATGCGTCAACACCGGTTCCCAAAATTAGAAACAATACATCGTTATGCAAAGAAAATCCTAAACCTAATTGTGACGTGAACAGACGTAGCTCTTTTCCAGTGTGGTCTACTGATATTAATACAGTCCATCTCAAAGATTTGAACACATCTGGGATGAAAAAATTGCAGAATTACATAAAATTTAGCGAGGACTCCTTCAATGATACAGCATCACCGAATGTCGATGACACGTCCATGACGAATATTTCAGTGGAAGCCAATATGGGGACATCGATGACGCCAAATGTTACAATTATGCCACTATCGAAGGCTATGCCCTGTGCAACCTACTGTGGTACTCCTGGAACAGAAGAGAAACACGGGCTTGCCACAGCAGACTCCCTCCTCACCTCGCATAGAAAAGTGTTTCTGCAGATGCTTCTCATCAGCAGACTGGAAGATCAAAGCATGCTGCGCAAACTGATGGAAGAGGTAAAGATATATTTTCAGCATTAATAGAACAGGATGTCCCCAAAAAATTATACATGTTTACAGGGCTGTAGTTTGAATAGTACTGGTGCTAGGAGGCTGGGACAGGTCTCATTCCAAAAAGCAAGGTTTAATGTTTTATTCTGCTGTTTCCAAAATACGTTGTTATCCACCTTATGAATACCAGTAGTATTCAAACTACAGCATTTTAAAAATGTATACGTTTTTTAGGGACACCCTGTATGAATTTATCTCGTATGCATGTAATAATGTTTATATTATTTGTTCCGATTGCAGCCTTGGGGTCAAATTTCACGTAACCAAAATCTGCAACAAAAATAACGCGATGTATATCATTTCCGAAATTAATGCATCACCAATCGTATGCACAAGTAATGCTGAAGATAAAATCTTCAACTTCAGTCTTTAGTAGAATATGTATTCGAAGCCCTGGGAATAAAAATACTCGTTGAACACTCTTTTGTAAAAACTACAGTGAAATACGTATTTAGAAAATAGGCCTGTACGTCTCCTCACATCATCTCTACAAAAAATGGATTAGTTAGACAGATGCAACTTGAAATAAGGAAGTTTTTTACCTATTATAACATTTGAACACTAACGTAACTTATCTGGTTTCAGCTGTGTGACGGCTTGGAGGCAGCTGTAGAGCAAAGCAAGCTACTGGTGGCAGCGCGAAGGAAACATTTTCCTGTCATTTCAAAGTCAAATAAACGACAGTTGCATAAAATACCAAGCAATGTACCATATCAGCAGCAACGAACTGAATACTGGCAGAAAATAATATCTAGCTTCTTCGACTCTCCCGACAAGACTCATGGTATTGCAACTGTCATTCAAGATAGTTCTAATCACCAAGTAGAGGCAGAAATTCAACAACAGCACCAAAAGAAAGGGCTTCCTCGGTCACAACCTCAAAAAGGTGGGAAAGAACACGAAATTTCCCAAGCCACTCTGCAAGTTCTGGAAAAAAAGCATCGAGAGTCTATGATGAGTTTGGAGAGGGCGATCATGGACATTCTAACCATGGCTTCCAGTCATCCGGAAGTGAGTCATGATGCGCAAGAAAAAGTCAGTCTCGTATGTTTGCAACCAATAACCGCTCCGCGAGGATCTACTAACGTAAATCGCTCTGACGAAACTCCGACTTCAATTTCAGAATATGTAGGAACAACAGCAGACTCGTCAAATGATCAGTTTATCTTAGAAGGCCATGATTCAATTAAAAGAAACGCATTACTTGGGGTTCTAGCTGACGAATTTCAAGAAAAATCTGTATCGGATGAACATGTATTGCACAAAATAAAAACTAATGCTGGTAACAATCTACAGACTGAAAACAATACATCACTAATAAACGAAAACAATCCGGGACTCAAAGAAGATGACAAAGAAGGAACTTGCACTGTTCTGAAGCCGACAACTGAAAAAAGCGATGAGCGAGAGAGCTTCAAGCTGTCTACTACACCCATGCACTTGGCAAGCACTGAGTGTAAGAGTGGAAAACACAACAGTGTTGATGAAACCGGAGAACTCAAGCTGCGGTTGGAAATGGAAGGAAGCCAAAAAGAAACAAACTACGATGAAATCGATCACGCTTCATCTTCTGTGGAGGAAGAAATTGAAACACGTTACAAGCAGGACAGTCAGGCGGACAACCAGGATCTGGAAATAATGGAGAAAGTTACATTGAGCATAGAACAGGCCTCTCATCTTATCAGCTACAATCACGCGTCTGCTTTAGCTACTGCCCATCTCTTGGCATGCTTGCTACTTTACTGAATAAAGACAGGTAAACGAGTAACTTAATCGAGATGCAGAAATTATTTCTCAGGTAAAAGGATCAAGGATATACATGCCGTAAAATAGCCTTTATAACTTCAAAAACGCTCGGCAATTTTTTTAATTCAATTTAGTGAAACAGAAAACAAGGGAATAACCTAACTCTTGATTTATTGTTAAGAAAACTATTATTTTTACGACTAGAACGACAAGACTATCGTTTCACTGTTCTCTTATAATAGCAATAGCTACAAGTGAAAAAGCTGCAAGCATACTACTGTTTCATCTGAAGGATGTGGCTTATAAAGATACAAATAAGCATATTACTTTACATTTTACTTCATACTAATGTGAAACAAAATATTAATGAACGATGAAGTTATAAAAATGATTTTTAACACAACCTTAACATAGTTTATGTCTACAGACCACAAGGCGGGTCAAGAAATTCTTCGAAACTTTTAAGTAATTTTAAACAAGAGAGGATCCCGACCTGAAATTCTGAATATTGTTATTATTTTTAATAAAGGGTTTACCATCTTAATGTTGAAATAGCCATACACGAGTGGATCACAGAAAATGAAACGTTAATACGATCTTTCTGGCACTGTTTCCAAGAGAATTCAAGCTAATTTAAGATAATTTTAGCCGATCTTGGTGTGCAAATCCAAATATGAGATCAGATTTTGTCTAACTCACTAGATTTTTTGGTCCTCAGTAAAGATGTCAAAAAGTACAAAAGCATGAGCTCGAATAAAAATAAATGGATGAGTACTAACCTAAGTGAGACGTTTGTACAGTGTCATGTAGATTTACGAACTTGTGAACAGAGGCAGACAGAGAAAGCCGAATACAACTATCAGAGAAGCGTCGATGGGAATCAAGAGGTAGACGAAGAGACTGTGAGTATTATCAAGTAGAGAAGACTGGGTCTTAGACTACAAGTTACATCATTATGTCAAACTTGTATAACAACTCTTCTCTGGGCTGGAAAGTAGGGTTGAAATGACGCGCTTTTAGTAACAGCATGTGTTGAGAAGTAAAGAAGAGTAACAGCATGTGTTGAGAAGTAAAGAAGAGTAACAGCATGTGTTGAGAAGTAAAGAAGAGTAACAGCATGTGTTGAGAAGTAAAGAAGAGTAACAGCATGTGTTGAGAAGTAAAGAAGAGTAACAGCATGTGTTGAGAAGTAAAGAAGAGTAACAGCATGTGTTCCCTGTCAATAATACAGGGAAAGATGAGAGTTGCACCGAGGTCTAGATGCTCGGCGGAACAGGGAACAATGAGTGGCAGTAAATACATATATCGAAGGAGAGTTCTTTTGTGTGTACCTGTAATTCACATGCAAGTTTTTCTTACAATAGGAATGAACATCGAACACGAAAAGATGGGAGAGCGTTCATGTACACAACTTCTACTATCACAAGTGAAACTACGCAAAGGAAACAAAAGCGTATTTGGTCACAAAAAGTAGGTTAAGGAAACGCAGTAGTAGTTCGCTGAACCATTGACATTCAATGCATCGTAAAAGACTAGTTTAATGTTGAAAACCCATTTATAACGAAGTCACTTTACAATGAGAAAACAAGCTTCAATTATGATCATTCACACAGGCTTAAATTAACAATGAATCATGTTTAGTCTGATTGCAAAAAAATATTTTGAAGTTTCGCCTCACGTAGAAATGAGGAGCAGTTATATAATACCAGTACGTTTGTAAAAACGAACGTGCGAGTGTGACATACACACTGAAAGAAGTGAAGAATATGCTTATATGACACGGATTAAATGCTTATTTGACAGCCTCGACTGTATCGTCTCGGATCCTGTCTTCGAAAACTGTCAATTCTGGAAATGGGAATCGCAATGTGACAAAGCAAACGTAAACCAGAGAAAGCTGGTCAAAAGATAAGCGTGATCTCCGACCTCAGAGAGGGAATGCGTTTCACTGTGGCACATTACGAGAATGTTTGAACTCATCCTCAACCAACGTCTATGTTTCTCCACTAGGAGACAATAAATATCTAAGAACTTGTAAGAATACAAGTTTTTCGATGGTCGGACGCAGAATTTTCAGCACGTAAAATTTTGCTCGAGATCTAGAGGCTTTTCTCATACGATTTACAGATATTTGGACAGCAGTTTGATCGAACATCGCTCGACAAAACAGTGTGCAATCTGCAACTCTAACGTCATTCGTCTGTTAGGTTATCAAAGCAAATAGAAAGAAACAAATATTAATAACGTAACAATCTTAAATTAAAAGTAAATATTTACCTGCGATACATATTTACAATGATTGCCGTGAGCGAATATATTGCAAAATCGAGATACGAAGAAAACAAGTATAAGTCTAATCCTATATAAAAAATTGAACTAGGTTGTTTGAAAGACAAAAACGTGTACCCTAGATTTATACGATGTGATTCGTAAACGTTCATCTTAACTACAATGTCAATAAATAATGCTGTCAAGGCTAATTGCAATCAAAGTAATAGTTCTCGACATAAAATGTTCGAAGTGATCAGAAAAACATTGATATTACCGAATAAAAACTGTTAATCGCTCATTAAAAATCACGTAGGGGTAGATGAATTAAAGCCGAGTAGACTCAAATGTGTGTCAGTGATGTGACAAGTCACGCAGTCTTGGTCCCACACAGCATTAAATATTTTCTAGCGTAAGACAAATGCCTTGTCATCAATAACAAACTATCATCACAGACTTCGAGTTCCACAGAACCTATATGATGACGACGACCCTAGTAAGCGCACTTGAAGTATTTCTATTAATACCTTTAGAAGATATCTATCAGTCATTATGAGTCCTCAGTCAGAATCGGAGCAGTCAACCTTGTCAAAAATATCCATCAAGTTGCGAGAAGTACATGCAGTGACTTGACCAAGATCTACAGAATCTTCTGAAACTAGTGAAAATCTTCTGGAGTCTCTCATTCCAAGCAAAGGAGATCCAAGAGCTTGGTTGGATCTTTGTCGGACTCCTGAAGGTGAAAATAATCTACGAGATAACGTCTGAGAAGTTGGTGTACAGCTCACGGCAGGATCCGACCTCTTTGGAATACGAGAACTTTGCGAGGTAGCAGGATTAATAATAACGGAGACTTGTGGAGTCGGAGGCGCCATTGGGGTGTTTTGGTTCAAAAGTGTTTTTGGCGAATTTCTTAATGATTGTAAGCCAGATTTCGGAAATGGAGAAGCTGGCATTCGCGTGGGACACTTGAACAATGAATCGCGAAGACTCCTGGACGCCTTCTCTCTGTTCAGCTCTCCAGAAGCGTCACACACGACAGGCGTGCGGAGTCGAGAAGAACAAGGAGTGCTTGTGCCTGGCTCGTCACACAGACGGGAAGAGTTCAAGGCCATCGAATTTTCACTCAGATTAGCGCTCAAGTTTATTTCAGGAGGTAGGGAGGGTAGAGGACGGCGTCCAGCACCATCACTGAACTGCTGCTCGTGATTGCTGTGAGCAGGAAAGAAATTCACTGTGAGAATACGCCAAAGCAAATTTTAAACCTGGGAATAATTCAATTGTAAGTGTACACGAATGTTCCCACTTACCTTTCGCCATACGAAGATCTCTATACGAAGATTATGTCGAGGCATACTTGCATATCAAAACTAGTATGTCAAACTTAACCATCTGTTACGCCACCACAACAATAATGCAATATCACTTATTATTTTAGAAGATTTCTTGTTTATAAACAGTAGCCACAAATAGAATTGATCTCAATAGTAATGCAGTGGTTTCATCATGTTAAAAGGTATTCCCCGATAATTTTGAGTCTCATCATTTAGAAAAGAGTAGCTAACGGAGTACTCAATCCATCGCTCTCAAAACTGTTTGACAAATGCTTTGTCACGATCATACGCGAAGAGCAGCAGAGCTGTTGGGGTTACAGCTGCCCACCCATCAACAACCGAGCATCTTACCCACGCTATAACCCCATCAAGCATCAACGCGACGCGCGCGGTTGTACACATTAATTTTCAACATATAAGCGCACAAAATTGCAAGCTGACGGAATCCAGCTCTAGTTTAGATTGTTGAACATAAAAACTCCGATTTCGTTTTCGTTGAGCACTTCATATACAGGTATAGAGTTAAATTTCTATAGCGTGACATTTTTGCTGGCTCGATGGCCAAAGAGCCTTTCGTTATTTGTCCTCATGCAACGAATACAATCGGTTGTTAGTGTAAAATCGTGCTTTGTCATCTACAAGACATGAAAATCATGGGAGTTTTTTTAAATCATACGTATGTATTAGCAATACGCACATCAGCATTAGTTCGAAACGTATAAAAATAAAGCAACCGAAGTGGCGCAAGCGTACAACTCAATTTGAAACACGGAAGCCTGAAGTGACCTGTATTGAGGAGGCCCTGAGCACTGGAAGGTGGGCAGGGGAGCTGGTGTGGAGCTCAGCTGCCGCTCAGCAGGACGGAAGGGACGACACATTGCTGGACTAGGAACATTGGAGCAGAAACTGTCGTCTCCTGTGACAACAAACGTCAGTTAAAAATATGTGGGTGATACTCATAATTCACCCAAATTATTATTTAGGAGAGATGTTAGGTGACCGCTAATAATAGGATCATACAAAAATCATAAATGTGTAAATAAGACAACTTGAATTTACAAAAATTTCAAAATCTGCATGTTATTCCCAGAAAAGTAGGGAAAAGTAATAAACGTAACAGCCAAGCTAAGTTTTAGTTGCTTCTCTATGATGAGTGAAGAGATGAACAAAAAAAAAATAGACTTGCAGCCGTAAATGCATGCATGGAACACAAGCTTATTATGATACCCATCCTACAAACAGAAGATAATGATGTAACCTACAGAGACCTACAATGAAACAGCAGAAGAATAACGAGTATGACATTTTAGAATATAATTAATTCTACGTAGCTTAAAAGCAAGACTTAATTGAACAGCGTAAATATCTTAGGTAACCAACTTGCTCACGTGAATACCTCAGCAGCTCTCAGTTTACCTCCACTACATCACAGTAGAGGCCACTCGTAATACCTCAGCAGCTCTCAGTTTACCTCCACTACATCACAGTAGAGGCCACTCGTAATACCTCAGCAGCTCTCAGTTTACCTCCACTACATCACAGTAGAGGCCACTCGTTGCTGTGCCCGGCCTGGTGCGAGCGCAGTCTCGTCAACGCTGCGTCTAATACTTGTTGTCACACCTATACCCCATTCCGACCACTGACGCCCATTCTTACTATCACTTCTGATTTACTTTAGTCACTACAACTTCCCTCACCTCATCTATCTATATCTATACTTACTTTTTGTAATACTCTCATATCCCTTCGTTCAAAAAACGCTGTTCACTCGTTGCTTTCAAGCATCAACATCAGACTTCAGTAATTTACTTCATCTGACAATATTTTGAATTAGTCCTTCAGTTCGTAACTTATGGAATCAGTCCTCGGTACATCTTTATTCCATATTCTCTTACCTCTTGACTTCATAAAACTAATACTATCATTAGGTATCGTACAATAAACTGACGATAATCTCACTCATTTGTTTTCCAACCAAACTAACAAAGAAACTCGATTAACACATTCTGTATTTCATTTCTAATCATTGTAAAGACTACTGGAGAGCACCAAGTCCCCATCATTTTAGAGGCAAGCAGACACCTTTTTTATTCAGCGTACTCATTCGATCTATATTTTCAGTGTCCTCCACCTCCCAATGTAAATTTAGCAGCCCTGGAAGTAAAAATTCACTAAATCTTTCGTGTGTAGTACAGTACGACCAATTACTCCTTATTCCCTTTTTCTTGTATAGAGTGGCAATGTGTTGCTCTGGTGGTATCATACTGCTCCAGGGCATTCATCTCTGTTGCTATCTTCTTATAGTTTCTCAATACAAAATGATCAAAAATTGAAATGCTTTATCAAGCGAGAGGTACGCTCCTCTCTGTGAAATAAACCCTATCAAGTCTTGCAGACAAAAACGGCGTATTAGCGAATTACCTTAGAAAGAGAACTTGTACACCAGTAATGATGTGTCTTCTTTCTGTCTACTAGGACAAACATTAAAAAGCGTTTAGCTTACTTGCAGGGCTGTGGGTCAAAAAGCTATTATTGCACAGGTCATTGTTGCGGTTAGGAGGCGTGGCAGGCTGGCCTGAAGAACCACTATCACGAGCATCACTGAGTAGTTTGTTGAATAGTCGAGATGGCACCCGCACTCTCCTCACGATGGGTGACAGCACCCAGAAGATGCAGCTCAACACCGTACGCCAGGTCGAATGTGCGACCTTCGCCTGAGCAGACAGAATTGTTAGCATTACGCTCGTGAAGTTTGAACAATGAAATTACTGAATTCAGGGTCAATTGTTTCAACAGAGCTGCCAGCTCATAGTTAGTAGGCACAAGTGGTCAAAAGATTAAAATGATTACATAAGGCTATGAACAAACGGCCCACATAAATTTTCGCAAAACTAACCAAAAATATATTAATCGATACAAATTCAATTTTCTTCCTTATCAAGAAAAGGTGAAAACAAGACACTGGAAAAAGAAAGCTGAAGACAGACCAGACTAAACCGTGACGTATCAAGTGGTCACTCGAATTGCCGAACGATTCTGCAGTTCATGCGCTCACGAACAAAAACCACGTAAATATACTTCTGATTTTCAGGTACCACTAAGGCAGAGCTGCAGCTCAGGTACTCCTCTGTCCTGGCAATAGAATAGAATAGAATGAGGCTATAGGAACGAACCTTCGGGCCCATTCTTGGGTCGGGTAATTACTTCGATAATTATTCGGTTGCTTACCCAAGTCCCATGCCGTATTTCTAGCCGCGTCAACCATGTCGGCAGCGGGATTCGAACCCGGGCCTTTCCGCTCGCAAGCAGATTTGCTCACCAGTCGACCAAGCTGGTGATAGCTAGCTTCGCGGACAACTTTGTTTGTACGTTATTGGCATGTTTCAGAACACCCACCCATTTCAAAGGATGTAGACGGAAAAGACCAATCAAACCTAGTAACACCACAAGTGACAAAAGCATCCAACTTTAGGTGCCACGTGTGTTAAAGAATAACAGAAGAAAGATGAATTCCAGGAGGGCAGAACAAATGCAAAGAAACATCTCAAACAATTTCTGTGAAGGAAGATAATTTCAGCCCGTAAAGATGAACTAAGAAATTGAACGTAAACGTTGAAAGTTTCACAATTATTCAAGACTAGCCACTCACGCCAGCCTTAAGAAAGTTGATAAGCCTCTGTTTCTTGCGGAGGAATTTGAGGTGCGGCAGAAGCAGCGCCTGGGCTGCTGTGAAGCGCTTCTTGGGCTCTGGCTCCAGCAGCCCCATCAGGAGCTCTTGCAGGCTGGGTGACAGGCCTGTATAAAGTCACGTCACTTCTCACGTTAATTAACCAGGGCTCTCAAGCTAAAAATTCTGCGCGTCTAACCAACAAGCTTAAAAATTCCAAAGGCTACAAACCTTAAGTTGTGTTATTATGCCTAGGTAGGAAATAAATTACCTATGTTGAGGAAAATAAAAATGCAGCAATGATTAGCAGTGAGAATGAATTCAGCAAACTCCATCGTCCGATAACACCAATTCCTAAAAATTTTCCTGGATAATACAATAATCAACACATAAATAGCTTGTCGGGCCGTGGCCAAGCAAGAGACAAAACCAGGAAAGGCGGCTGGGCTGGACAGCTGCACTGAAGTGTTTCATGGATTTTAAAACGAGTTATGACTGAGTAAACACAGGTAATATGTGTGAGAAATTCAGTCTAATGAATGTTACTGATGAATGTAATTATGTTAAAGTGCGCCGCCGGGCAGGGAATGAGAAGAATCATCAATATTTACATAGCATCCCAACATTCAGAGTTTATCCATTATTTCCGCTCAATTACAGCAAAGGCTATGATAGTATTATAATAGAACTCAACATATAGTTCAAGTAGCACAACAAGGGAGGGAAAATTGAACGTCTCGGTGAGCAGAGCTTGATACAGCAGACAAGAGAGGTAGCGTAAGAGAAGTAGGTATCTCTGTAATTGAAGCAAAATGAATAATGAAGTCTAAACAAACACTCGTGCAAGACGTCGATGGCATGCTCTGCCGAACTCTCACACGAGAGCTAGAGAATAGAAAAAGGTAAAAAATCTTAATTCACAACAAACTTCAAACAACTATTGCTAAATCCCCTACTAGTAGTTTAGGATAAACTAAGCAGCACTAACTCACTGCTGCACACCAACACAGACAGACATCAGCGCAATGAGACTCAAAACTGCTAAACGCCTCTGACAGAGCAAAATGACCTCAAATACTGAAGCACCAGTTACAGGAAGGTAATGAGTGCTCCAACATGTCCGTTTGGCTCTTTTACTATCAAAATTTACATGCTCTGATGGTTCCTTTTTTCATCTCTGGGTCTGGAAGTTTATTCATTAAAAGCTCGATATTTTAAACTCTTATAGAAAATCTACAATCCAACAGTTCTATTGTGGGCATTTATATAAACCTTCAAACAAGAAAACGCTGAACATTATGCTTTTTTGCTTGAAAAGGTAAAAAACAGGGGCACAGATTTTCAGGAAGTCTGTATAGCATGCGGGTACAAAAGCGCATGTCGGAAATTGTTTACATGATTTTGAGTGGGAAATGTTTAAATTAATGATGCACCCCACTAACTTGTCGGCACAAGTGGCGTGTAACTGAGACAGTCAGTCCTGCAAGTAGCATGTAACTGAGACAGTCAGTCCTGCAAGTAGCATGTAACTGAGACAGTCAGTCCTGCAAGTGGCATGTAACTGAGACAGTCAGTCCTGCAAGTAGCATGTAACTGAGACAGTCAGTCCTGCAAGTAGCACGTAACTGAGACAGTCAGTCCTGCAAGTAGCATGTAACTGAGACAGTCAGTCCTGCAAGTAGCATGTAATTGAGACAGAGTCCTGCAAGTAGCATGTAACTGAGACAGTCAGTCCTGCAAGTAGCACGTAACGGAGACTGTGTCCTGCAAGTAGCATGTAACTGAGACAGAGTCCTGCAAGTAGCATGTAACAGACAGAGTCCTACAAGTAGCACTCACTGCTGAAGGAAGCAGGCAGAATACCCTGGCGTAAGCTCTGCCACACGCTGCCTTGTGTGGGCAAGTCGAGGTCTAAAGCGAGCTCCAGCAAGCTGATGCCCAGGGAGAACAGGTCTGCTGGAGGTCCAAACACTGATGACAAACACTCAGGTGCCATGTATTTAGGGTCGCCTTCTATTGCGTCGTGTATGTCGTCCTGGAAATGCAAGCAAGATCGTTTAACCCTGGAACAACTGACAAAAATAATCAGTATCGGAGACTAGGTGGACCCATGAGGCTCAGTCACTTTTCTATTATTTTTCTTTGAAACTACGTAACAGAAAAGTCGTATACATTTGTTACACTGAGATTATTAAGTGAGGTTCATGAATATATATTTTTTAAATAAATTCAATTCTGACACTGGGCCTCTCAGGCTCACTTCGTCATTCAAAGATTAAATCATATACGTTAACATGAATTTACAATAAAAATGTTTTATTGAAATAATGAAAGCTGATATAATTTTTAAAAATGAGTACTTCGTTAAAATAACACGAGTTAAGGTCATACAAGTTTACAATAAAAATACATAATTTCTACGTAGGAATCTAATACAAGTTGGTGTGAGTTTCGTTTAAATTTACAAACTAGATCGTTCTGTCATGTAAATAGTAGAGCTCATTCATTTCTAGCACTTACAGTTCCTCGATAACATTACTCACTAAATTAAATATGCGAGGGCCTTCTATGTAAAAAAGAACGATAAAAATACTCGTAGTAATAGCACTGAGTATCGCATACGTCGGCATCCTCCCTCACGAAGAGTGACCACTTTGTCTTCTACAGTAGGCCTTCAGATGGAGGCCCCGATCAGCCATCGAAATATAGCGAGTATAGCAGTCTGCATGCTAACCGAGCGGTGGACTCCTCAGAGAGGGTTCATTTCTCTCATGCAGGATGAACGATTTTTCCATAAAACCCAAGAGCTTAAAGCTAGTGCAATTGCTGCAGCAACAAAACCTCTGCAGTGTTAGAACTGAGAAACAACTTTTCGTGTTATAAAATTAACGACCAAGACATACAAGATAAGATGCTCCATCACGTTCTAAAAGAATCTATTTTTCATGAAAACACTGTAATAGCACATTGTTTCTATAAATTGCGTTGCTAAATTAGAGACAACTGAAACCTTACCTTAGATAAGTCAAACATTAGGCCGAAGTCACCAAGCTTGCACGTGCCATCATTGCTCAGAAAGATGTTCTCAGGTTTGATGTCCATGTGAACCAATGAATTGCGGTGCAAGTGATCTAGGGCCTGCACACAACCAAACATGCACTTGTTTTAAATCAGAACAACATCAAACACAGTGCCCTCTGCTTTGCAGGCTACTAGGCAAACAGAAATAATACGATTTGGACCTCTCAAGACATTTACAGGTATATTTATTTACGCTTCTGTGCACATACGTACCGACAATCGAACTGTTTTTTCACGGTACGAGATCCTTGAAGCATTGGGTTGGTCAATAAGTCAATTCAAATTTTGAGGCAAGTTGAAATCGATACAAATCGAAGACATTATGGCCCACGAACACAATTATACACACACCTATATGATAGATTCAAGTCGTTATCCAGTTTTGCCGATTATTTATATGCCAGTAAACTAAGAATTATTATCAAAATGAAATTCCAGGAAATTTTAACTGAAAATAGGAAATTGGTTTATTCAATGCTAGCGAAGTTTTTCTCAGTAATGATGTGCCCCCAAGTAATAAAAGAACTTTAACAAAACAGTAGCAAAGAAGTTCCGCAGTGAACAGAACACACAGACTACCCAGTAATGGTAAAACTGGTCATTTTCATTTTTTGCTCATACTTTCAAGCATGACACGAGAATTGTATGTTGAAATAATTCTGCCTAGAACATAGCTTTGAAGGCTGGAGTTTGCACTCACAAACACAGTATGCATATGCAAGAAATAGAACAAACTCAAGTGATTGACACACGTCTTCTTGAGATAACCTGGCTTGGACGGAAGCAACAATTTTGTCAAAAATAGTGTTTTTTTCAAGGTAATTAACTCTCTTCCAGGATCATCAGAATAAAAGTTAACTCTGACACCTTGTAATGCCGGCAAACAGCCGTCTTAAAAAATACTCACTGCAGCGCTACGTTTCCGGAGAATTTTTTATTTTGTGCATTATTTTTTTGCAGGTATGACCAGATTTCAGAAAGTAAATTTTCACTGGCGTATTGTTTATGTTCTGCCATTATGGTGATGGCGTGTGAAACATATTTTTATCATTTATTTTCAACAGAATTGCTATTGAATGGTAGTCAAGCTTTCACCATATGTTTCGTATATTTTTCAAGACTTAGTTATTCGACCTCTAGGACTTACGTTTCGTAATTGAAGGAATATTTGAACTGAACCAAAAAACACTCAAAGTGCACAATTTTCCCAAACTCTACCTGAACTAACACCGCACCTGCAGAAGGTCCAACGCATACTTCCAAACTTTGCATTCAGGCAAACAACCAGGGGATTCTTCAGCCAGTGTTGCTAAGGACTTCTGACAGACTTCAGTTAGAATGTAGAGATGCTGACGCTCCTCCCACGCTCTGTGGAACTCCACACAATTGGGATGCTTAGGCAGCTTCTCATGCTTGGCCACCTCAGCCAATCTTCGTCTCCTGAAATATTAAATGTACAGCAACGGATGACACACACACACATAAGAAATTGGCTCGTAATGAACAGACTAGAACCTAAGCTTGGTCGACTGGTGAGCGAATCTGCTTGCGAGCGGAAACGACCCGGGTTCGAATCCCGCTGCCGACATGGTTGACGCGGCTAGAAATACGGCATGGGACTTGGGTAAAAACAACCGAATAATTATCGAAGTAATTATCCGACCCAAGAATGTGCCAGACGGTTCGTTCCTATAGCCTCATTCTATTCTATTCTAAATTTCCAATAGGTTTATATTACTTGCTCATAGAATTAATTAACTTGGCATTTTGCCCTACATATGCGACAGCTTTTTTCCAGAAAAATGAGTATTTGCAGAGAAAGACGAGTCCAGCATGAGCCAAATGCCCAGGTACTGAAGCAGGCTTACGAAATTACACCAGGATTCTGTAGATAGTAACTTTTACTTCAATGTATGTGAGATCGGAAAATACCAGTAACAATGAAATCTATAGCATCTAGTTTAACCTGAACCACAAAAATATTTATAAAAATTCTTCCATCACACACAATGGAGGAGTGAGCAGTGATGAGGCCACCGTATGACAGAGAGGAGGAATATAAAATCACCTGTCCGAGTCTCCTCGAAATTTGAAGATTGTTTTCTTGCAGGCATACACACGACCATCATCTTTGCAGCGGACTCTGTAGACTTCACCGAAGGAGCCCTTGCCAAGCTTGTCTTCTATCTCATAGCATTGCTCGAAGTAAGAAGTGCCACCACGGCAGTTGTATATAGGACTGTCCGCAATGAAAGCTGCAACAAAACAGTGCATAGTCATGGCTCACTTTCATAGTTAGCTTAGCAAATAGCAGTCAACTGAAGTCAAGTACATCGATTAGAAATTTTTACAGAACAAGCTGTATTTCAGAATGATATTTACATAGGTGTACATTTTGCAATTAGAACATAGGAAACTCTAACTTACTGTCTTTCAATAGAAAATAAATTTATAAGATGGCAGCTGCAAACTTGAATCATACTATTTTGAAGTACAACTTTCTTTTCTGTCACAGTAATTGATATGATTGTAATATAATGGTTACCCACGTGACACTCTCACCAGCAGTCGATGTGAACCCCTTGACATTCCAGATAAATTCTCAAGTATTTTCTTTGCTATGCACATAAAAGCTTTTCTCAGCATTCAGTAATCTGCCATCAGTTCTACGTAAGTTAAATGCCTACCAGATAACACATCTATCAGTCATCTCAAGTTTTTTCTGACCAGGTTCTAGGTGGACTATACAAAATCTTTTTTCTCTGTCATGTAATGAAGAGTAAGAAATGCACAAAGTTTATAACAAGATCAGTTTGCTTATGAACCAATTACACAACTTAGTATGAACTATGAACCTATCATTCTCTATTTAAAAAGAACATATTGTTCACCTTAAACACATTCATCCAGATTTATAGTGCACTCTCTCAGCATGTGTTGCCTGCAGGACATTTGAAATCACAAATAGTGGCATGCAATAACACAACTCACAGTAATCAATATGAGTTTTAAATGACACAGGCACAGGAGCACTAAGCACTGGAGGTCTGTTGTTGAATATCCTGGTGACTGGACAGCTTTTGGTGGGAGGCTTTGGAGGAGCAATGTTGCGAGGAGTTCTTCTTTCCTGTCAAAATTGAGAATTTATTCACTTTTTGAGGCACTTTCAATTGACATCATTTAGATCAATTGAAAGAATATCTTTATGAATATAAAAACATTCACTAGAAACCCTCATGTCTGAATGTCTTAACTCCTCAGACATGATCAGCCAGGGCACTGCCCAGTGGTGATCAAATGTACACTAAACTTTAAATTACTAATATTTATTTATGTTAGTGTCAGTATATTCCTTACTGAACAGGACTAGCAATACATGTCAGATTTTTTATAAACTGCAATTTGTCCCAATTCAAAATAAATGCATAGCTCGGTATTAATTTGAGTTATTCTGCACTTCAATCAGAACACGCAAACCTCTCCAGTCAAACTCGTAACTCCAGCATAAAACTTCAATGAATTATACTTAAGAATTTCCAACATTCATGGAGGCTTAAAATGCTCTTTACATGTCCCTTATCTGTATAATAGTTCTTCATATTCAAGTACATACAAATATTATCCCTATGTGACCCATTTTCTATTAGTATTTTGAACATTTTGTTTAAAATTGAGATCTAGCATTCACATTTCAATATGAAGCTAGACAGTGATTAACAAAAAGCAGTGCAATTCAAAACCTGAATTAATTTGAAAAATTTCATGTTACTCAAGAACATAATACAGAAGTACACAGATACTGGAAAACAAATATAATTGCAAGGTATGTAAAAACAAACTATCAATAACAAATTAGAACCTCCATTAACCACTGTTACGAAACAATTGAAATGGAACATACTAGATGGAGTTACAAAGCTTAAATATACAAAGCAATGCATAGTAATGCAGTAGTAATGATTTGAGTAATATTTATTAATTAATTTATATTATATAAATTAATTAATATTAATTAATTATTAATATTAATATTATTAATTAATATTAATTAATTTATATTAATATTTATTTATTTTATTTATTAATATTGTGAGTAATATTTTAGTCAATTGTAACTATCACCCTGACTGTCTTGCACATAATGTACCCCTGACACTTAAAAATAAACACCTGTTGTACAGGAAACAATGTAAACAACATTGAAATGTACATTTTTTTACCTTCTTGGTAGAGAATGAATGAGAATCCAAAAGAAATGACGGTGCCGGACGAAAGCAGTGGCGGAGAGAATCATTCATTTCTTGAGTAGCCATAATGTTTGGAATACTCCACAATTATTATGTGGTCACATTACTTTCCTAACTTTGCATTAAGAAAACAGTCATGTGTCAATATCTATTAGAAGGAAATGAAACAAATCAACAGTTTCAAAGTGACACTGAACTGAAATTGCAGTCTTTAAATATTTATAAGCTAATTTAGTGCTGACAAGTACAAGTAAATAAATTGCACATTAATAAGCAGTTTCCAATTGTAAGGAAAACAATTTTTTAATCAAAATTTTTGGCTTACAAATAAATAATAATTGAACACATGGATAGTTTCAGGTTTGTAAATAAAAATTTGAAAGCATGGCAAGTTGGCCAAAAGTTTGTTTAAACTTGGCTTTCTCTAAACCCTAACCATACATTTACCCACTTCTGCATGACATGCCATATGCATAAAGCAATTTCTGACTCATGGCTAGTATCTCATTGTCTTTTTACCACTAGTAATTATACCAGCTTGCATGAAATTAATGTGGGATGATTGTATATCTAGAAGTTTACTAAGAAATAAAAGCATGGTAGTGATGGGTTGAAGCAGTGGCTGGCAAATGGGTGCCCATGGGCCAAATGCAGGCCTTTACAAGGTTCTGTGGGGCCTGCAGGAATCTAATTTTTTTGTTTTTATTAAGCATTCTGTCTAAATATTGTATCATTTTCAAGAACACCGCCCAATTTTAAAACAGCAGCCCTTTGACTCATCATAGCCCACTGCCATATCCTTTGCTCTCAAAAAAAAAAAAAAAAACACCACTGGGTTAACACTTTCACACTGGATGGTACACATGTATGGCACACATGTATGTGTACCATCCTGGATGGCACACATAAATATACTCCAGGGTGGAAGCACAGGTGTAGGTCAGATGCAGCGACACATGAGTGATCTTAACTAAAGCATCTACATGAAATGGTACCAACTATTCTCATGACATTTGTATTAGGCACTGACAGCATTGGTATTTGTACAAAAAAAATACTTGAGTCAATCAAAATATGCATAGAGTTCACATAACTTTTCAAACATTTACTTCATGCCTAGTGGCTCAGTGATAAGCTACAGCAGGCAGTATTCATTTAGAAATAAAAACATATCTGTTCTAAAAATGCTGAACATTTTGTACAAACTTTGGAGTGTTAAAATAAAGTTTGGCTACAAGTTACCAAAGAGTAGAGCACTTGCAATGATATTCCTACCACATCTGACATGTCATATAAAAGTGCAACACATTGTTGACCAGTTTCTAAATTCTCCACAGATATTAGTCCAATATAATTTTTTCTGTACATATATTGAACATTTATATATATAACCAATAAAAAACAATGTTTTTGTACACATCAGCACTCAATTAATTGACTGTATCAAGGTGATCTTTAATAATCTTTCACAGGTCAACAAGAAAACCTGCAGTCTGCCTAGAATTCAACTTCATTGGAAGTTGCCAGAGTAGTTCATGCATGTGATCACAAATTGGTTAATTTGGATAAGAGTAGTTTTAGTGAACACTTTAAAATAGGTTCCTTATCCTCTGCATCCTGCATATTTATATATATATCTATATATATACATGACAACAATCTATTTGAACAATAATAAATAATTTTCTTGAAGAATTTAGAATTTGCTGTCATTATCAAGCTGTAGTTTTCATATTTAACATGTAAAACATAAAAAAGGTTGCATAACCTAAATACACTTATGCATTACATATTAATTCTAGGTTTCCACTTGATTATCTACTACAAAAATTACTTTCTAAACTGAAAACAATTCACACTAGCTATGTTCAAAGAATTTATCAAATTTGGGACATTATTTGCATTATTATGAACCCCAGAAACTAGTGGTCTACAGATGCAAATTTTATATCTTGACAATAAAATTTTGCTTTACCCTATTCTAGTATGAAGCACATCCTATTTACTAGTGCAATCTCAACCAAAAATATCTAAAATTTAAACTCTAATTTTACACTGCTTCAATTTCAGAGTATACGGTATGTTCTAACCATTTAACTTTTAGAAAAAAGAAATCAGCGTGTTGTGACGTCCCAATTCAATTAACATAGTCTAAATAACGAAAAAGTATAACAGCAACATTTGATCAGTACGTAATACACAACTGCCAATACACTTTATCAACAAAAGAAAAGAACAAAGAACTATCCGAGCTTGCTCACTCTCTGGTTCAACTCTGAATCAGGTGTTAAACCATCGCGCCACAAATTTAACAACACGATGCCATAGGTGAAAAGTAAAATTATAGGAAAAAGAATTATAACTATTGGGGTGCTATTTAAGAAGGAATTACTATATTATATTCATAAATAATACGTATTAATAATCGTAATACGTATAATAATTGAAACTATGCTTAAAATTTTATTTGATTTTAATGGTAGGATCCTAGACTTATGTTGAATAAAATATTCTTATTTTGTAAATATTCACCATAAAATTTTTTTGTTATACATTTCTAGTTAGCCCATGTCAGGCAAAAAGATTAAAGTACACTAGTGCGGCTAAAAACTATTAAAAGCCTGAGAAATAATTTCGATTTCAGCAAGAAAAATGTTATATAAACAAAAATCGAAACAATCTTTATTTCTAATCGAGTACACAGTACATAGACATTAGTACATTGGTTTTTCAAATTCTTAAGGTTAACATTCTAAGAGTAAGGGTGATGGTGAGCTCCATGCGACGATCCCGTGAGGTTGATGGACGTCTTCATGGGCGGGGAGTTGAGTGCTTAGCGGGTTGAGTGCACGGCGCGGCGTGCGAGAAATAACTCGTGTCCATGGTCGGGTTCGAACCCGCGGTCTTTCTACACGAAGGAGAGACCCGATACAGAACACGGGCCGCAGACCACTCGACCACGGTGGCTGCTATATGAAAAATAATATAATTAAAAAATACTGTATTATTGGCAGTGCTGTATTCAGAAGATGAACACCCAAACTGGCTCATCCTAATCCACACAAACACGCTCGAATAGAAACACTATGGCTAAAATCCAAAGAAAATAATATCAGCTGTCATTTAGTTTCCAGACTGCTAGTAGTACGCCCGAGTTTAAATGCTATAGCTCTAACGATAATATCAGCTTTGCATTAGACCATTGGCAGCTTTATAAAGTCCAGCAGCTATTACGCTGGACGCTTGGCGTAAGCCACACCACCACGCTCATTGACACGCCCCTACAAGCCTCTACTTGAAAGTTGAAGCAGAGACGACGGGGATCTCGCTTCAAGCATAACTACTACTCTTAAGATCTTATCAATATGCATCATCACTACCCTTAAGATGTTAATATAAAGAATTTAAAAGCCAATGTACATGCACTGTATGCTCTATTAGAAATAAAGTTCTTTGTTATTAATAAAATTCTTTCCAGAAGTCAATATTTTCATAGTTATGAAAGCATAGATGGTGTCAGAATATGAAAATTATTTTGAAAAGCGTTATTTCAAGACATATAAATGAACATATCGGTGCGTTAGCGATTAGACATTTCTACTTGATATTCGTTGCTTAACAAAGTTGCGAATTCAAATATTTTGATTCCCAGGTGGTACAGCAGATTTAAAGTTCATGTTATTACTCACCACTGCCACACAACTCTCGAAGTGCATGAACAAAACGTGCAGCAGAACAAAACGCGTTTCGAATACATACATTTGCATGCATTTGAAACGATTATCAGGATTCTACTGATCCAAACATCAATTACTATGAGAACTAACACTGAATATTCAAATAGTAACAACTTCTGATAAAGTCGCAAGAAAATTAGGATTTGTAAAGAAAAAGTAGCACTTTTCTTACGAACGTAACAATTCTGTCAACCCTGGGCTTTCAACCACTCTTCGCGCAAACTCATCGGCTACTGCTAACTGCTTGTCAAGCTGTGGACTTGACAGAAGAGCCATTGCGTTACAACGACGTTCAAACGCATTTCAAGTGTCGTCCTTGGACGTTCAAACTCGTTTCAAGTGTCGTACTTAGACGGAAAATTATTTCAATGTATTTAAATACATTGTATTTCAGTACACAAACCTTGCATCTAAATACACTTTTTTAAATATATTGTAAAATACATTTTTCAAAACACAAATGTATTTAAATACGTTGTTAAATACAATGTATTTCAGTGTAACAATGTATTAACATACAACAAATGTATACACATACAATGTTAACAATGTAACAGTGTTCCTTCTGTGAAGTTGGTCATTATGAGAATGTTAATTGAGTTTTGTTTCAATAATGTTATAATGTAGCATATTTTAAAACTTTGTATTTGTCAGACGTAATTTATGAGAGAAAAGAACTCAACACTCAATCATTATGCGATTAAAAGTAGGCAGAGAATAAAGTTTTACCCTTTTATATGCATTAAATCATTCAATAATTATAAATTAGACATTATTTACCCGTTTCAAATACGTATTGCCAAACTTGTTCAAAAGCAACAATAGCAGAACGATATAAAAGGGCGTGTTCATAATCGAGAAGTCGATAAAATAAACGTGGGTAACGTAATCAACCGAATTGAAACTTAACTACCTCTAAAAGAAGATTATAAATCTGGCGTCAACTGACATACATCCACTACGTACTTGCACGTATTACGAACACTTATTCTAAGCTGCCTTTTGGATATGAAGAGTAACTATTCTACAGGAATAAAAATATAATAACCAAACCCAACAAAAAAGTTCGAAGCAACAATTCAACTCTGCTACAAAAGCTGCATAGAAAAACGGCCGTAACGTACGAGCAAAAATGTGAAAAGGACGAAGTGTGGCTTATTTGATGAATATCGTAGAGAGTAAAAGTGTCAGGCTTCGTTTGATATTACAAGACTGCAATGTGCAGCGGGAACATGAAGACTTACACTCCCAGTTCGCTTACTGAGTCTAGAACAATCTTATTTTGGCAGATGATCATTCGTGACTCAGAGTTCTAAAGTGTTAGCATTGACGGTGTCATGGAAGGAAACTACATTAGCCATAAAAAGTAAGCAAATATTCGAATAAGATTCACTAGTCATTGAAATGTAAAAAAATTGCTCAAGAAAGACCAATAATAATGCTTATGGACACTTGCAAATAAAAAAGTAACAAAGTAATTAATGGAATTGTAGAGTGATTATTCACGAATATGTAGCAAAATTATACAAAGACTTAAAAGTATAATGCAGAAATATATCAACTAGATATTCAGGAAATATGACAAACGAGTACATGGCAATCTACCGTAAGAGTAAAAAAATGAACGAGCCAATAGTGCGGTAACCAATCAGTATAGAGAATATATCTAACGTATTAATGGTAATGTAAGAAATGAAATAGTATAAGCATAACCAATTCGTTCAGATTAACATTCCTAAAAAACAATCAAACTTGAGCTTAAATTTAGTGGTGTTCACTACATCAAATTTCTTCAAAAATATTCAATTATGCAAATTTTAGATATAAAACGTTAAGTCCTCTTATTGAGTTTGTCTTTGACGGCCGCAGCCATGAGCTTGGCCCCCGCCAGGCAGATCTCCTCGTAGCCAGGCATGACCTCAGCACAGCGCTGCAGCCACGCCTCCACGAGGGGATGTCTCGTCATGTCCACTCCGAGCTCCCTGAGATATAAAAACACGGAAGGTAGTGGCAAATAGGCTAAAAAACGTAGCGCCTCAATAAGCTAAAGGGAGATGGAAGAAAATGAGCCGAAGAATGATGGAAGTCATTGAGTGGAAGAAAGGCGAAAACAAACATATTAAAGAAATATGGTAGAAAATAACTAACGAATAGTGAACGAAAAAGTTAGGAAATGATTGCATGATATTGGATGAAAAAATGTGAAAGGAAATAGGCTGAACGAAAGTGAAAGTAATTTATTTGAAAGAAAATTGAAGAAAACATTAAAATAGTAAAACAATTCTTTTTCAACGTTTAGAAACAAAATTATAGGCTATTACAAAAGTGGTATATACAAGACGCATAACTAACTCTTTATGAAGAATGAATGGAACTAATTTCCTAGTCAGAAAAACTGATAAAAATCACATATGATACAATTTGATGTATCATCTTTCCTTACAAATGAACACTCAATTACATAGTGTAAACGCATTGAGTAAAATAAGCCGCGAATGAGACTCACCTGTAGGTGGTGATGGCGCAGGCTAACGTGAAGTCAGCAACACAAAGCGAGTCTCCGGTCACAAACTGGGCGCCACTCCTCTTCAAGTGCTGTTCCAGCTTCTCGATGGCGTCGTGAAGTTTTTCCTTCTTGGCTTCTTCAGGTTGAGCATTTTCCTTCATTACAGGGTGCTATGACAGATAGAAAGAACGTATGTAACAACTTTACTTTCGAACAGCGTAGCAATGGACAAGATTGTCAGTTGTGCTGGCTAATTGCATCCTGTGGTGATAGGCTTGTACCTGTGCCCGTCTGTCATCCTACTATACATTCTATGATTGTGTGAATTGTCACCCGCTTTGAGATGAGAAAAATAGTCCGTACGTAGAACATTTGCAACTGCAAGTAAGATGACAAAATGAGTAACACAATTAATCCATCCAGCAACTTCAAACCCGTTCTATACATGTTGAGTTCATTTAGTGTACGGTAAGATGAGTAATTTTTTTATTCAATAGAAAAGAATAGGTTCAACAAAATGTTTTATTAAAACTTTTAGAAGACATTGCCCAGCTGAGAGATTTACATTCACTCACCGCCCATCCTCGGAAAATCTCGTGTAGGGCTGTATCATAAAAGAGGAACCTGTCGACCATAGCTCGCTTCTTGGGGTCAGACGGGTAGAGGCTGTCATTCTTGCCGTATTGTGCAACTAGGTACCCAATGATGGCTTTGCTGGTGAACATAAGTTGGGATATATTAAGTCCACAAAAATAGAAGGTTCATTTCTATCTACAGTGTAGTCTTTTGAGCTTAGGTGTAGCAATTCACTGCAGTCACCTCTATATGTACATCAGTATGCTGTGACAATTGTTAACCCTCTACCGCCGTATGGCACTCACGGGGAACATCAGAAAAAATGCTAATTATGTTAAAATTATATTATATGTGAGCAATATGAGATTGCTACTAGGTTTAAACGCTTCGGCATGTTACAGCGTCGTTATTTTGGCTGCCTGTCTCTCAGCGTGCTTCATTGCATCAGTGTACAGACGGTCTTTGTGAGCTTAAACGTAGAAACTAGAAAAATAAATTCGTCGCTAAAGGGTTAAACCGACTTCCATTTTTAAGAGTTCGATAAATCTACGACTGGCTTAAAAATCTCACGATGGAATGATTTAGTTTTTAATGAATCTTTTCTATAATGAAATGTTACTAAATGGCTGCATTCACAACACCCTTGTGTTATTTCTGAGAATACATTTCTGTCTCGTTCTAAGATATCAATATTTAATGCAGCTACATTTTCAATGGTACTATTCCCATCATGAATGACTCACTATAAATATTGCTTTACTCAAATTCCCCGAAACAGTATTGTATCCTATTTTTAATACTTTGAGAATTGTTGATGATCTTACTACTTGATACGAAAATAAAATTTAAAAACACAAAAGACTCATAGTTCTCAAGAAGTACGTGAAATAGGCGAAAACTTCTAAAAGCTATTCAGTTATACATATCTATGTTAGTATATTTCTGGAAACTGCCTCGAATTGATATATTTTATTCTATTTCTATTCAATCATTTTCAACGAAGAATAGCGAATGCTTTAGTGAGAAGTTTCAAGTACGTAAAGCAGGCTTCAAGTTTTTATTTTGAATTGAAGTTACATTCGCAGAATTTTAATAATTCACGTTGTAGCTTTTTACTCCTGATGCCTCTTGTACGGGCCTGGCGTAAATCCTTAGTTAATATCACCTGCTTCGGCGGTACATACACTACACTTAGTTAATATTCACGATATTACCCTGAGGCCTGAAGTATCCAGCTGTAATGCTTCCACTTTCTGGGGAACCCTTGTGACGGAACTATAACATTTTAGTTAATGAGTAAATAGGTAAAGGCAGTATTATTTCTTAACTGGTACACCTTGTCCTAGCTAATTGACGATTGATGGAAAGCGATCTTATACACTAGTAATTTTTTATTTTATGTAAATTAAGCTGTCAAATAACATTTTGTTAGATTCATGGGTAAACTTAAACACAGTTTTCTGGAAGTAGAGGGAAAAATGATCTGACCTTTTCATTTGAAAACCCAACTTTACGAACTAGAAATAAAGTACTGCAGTTCGTTTACTCACGTAGTAAGCTTACTTACGGACAAGGTTAGACTGAAAGAAAACGGAGGCCATAAACCTTGATTCATATTTATTTTTACAGTATGTTCAAATAAAATTTGTGAAGAATAGAATGAAAATGAATTGTATTTATTACCAAATAGCGATCATGACCGATTGAATTATGATTGAATTATCATGATAGCTTAAAACCTAAGGTCAGAATTTCTTTCAGCAATTTTTGACACCAAGCAGTGAGGTCAACGCCAGTCCAGTGAATGGAAATAAACGAGAAATAGCAGAGTTTAGCATAGACTATGAAAAAAACTTGTGAGAATCAAATCAAGTGATTCAAGGCAATTCCGGTCAATACTGCGCTGTCCTAGCCGGTACAATACCTTTCCCAAAGCACGAAGTCTCCATCAACCAGCGTGGGCACTGTGTGCTCGGGGTTAATGGCGATGAACTCTGGCTTGAGTTGCTCTTTATTGAACAAATCCACTTTTTTCAAATTCAATTCAACTCCGAGAGCTTTAGCCACCATCATTGGACCGCGGCATGGAGACGACGCTAAAATGTAGTAATAGTCCAAACCCATAGCTGTCACCTGAAAAAACCGAAATGATGCGTCAGTACAATACTTCCCTGTCTTCCCTTATAAAGCAATTAAAAACGCTTTACTCTGGAATAAATTTAGTACGCTACGTGAAATGGCTGTGCAGTGAAGAGTACAACTTTCAATGGTTGAGCGAAGATTGGGAAAAATCTTCGCGTAATTTTAGAAAATTTCCATCAAATGAAGCAATAACCTGATTCAGTTAACGATAATTGCAGTACGATCATTCCACGTGTCCTAGCGATATAATCATTTTGTATGAAAACCGAGCTAAGACTACTGGAAATTAATTATTGGTTGAGGAAGATGGATCAGCATAGGTACTACGACTAAAATTTAGTCAATTGTGGACGCCAATAATTCTCCTCACTCACTGACGGTCGACCATGATTCAAACTTTGACTTCTTAGCCTTGAATCAGTCTATTTTTACTCCTAGACCTCAAATGCTCTATCTTACTTTTTTTTAGATATTGAGGTTCTACGCTGAGTTTAAAGATATCATACTGTATAACCTACCAACATTAAACTCTCGTATCCGTTCCATTCTGAAGCCACGGGTTGAACTAGAAATTTGGAACTCGTAAACAAGTCAAACACAGACTCGATGTACTGTAACGAGTACCGACTACCGATGCCGACTCAGTCGTGAGGACGATGATTCTGCGTCATGAGACTTTAATCTATAATTTGTTCTCTTTGGGACGACTCAGGCACGCAAAGGTTCGTTATCTGACACAATGTAACAGTTCTCGTCTTAACTTTTCATAGCAATACGGAACTTACAAAAACGTCTCTTAGTTCCAGCGTAGGACCCTTGATCACGGCATCAACTCAGCGGGTTTATTTGATACTTACTTATATCTTGAAGTGGGTAAATTCTTAGCCGTTGAGTTCAACGAAGCAACACACACCTTCCTAGCAGCTCAGCAAGTGGTTACTAAGGGTTAACTTATTGAGTTGTCTGGCTGTTGCCAGTGGCTTGTGGCTGCTGCCTGCTGAGGCTAACCGGTTGTAGTTGTCAGCTGTGAACAGGGAGCTGTGAAAGCTTGCTTTCAAGGTCAAATATTTTCAAGTACTAGTACATCTTCGAAACAAGTGAGATCTTTCAGAATTTTGTCAAGTTGATTTTTAACAGGTGTAGCATGGAATGGAATAGAATAAGGCAATAGAAACGAGCAGTTCAGTTCATTCTTGGGTTGGTTGCTACCCAAGTCCCATCCGTCTACAGTGGGTAGACGGATGGGAATCCCACACCTACGCCTCAATCCCACAAGTCTGGGAGTAATAATACTGGGAATTCCTAATCCAACATTTGTTGAAATTATTTTTGAATGTGTTCACTGTACCATCAGAAACGATATTTTCGGGCAGCATATTCCAAGTTTCGGCAATTTTAAATAGAAAGAAGTTTAGAGCTTGGAATGTCATGAAGTTTTTTATTATTAGTTTTTGACAAGTCGGGATAACATTCCGGCACTAATATTCCAGAAACATTTGTTTCTTGTACGATTTTAAAAATTTAACGTGAAACACTGAAAATATAATGCATGAGTTAAGTTTTTAGATTTTTTCCTTCTTTCGTAACTGTTTCAGACAACCAACGTCAAAAGTTACACACACCGACTGTTACCGACCAGAGGGAGTAATTGCTATGGAAACCCTCCTATTACGGCGAACGCATTTGCGCTCCTGCTCTTCACATTGGTGACAGTTTCAAAGTGGGATGAGAATTGTAGTTTGTTTCGACCTTAAAATTCCTAATTACTCGTCGAGACTATGAAACACGAGTTCGATTTCATGAACGACATTGTACCTATCTGTCAGAGTAAATGTTCTATGCTATTTCATTATTAGGCTTGAATTATTGAACAGTATTGTAGAACTTTTTTTCAGAGAAACCAGGCGATTCTTGTACATAAATTGGGATGTATAACAATGATAAAAGCGCTGTATGAAAATTTTATTTTTCAGTGTTTATTAAACTTCAATTTCATGGAATCATTCCCTTGATTTTTACGAGCCTGCTTCATAATGATTGAAGATGTCTGAAAAATTGCTGATACTCCTTGAAATCTTAAATACTTAAAGTAGCCGAATTCATCTGAAAAGGACTGAATCTAAAAACCCAGAATTGTTTTATAACCTTTGCGTGACAGTATTTATTTTGACAAGACTTTTTTAATAAAAAAGTCCTTTTACATACAAACAAAGCTCAGGACGAATAAAAACAGGTAAGTGGATTATTTATGGAACCAATTAGCGTGTTTGTCCTCGACGAACGATTAATTCTTCCTTGGAAATTTTTCTTTCAGTATACTTCCCACGAGCTTGGCCCCTGCCAGGCAGATCTCCTCGTAGCCAGGCATGACCTCAGCACAGCGCTGCAGCCACGCCTCCACGAGGGGGTGTCTCGTCATGTCCACTCCGAGCTCCCTGAGAGACATCCATGAACGAGGAAATGAATTACGAAAGTATTTTATTAAAATATGAAGGCACATGTAATCTATCTAAATTACTGTTTCATTGTTTTCTACCGACGATGTTAGTTTTCATGTCAGTAACCTCTAAAGAAAAAAAATGAATGAGGTTCTCCCTTGTTGCTGGTATTTTTCTGACGAAGTTGAGAGCAGAAAGCACCCTTCTACATCTTTTAATTTGGATTCACGTTAAAACAATGGTCACACTACTCGAGCCCTACAATTATACTTGTAAGGCTTGAGTGGTCTGGCCATTTGCAAAAATGAATCATATATTGATAGATAGTTTGCAGAAAAGCTACATTTATGATGGAGTTTCTATAAACATGACCAGGAGGTATTGAAGGTTTTCGAAAGCTTTTTTCTCCGCAGCTCTTCAGTAAAATAACCATTGTTTGAAGGTCTATTGACTTGATGTTGTAGATAACTTCTAATGCAATATATTTAAACTTGTTTACTATTCATACGTATTTCTGTATTAGTTCCATTCAATTCGTCAAAGTTTTATAATGGAAAAACGTGCGTTCATGAGGAAAATTAGTTTTTTTCATCCTAGAATTAAACATGTTTTTGAGAGTAAGGAATACTCTAAGAAATTAATTTTTTAAAAACTAGAATACGAGTTAATTGAAAATAATGCTTACATTATGGATTTTCAAAGAAAGAAAGAAGAGAATATTAAATATCACGGAATTAGATAACGTACACATGCATTGGTCGAAGGAAAACGACCTGAGAAATGATTTTCCGCTCAAAATTTTTTTTCGTTTCAAGTAGGAACATTACAATAATTGTCGACAAGTGAAAGCAGACGTGAAGAAATATTTCCATTCTTTCGATAGGTAGGGAAAGCTTTAGTCATCGACCCATTATTTAGCGGTAATCATCCGGAAAATATAATAGTTTGATGAGTTCAAGTGCATTTTTGTCTGACAACAGATATTAGGATAAGTTGTACTTGTTCTAAATACTTAATTTTTTTCCTTAAGGCGTGGATGGAGATTGACATCCTGTATTACTGTATTGTTGTTTCCCATCTGTTTTGTAAAATAATTTGATAAGTTATTTTTTTTTTGTTTTTCATTACCTGATGAAACCAGACATATTTTATATCTGTTTTAAACAGATTATTATATTAAGTTTGATGTCAGTAATATCTACATTTTTGGAACACGGCTGACTCATTTTCAACTGTCATGCAAATAAACAAATTTTTTGTAAAATGTTACATAGAAAACGCAATAAATGAGAAATTTAAACCATTTTTTGCGTTGCATGAGGCGCAGTCTGAATACGATTTACCATCGATGTTCGTAAACTTCAAATGATTTCTGAAGTTGTGAAAACTTTGTCATACGCGTGTGCAGTGTATTAGAGTGGTACGCAACTTATACAGTTTTACTCAATAGTTCCATCAAATAAGTTCCAGTGAGAAGAAAAATACTAATTTAGCTCCTAAAATAGCGATGCAGGTAAAAAAATATTATTTCTTATAAGCCTAAGAAAATTTTAGCATTACGAAGTGACCAGCATATAAGAGTAAACTTAGTGACCTAGATTAGCGAAACAGCATGGCTAGCATGCAGGTTAACCTGATGCTGTAATACGTTTATTCCTACACTTCTATAATAGTTGTCTCACAGGCAGCAGTTACCTGTAGGTGGTGATGGCACACTCGAGGGTGTGGTCGGCGATACAGAGGGAGTCCCCAGTCACAAATTTGAAGCCACTCTTCTTAAAGTGATTTTCCAGCTGGTCGATCGCTTCATGTAGCTTCTCTTCATTGGCTTCGTCCGGAATGGCATTTTCACGTATAACAGGGTACTAAAAAAACGCTAGCTATTTATTCCGATAACGTTCATACACGAAATATTAAAAATTTGGTTGTAAAATGCCTTATTGTCAAAATCCTGGAGTGGTAGGTAAAACACGAGGTAAATATACAAATAACACTTTGATAAATATAAGCTGAAATACTGTCATTTCATTGTAAATTTACACTACTGGGTTCTGTATGCTGTAACTCGAATTTCATTGTTGTTAAATGAGCTGAAACTTGGCTTCCATATTATTGTTAATTTCCAATCGCAGATAACATAAGATTAAAGTTGCACAGTGGGATCAAAATGAGTTACAGTTTTATTGCCTTCGGTTTGTATCGTCTCATGAGTAGACACAAATTTGGGTAAGAGATGTGTTTATCATGTTAGTGATGTTAGAGATTAAATATCATCCATATGTGTGGATGAAAACAATGTTGGTGTAAAAGTTTTATGATTCGTTCACTTTTTGACGAATGGTGGTTTCTTTCTAGTCGGAATATTTGTCAAAAACAGTGATTGGGTGCATTTCGTTACTAATTTCTTGGTGGAATAAAATGAAGTATAAACAACTCATTGATATAATGACCTTTTTGTGCTGCAGGCTTATGCGTTGCGAGCTTCAGACGTTTAAGTAATAATATTCTGAAAAAATACAAATTACAACAAACTCGAGAAAAAGCTGGAAGAAAAATATCGTCTTATTCAGGAGAAGCTTCATTTCTGATAGATAAAATATTTAAATATTTTTAATCTGCAAACAAGGATTTGTGCTACTGAAACAAGATTAAGCGATATATGTCAATATGTTCAATAGAACTTTCAGAAAAGGGGCTCACAGAGGCAGGACCTTTTTTGAAAACGAAACTCTGAAACAGAGGAAAGCATTTAAACTGAGAACTACTTCTGCTGTCATCTATTGGGTCCGGGTTAAAATAGGTCCGGCTTCATCGTGGTCTATAATTTGCCCCCATTGAGTTTACTCCTCTTCAAGGCCGAACTTATTCACTTTCAATTGAATAAACATGAGCAAATGCATGTATCTCAAAATGAACAAAAATAGATAGATGAATGAACACTCAAATGAAATATACACTGTCAGAGCAGATCATTAGTATTTTTAAAAAACTTCCTATAACTTTGTAACCTCAAACAGAGTAAGTTCGTGAAGAGTGACAAGTGTCAACTCGTCAGAATGAGGAGAATTCAACAAGTATCCATGAGTCATGATGATTTAGTCAGGAAATCAATTCATTAGTAATTTTATGCTTTTTAATGTAAAATTCAGTTTTTCAATACTAGCCAATTACAATTTTTTATGATTGCTATCGTGTTGTGTTCATTTGAATACATACATGTATGTAGGTATGTACTATACTCGTATGCGAGTATATTAAATTTATATGTACAATCAAACAATTTGATGGTCTTGTTTTTATTTCACTTCAAATCTACATTATACTCAACAAATAATTCGTACTAATTTTAAGTATCATATCCGAAATGTTATAGTCAAGTTTAAAAAATCTGTTAGTGATGGAAAGCATGAGGACTTGGCTTAAAAACGACTTCTATAGCAGGGCGGACAATAGTATTTTAACATACGAACTCTCTGCGAAGTAAAGAAATTTTTCCAGTTTGTTGTTTAGAGGTTCTACCGTAGTATCTTATTCCTTTTTGTCTGAGAACTTGAATTTGAGGTATTTTGAAGCAATGGTATCTGAGAAGTACAAGTAGTAATTTGAAGTTCTCTTAATCAGTCGATCTGCTTGCATACCATTACTTGAGAGAAACACGACTATATGCCGTTGAAACATAACCCAACTGTCGGTTCATAGTTGCTTCAAGCTATAGAAGAGTAACATGAAAGAAATAATACAACACTGGAACACTCACCGCCCAGGTTTGGAATGTATTTTGAAGACCAATGTCGTAGTAGAGGAACTTGTCTACCACAGCTCGTTTTTTGGGGTCGGTTGGGTAGAGGCTGTCATCTTTGCCGTACTGCCCCACAAGGTATCCGATGATGGCTTTGCTGTTATTTTAACGCAACAAATTAATCAATTTGGGATTAAGAGATGAAAAACAAACAAAAATATATTTTACTTCGGTTTCAGTGGAAACGGAACCGTTATGTTTGTAATTTAGAAAATATAATAGTGCTTCCAGACAAATAATCCTTAATAAAAAAGAATAAAAGCCCATGAAGACGCCCATCAACCTCCCGGGATCGTCGCATGGAGCTCACCATCACCCTTACTCTTAGAATGTTAACCTTTAGAATTTAAAAAACCAATGTAGTAATGTCTATGTACTGTGTACTTGATTGGAAATAAAGATTGTTTGTTTAGAAGCGCTGATGAAATCAAGTGCAGACTGCGCGAGTCTTCCTCATGATAGAGGCAGAACCATGATAGGCACAGATAACATATCTTTACTTGAAGGCTACCGGCAAAAGATATCTGAGGAGAACGAGCTTAACATTAAAATAACAGTAAAGAATATGATTATTGTGTTACCATGTCGTAACATTGCCTCTACAAGTATCCAAAAACCAATTGTACTTTCCTGTTGAGTTATGCGTAAAGTATGATACCCAGATCCGATGAGTCTCTATTTATTCGTGCAACAAATGTAGGGTCAGACTGTAGAACTGATACCAGTCGAGCAAAGTTTGTTCATTGTACGGGAGGTGTACAGATTATACTGCACTTTTTTGTTTCGGTCACCATCAATGGTAACCTCTCTCTCTATTTATCTATCTGTGTGTCCATCCTATTGCTTTTTATTTATTAATGAAGAAAAATGATTGAATTGCAATCAGAACGGTAAAATGTATTATAAGCATTGGATTGTGAATACCAGAGGCGCCGGATTACTATACAATTAACCATTTTTTCCCGTTATTAGCTTTCTTCTCTTACACGGCCATGTTATCGTTAGATAAAATATAGAATGGAAGTTCTATATATATTCATGCAAAGTATTCAGGGTTAAATGATACCAACGCTAAAGCTGAAAAATTTATTTTGTTTCATAGATCCTCAATTTTATCCTTTTGAAACCGTCGAATTTTCACGGTACTATCTCGGCCATGTTATTGGTATTATAGATAAGATACAGAATGGAAGTTTTGTATATATTCATAAAAATATTAATTGAAAACACAATAATTCGTCCAAAATCTTTAATACATTAGCCTCAATAATGATTTCAAAAATTGTATTGTTGATGTATAACTGACTTTAAGAAGGATCAATATCTGCTCAAAGGAAAGAATTCTTTCAAAATATAACATTTGTCCTTAGTAAGGTGTGTTTTATATTCGGAGAGTATCTACGAATATAGGTATCAATATCGTACCGATTGATATTTGAAAATCGATATCGACCCATTGTATGACATCGGTTCAGGATTGACAATTCATGACTGCCTAAAATATAGGATTGTTCTATTAATAGACATTCATATGTTCTGTAATTTCTGCAAATTCAAGTGTTCTGCTAATTAATATTCTGCAAATATTAATTCAGTTCATAACTTCCTCAAGATTGGTAACCCACTTTCTCCCCAAATTAGCAACCCACCTCCAACCTAGATTAGCAAACCACCTCTAACCCAGATTAGCACATTATGTTATTATTCAGCAACCACAAATGAACTTTTAAGATATTCTAAACACTTGAGTTCATAGATATTTCGTTTCAAATTACTTTGACGTTAACTGAAAACGAAGAGAGCTATTGACTTTTCATTAAAGTCAGCCCACCTGATCTGCATCCCAACGCCAATATCTAGTTCTGGAAGCCAATCAAGGCTTGACCTGCATTACATCGAGCCTCTCACCACCACTCCCCATCTCCTCTTGCCAATAACAATGGAGATGTAAAAGAGTCCTTGTTGAGCTGTGAGCTCAGCCACAAGTTTCTTGCGTCTTCCTCTGCAAAATTGTGCCCCATTAATCTCGGCGGTCAGTTGCCATGTTTTTGTGGCTTGGAAGGCGATATTTAGGTGTCATGGATGCGACAGTTTCTGTCCTGTTAACTTGGCGTCAAAAACAAGGAGCAGAACAATGGCTTCCATCTCTGTGAAGGACTTTACAAACATGAATATGCAAGAGTACCTCGTCTGGGCGCTATTGACTGGTGTACGCTCTGTTCTGTGCGGTCGCCTTTTAGGGACACCCTCGCTTGTGTTTGTAGCAGGAACTTAATGTAAGCTCCATGTTTTATTAGCAGAACACACTACTTAAATTATATCCCCATTGCATAGTTAGTTATGAATTTTTTTTTTCATTTTATGCTTGTAGAATGTATTGCAGACGGAGATCACTACTGCTTACGCCAGCGAATGAGCAACAAACTCGCGCTTTAGAGAACAGTGAATAAAAATGATCTTAGCCAAGTTGCATGAGGTCAGAAATAGCCATTGAGATTCTGCATTGAACATTTTCTGCTACACATGAAGGCACAACTCCAGTAAACCAGTTCACGTATGCATTAGAAAGATAATCTCTCACTGACGAATGAAAGAAGCGCATTGCCTGTGCTTATTTCTGCAAAGAAAGCAACGCACTATTCACTTTACTTATTTTTTCATTGCAGTTACTCATTTTTTCATTGCAAAATACAAAAGAGCTGAATTTACAACATAAGTTAATGAAAGAGTCATACTAAAGACTTCTGCTAATTACATGTATATTCTTCTGAGTGTGCAAAAAATATTTGTATTGATTATAAATGAGTTCTTATTTCTAGTTAGATCTTTAATGACGACGTGTAAAAATCATAAGAGACAAATGCTTTTCATTTCAACGTGCACCATTTGTATGAGTCAGTTTTTGGGCTAAGGTATAAGAGAAACAAAGTAACTCCTTCGCCCATGAAACGAATGTATAAAAAGTCGTCCCGCGACAGGAAGGGGTGACCCTTTTTTTCCCTGAAAGACTCTAGCAAAGCGAAACAGCTCCTTCACTTGTCTCCTGTGCTGCAATTATAACTGCTGACTCTGTCAGTACAGACGGTTGCTGTGTAACTCGAGACATAGACAAACGGTTGGAAGGGTTTGAAATTAAGACAAGAATAAGCGATGATTGTATTCCTGAATGGCTACTGAAAGCATTCCACTGTCACTTGCTAATTGTTAATTCTTTAGATAGTCTTGAATGAAGAGTTTAGGTTTGCTTGATTATAGTGAGTTGTAGCAGAGCGCATTTTAGAGCTTCGTCTGACGGGCGCCTGAAATGGCGAACACTTCTTGAATGGAGACAGCACAGAAAAAGAAGAGGGAAGTTTGCCAGCAAAAGTGACCAGAAGAATGTTTTAATTAGGAGAAGTTGGGAGCGTGTCATTCCGGTGGCGGTGTGGGACGAGGCGTTCTGCTGCTGAGAATGACTGTGCAACGCATGGGCTCGTCTCCGAAGCTCCAATAAATGCGAAATAAGAAGAAAATTGTGCAACTCAAAAAGAACGAGCTGCTTCATAATGCCAACTAAAGGTTATTTTTTCTGCCCATCATTTTCCTAAGTCATAATCGGAACTATAGATGTGTTACGCTTTGTACTGTCTAGCGCGTGCCATGGATATACATATATTTTAGAGTCTGAGTCAGAAACCTGGAAATATAGAAAACATGTAAAATTTCTCTGCTAATTGAAGATAATAAATAGGATTAAAGAGCAAACGTAAATTTATACTAGATACTTATTATTCATGTTAAATGCCTACATATTCCTTAAGTAATTAGTAATTAAATAAATAGTAATAGTAATTCCTTTAGTAAAGTAATTAAATAAATTATTTACTTGTTTTCGAATTACACAAATGAAAGAATGACCCAGTTAGCAGTTCGTTGCAGGAACCTTTTGTTAGGATAATTGAAATCACAGTTTTTTACACATAAAGCAAACAGAATTACCCTCAAGAGGGTTGACTACAGATAATTAAAAAAACCTAGGACCATACTGTTGCCTGTGTATAGTATTGCTGTTGCCTGTGATATTGCTGTTGCCTGTGGTAGTGCTGTTGCCTGTGGTATTGCTGTTGCCTGTGATATTACTGCTGCTGCCTGTGTTATTGCTGTTGCCTGTGATATCATTGCTGCTACCTGTGATGTTGCTCTTGCCTGTGATATTGTTGTTGCCTGTGATATCACTGCTGCTGCCTGTGATATTGCTGTTGCCTGTGGTATTGCTGTTGACTGTAGTATTACCGCTGCCTGTGATATTGCTGTTGCCTGTGGTATTGCTGTTGCTTGTGGTAGTGCTGTTGCCTGTGGTATTGCTGTTGACTGTAGTATTGCTGTTGCCTGTGGTATTGCTGTTGCCTGTGGTATTGCTGTTTCGAGTGGTATTGCTGGTGCTGCTACCCTACTAATGAAAATGTCGCGGCCACAAGAAGAAGTGCTGGAAGTCGATAACCCGCGACTTATTATGAAGAATGGCATTGGAACGCTGGCACACGGGGTGGAGGGTGGAGGACTGTTAGGGGATAAAACTGGGCAAAACGGTGGAAAGAAAATGTGCAAGGTAAATTGAAAAGTGGGGACGAAGAGATATGGTGTTAGAGGGAAAGGAGCTAATGAAAGGACAAGCGCCAGAGTTTGCAAGAAATGGGGCAGTCAATGATTTGGGAGAGGGGATTAAAAAGAATTAAAGTACGACAGAATGGGGTCTGCAGTAAGGGTGTTTCGATTGGCTGTCGTAGCTAAGGAAATCATACTCGCCACTGTCAGTTCACTGAACACAAGTCAAGAAAGTCTTCGGACTTTGCATCAAACATTTAAGTATCTCGCGCTGACAGCGCATAAGAGTCTACGGATTTTACAACAAATATTTAACTATTTAACCCAGTGGGACATTTTAGATTCACCATTAATTTGACATTTAAGTGATGAATAAGTTCTACATCAAGTGCCTAATTTTACTTTAAGTGTAAAAATACATTAAATATGTTTTATTTGATGAATTTTATGAATTTTTATGAATATCTAGAGCAATTATCTAGATTTAGTGGGTGCTGGAATAGTTTTTTACGTACAAGTGTTTTCAATTGAGGTGGTAGGTCTATTTCCATCTAATGGAACTATTAATATGAGCAATGGTCAAATATGGACATCATATAGTAAAAGAATCTTAAAAACTGCTGGACTTTGAAAAATAGGAGTGCTATACCTGGTACATAACTCTACCATTTTGTGTGTACAGCTGAAATAACGTAATGGATTGAAAATAAATTTCCCTCTGCATTAGAATTCTTAATTAATAACAATATTACCCATTTATTTAACAACACCAGCCCGATTATCATTTCTGATAGTACCACGGGTAAAGCTGAAAAATGTTTTCATTTCATAACACTTAATTTTATCTTCATTACGCTGTGGAATTTTACGGGTGCTATCTAGGCCATTTTATCGGTATAAAAGATACAGAATAGAAATTCTCTATATATTCATGAAAAATATTGATCTACAACACAATAATTCGTGGCAAATCTTTAATACATTTGTCTTTATAATAATTTCAAATTGGTAAAATCTAAACCGTGAAATTTCCAGGAGAACTATCTAGTTCACTATAATCTCTGTAGTACTTCTTGAAAATTCGACCACGCTTTTACTGAGTCTTCTGAATGAACTAAAGTACTGAGTGTGTTGGTTCTCTTGCTGCAGAAATCTATGCTTCGTTTATGCATGGAATAGCGTAGAATCTTTCCAAGATTAGCTCTGCAGTTAAATTAAGTCATGTTAGTTTCCCTGAAGTCAACGAAAGGGTCAGGTCTTCACGACTTGCTCAAGGTTGCACTTTGAATAAACATTTGTCGTATATCATTTGGCAGTGAAATAATTTCAATAGTTGAGCCTAGATTTACGATAGCTAAATCGTCATACCACCAAATTTTGAGATATTGCTTTACTCGTCAAAAGAACACTACACCGAAAATATATGTAGGGCTTACAAGAGGCAGAGAATCCCTGGCACTCTTGTCGCTCAGATTGAACTTTTCCTGCATTTGCTTTACTTTTAACTCTCAGGTGACTGGCGGGTGCTCTGAGTGCCGCTACTGTTGTGTTCACAGCGAGCAAAGTTCATTTTGCTTGCTGTGAACACTTTATTGGCGAGAACTAACATCAGTTCCCAAAGGGTTAAATGATCCCTGATCTCAGATACAAAGTTCTGCTATTAATGGCAGACTGGGCCTGCTTGGTTTGTATATTCGACCACTTGCTAAGCTCTGCCCTGAATTTACTTTCCTGTTGCATTACCATAAATCCCGTTAATTAACTGAGTGTATATTTTGTATAGTTAATCAAGCCGTCAATCAACACATCAATAATTTCAAGAGTAGCTAGTAATCATTGGAGGTTGCGTTTTGCTTCTCGTGAAAGTAAGCACACATTAACATAAACTGTTGATCACTAGACGAGGTAATGAAAAGTAGCACGATTGTTCTTGCTTTGTTCGCTGTCTCTTGAGTGAGAAAAACTGTGTCGTATGAAGTATGTTTGACGGTTTTCAGCAGACTACCGACTCCTGACTGTGCTAAACTACTTTACATCTGTTCTGCATGCGCAGTTCTACTTTTATTTTTCCCTCTTGTACTATAATTCTATTTAGCCCGCCTTATCGAGGTAAGTGTTGCCTGTTGGATTACTATTGCCGTGGGTTAAGTATATTTTTCCAGTCATCCATGATGGAAAAATCATTTTAATGTAAGAATGGAGATAAATAGTACATACCAGTTAACAACGCAGGCAGTCTTATTAGCCATTGGAAATGTTACTTGAGCAATAGACGATCATGCTAAGGTTTGATGATTTGTATTCATCAGGCTTCATTTTTTAAAGATTCTAAATGCCACTGAAATCTATCAAGCCTGAGAACAAATGGTTTAAAAATCGGAGCTTGAATGCTAGTAGCACAAAGTTGTTGAGAAAATCAGGCCAGCCTTCATCAATTCATGTGGCAGAATGATTAGGCTGTCGGAGGGCGGGAAGTTAAATGGAGGAAGCGAGGTTGGAACTGCTAGGAAGACCTGGCGGGCCCCTCCATCTATCAAGCCTTTAGCCGCACTAAACATTCTTCTTCTGCTTCTGGGCTCAACTCTTAGAATGGAAATTTTCTATAAGCCCCAGGAAGGCTATAAATTGGGCGTCATAATAAATATTGTCGCGAAGGAAATACTTTCGCGAGAGGCCGGAGTGTCGAGGAATCGACGCTTTGTCATATCCGCTGTCGTTGATCAAAGCAGACCGGAGCGGCGCGGTCAGTCTGAGCATTAGGGTCCGTGATCGCAGCTAGGATGAAGCCAACAGGACCAGTTGACCGACGCCTGAGTTTACCTAGCTGTTACAGTTCATTGAACCTGAAAAGAATTAAACTCGATTACCTTTTCAAGTTTGAACACAGTCTGAAAATGATCACAACGCCAGTGACCAGACACAATGTCTTTATTTTGGGAATGAACAATTTTTGGGTCGACAGAGTGGCTACTGACTGCATAGACACAACTTTTTTTCAATGACCTGTTTTTCAGAATGCTAAAACGCTGTTTTATGGTTGTAGATAGACTACATCACCTTATAGAGAGTTAGTGCGTAGGGTAATACTATTAGTCTAAATTGAAATATTTAATTATGATGTCGTTATCTTTTAAGTCTAATTAATCAATCATTTTACAACTCATAAAGTCATGTCACTGGTATTTAATCACAGCTTTATCCTCAACGAACAATGATTATTTTATTGTTCCAATAATAACAAACGTAACGATTTTATTACGTACATTTTGGGGCTTTGCATGATGCACTTATAATTATAGACCCTCAATTAAGACTATTAACTATCGAGATGTATGTAAATAAATATACATAGACGAGCACAATTATGATTCTTCATTTTATTGCTAATGAGGAATCAGTTATAAAATAGATTGTGCGCGCCATGTAGAAAAATGTGCCAAAAATTCTACACTGAATAATGCTTTGATTAGAATAGCATAATCGCAACGGGATATCTTTCAGAATTATTTCGAAAATGAAGCATTAAAATCATAGCTTGATTTTATTTTGCATCGATTGCAAACCGACGAGCAGGTGATATAAATGCAGATACAGCGCTCACCACCATGTGGCATCACATTTTCTGCACAAAGGATGTAAAAGACATGTTTTGATCAAACAGTACGCCTAAAATTTTAATTTTTCTGCTGGTTTGATTGCATCGTTTCCTAAAGTAGAAAACAATTTGGGTGGAGTTCTTATTGTATCCTTGAACTGAAATATATCGCGCTGCCTTTTGTTTGCTTTAAGTTTGAGGTCATTTTGGTTATACCATGACTTTACACTAGTGAAAAACCCATCTTTGTGTTAATATGAAAAGAGTACACGTTATTGACAATTGTACATCAGTATGCATAAAGGTTCTTGTGCTTGGAAGTACTAAAATAAAATCATTTGTGTAAATTGAAAACACAAGTTGGCTGAGGATAGATCTCTGAGGAACGATGAAAGGTTTCGCATAAATGAGCATCATACATATATGTCATCGTATATGTTTTGCTTGATATTAAATAGGGCGTCTTGAATACTAGTGTATCGTCTTCAAGCATATGGATTTAGATGAAGTAAATTTCACTAATTTATGTGCTTTCGAATTGACTTATTTATTTTTTTATCATTTTGTACAAATGGGTAAAATATTAATTAGCTTGCTACTGGTATTTACGGCTGTATTGATGTCACAAGCTTTATGCAACGGTTTTGTTAACCAACATTGTCTCCGATGATGGAATTTCTTGGTAGCAATAGACATACTGATCATAAAACGAATCATTGGTGCTGTCACCAGGAAGCTCTTTTCACTGTATATTGAAGGTTTATTTACCAATATCCAAAGGCCTTTTCCCTTTTTATTGAGTATAAAATTCTAGGTGTTTCTTGCAGATTATCTGGACTACATAATTATTTATAAATATCATAATTAAATATATTACATTAAAATGATTGGTTGGGATGCAATGAAACATAACATTCAAAGTTCAAAGTATTCCTGTAATGGATATACACATGTATTTTATCATGAATTTTGCACTGACCAGTGGAAAAAGTGTTCAAATCAGCTTCTGTCTTTAAACGATTTTCAAATATTCATTTAGAGTCAATAGTTCACATAGCTCTACTTTTGTAATGGTCTCCCATGTTCACAATGGATTGTTTTGTCTTTTATTGTTTCCGATAGAAGCGTTCTTTTTGGTTTCAGTAACTTTCCCCGCATGGTCCTTTTACGATATTTACCACAGTTCTATAGAAAACTGTTTGACTTATTCCTTGTATGCTCGTCCAGGTACTAAGCAACAACACTAAGCAGCACCAGCACCAATAAGAACTAAGCACAACACAAAGCTAAACTCAAAGCGGTCGCCCTTAGCAGCTGCTCTTGTATATGTGACACTGGGCGACCCCAGCCAGAGTAACGGCTCTCGAACGCTATTTAATTGTGCCCTCCTCTCTTGTTCCCCTCCCCTCCTTCTCTCTTTTAGTTTCCGTCTTGTTCCTATCCCCTCCCACTCGTCTAGTTCCCCGTAATTCCCATCCCCTCCCTTTCTTTTAATTTCCCTCTTGTTCCTATCCCCTCCTTCTCGTCTAGTTCCCCGTAGTTCCCATCCCCTCCCTTTCTTTTAGTTTCCCTCTTGTTCCTATCCCCTCCTTCTCGTCTAGTTTCCCTCTTCTTCCTCCCCCTCTTCCACTTTTAATTCCCCTCTTATTGCCTTCGCTTCTCCCGCTGACAGTTTTTTCAGTCATGCCGTGGCTGCAGGAAGGCGGGAAAACAACGCGCTGTGAACAATGCAACCGCTTGATTTATTTGCGATGGGTTTTTCAATAATAACTTATTAGTCTCAAATGATAATGTTAATAGTAATTATAATAATGATTATATTATTGATGATGATAATAATTGAGACTGTTTATGAGGGTGATAAATTGATTAGAAATCTTCCCTGGCAATCACCTATTTTCTGGTTGTCACGTGGAAAACTGAAACCTGCCTCAATTTTACGTAGTGTAAGCAATTTAAAAGGATTTATTTAAATAACTTGCTAATTTTTAGGGCAATAACAATTCTCAAGTTCAAGTTCTAATGTTACACGCCCGCGAAACAAGGTTCTTTATAAATACGATTAAGATGATTTTATTAAGTGATGGTCACCACATGAGAGCTTTCGGATGTACAGTAGAATAGAATAGAATAGAATGAGGCTATAGGAACGAACCTTCTGGCCCATTCTTGGGGCGGATAATTACTTCGATAATTATTCGGTTGTTTACCCAAGTCCCATGCCGTATTTCTAGCCGCGTCAACCATGTCGGCAGCGGGATTCGAACCCGGGTCTTTCCGCTCGCAAGCAGATTCGCTCACCAGTCGACCAAGCTGGTGATGTCGACCAAGCTGGTGATAGTCGACCAAGCTGGTGATGTCAGTAAATAATCGTTTAGACCAAGATAAAATACGGAAGACCACGGAACACAGTTCTAGCTGCTGCTGGCTCTGCAAGCAGCTCCCAAGCAGACCATGTTTTAGGGAAAATACTGGAAGAAGTTCATGGGAAATAAGGTAGAAAGACGGCGAAGGCGTATAACTGGTGTACAGCAGTCGCTTTTCGAATGACTTTCAATTTAGGCGAATCATGACCTGCAAAAGTAAGTAAAGTAAAATTCTGATATTTTTGTTAACTATGCACACATAATGACCATTGTTTTTCATGTAGTTGAATTTTATTTAACATTTCGTCTGTTTTGTTGGCCTACAACTCGATTATTATTTTTACGTTTTAAACCGTTTTTTTCAACTACGTAGTTGAAATTCCGCAGTGACTTAGTCCACCGTAACAAAATTAGCTTCTATTATGTTTTTTTTAAATGGAGATAGATAGGATGTATCATAACTCGAATAAGTACGTTTATAACTCTAAAAAGGAAAGATGAATACACAAAAACGTCAATTGACGTCGAATAAGAAACCAATATATTATTGATAAGATCTTTTCGCCTGACAAAAAATTACGTTTTTTATTTTTTTTAATAAAAAAGTGAAAGTTTTTGGTGTTGTTTAAAATTCAGCATGATTGTCTTGCTGAATTACTGAGTCGTGAAGGCCAAAGAAACTCAAAAATTTTACTTTGTCTCACGAATGAGTTCGAGTCGCCGAAGAAATTTTCAAACGATAGTTTTTATAAATAATGACAATTTAACTTGCAAATCCTGAAGAATTGAACAACGTTCGGTTTACGTCAACATTAGAATTAAATCTCGCTGAGATTCAACCCTTGCAGAAATTTTCCTTCGGCACGATGGCTACGAGCTTATCAGTATCATTAACTTGCATCATATGTAGTATGTAGCTGCTGCAGCAACAATAACTGTCCTGCGTCTTCAGTTCACGACTCGTTTTCAGGCAACGCTTGGTTTGCACAGTTGCTCTTATGATGGTAGCATTTACCCGAAACCATTTTTATTATTTTCTTCTTTCACCCCATATGTCCAGATTGCGTTATTGATTCTCGTCAAACTCAAACAAACTGTGCATTTCAAAACGTATTAGGATCAGGTATTTTCCTCTCTTGCTAGGCATTGTCCTGCCGTCTCTACCGTCGTCTCCTTAATCTTCAATCGATAATTTCCATTATGTACGGCACTACTTTCTAATACGTCATTGTGCAAGATTGTGCCCCTTACCTACTTAGCATAAGGTGTCTTAACGTACATATTATCTGATAATGGAAATTTATTTTGTGTCTTAGTAGTTAGTGACAACGAATTGACCCTAATCATCACAGGGTGCAGAAGAATACGTTAACTTGATGTGCTATAAGAAAAACTTGTATTCTTATCAGGACCATGGTTGGCAAGCCAATTTTTAATCTGGCTAAATTTTTAGCAATAGTTTAGACATAATTTGTCTACTGTTGTCACTGGTGGCATTTTAATATACAATGAAATTAAAACCAATTTACACCAAAATATACCTCAGCGACGGCGATGTTCGAGTTGCAAAATAAGTGAAACTACGTGTTTTTTGCCCAAACTTATCAAAAAAGCTACTGAAAACTTTAAATCAGCAAAATCAGCGCAAATTTACAGTTAAAAATTTTCTTTTAGCTCGCTTCAATACATCGGAGTGGTTTAAATTTAACAAAACATTCCCTCCTAGTTTTGGCCCTCATCGTCAATAAAGACAAAAAAGAGTGCGCTCAATAAGATGCAATTGCGGCAATAAAATTACCCTGGCCATGAAGTTCTAACAGGTTAACGTCTCATGATAAAATCCCTACCTGATTGCCACATCTTTCCCTCATCCCATCGCTGATGAAGGACGCTTCCAATTACATCATCGCACTAAGTCTCCCTCCATCAGCAATACCTTGCCAGTGTGTGGGGGGGGGTTGTGTCCAACCCCACGCAATATTGCCATCATAGTTCATTGTTTTCCGGTGGCTGACCGTAAGCTTCGACAGCACACACAATTCCCAGCGGATGATCTCATGTGATTTGCGCTCATCCATGCCTTTGATGTGGCGGCTGTGCGGCCTGTGCCACACGAGTCACATTGTGTGGCTAATCCTCATTGCTTTACCTTATTGGCTTCCCTCTAATGACCCTCTAAACCTGCTCCTGAGACCTGCTTCCATGATTGCTGTCTTTTGTCAACAAACTTTCTCGGTTCAAGTACAATGAGTGACTTGCCAGTTCAATAAATTGTCCATCACGTGAAGGATCATAATCAGAATTGCTTAGTGCCTAGTGCCTAACTTACCTTCGCAATAAAATAGTAGCACTGTATTATACAATAATTATTACAACTTGAATGTGGTCAAAAATTAGCAGTTTTTCTACATGCAGGTGCGTAAGCCACGACCAGCTCTCTGGCTTGTCGACCGTTAGTATAACTGGAAGCCAACAACAAGGATGAGGTGTGGTGGTCTCTAAAATTTGAGAATTTTCGTCTCTAACCACGCCATCCATATGCACAAAGCATTTTAGAAACCCAGTATTTCCTAATTTGTTAACTTTATCTATTCTCCTTTAGCAACTAACTTTCAACAGCGTATGTACGTAGAAGCAACTCGAAAATTCTTGCTTCGGTATTTCATACTATTTTCTCCTTTTCTTTTTGTGGTAAATGTCATTCAGTGAAAAAGAGAAGCGATGTGTGACTTTCAGTTAGTGCATGCGCGACTCCAGTGAAACAATAGCATTCATTTGCAAAAATTGACTAAAAGAATGACTACAACAGAACTTGACAGAATAAGAGAATGGGAAGAGACGTTTATGCGGAGAAAAAATCAAGACGCCCGAGTGCGATACTGCATGTGTCGAGTCAGTTGTGATGGCACTTATTGCGTTAGCATCACTCTTTATGAAATCCTCATACATCTGAATTTATCACTAAAATTTTTACATTGTAATGTTTCATTTTCATAAGATTAAGCCAGGGCAGTAAGCCAGGTCAGTTTCATTTTCTCAGACTCAGTGGTCAGACTCATCAGTTCTCAAAAAGCCACATTAGGGACTCTATTGTTTTGTTTCTTCACATTCACAACAACTGAAACCATACATTTTCTTTTTGATATGTACTTTCCAACATTTTTTGTAACCGTAAATGCTTGTTCAAATTTCCTCTTGGTTTCCCAAAAGCTTTCAGATCAATCCAAATTACCTATTCGTACATGACCAATCCATATCATCGCAGATTAACCCGTACAATATTTTCGTGTACGTTTTGGAATTTTTCATCGATATTCAACGTCCCACTTTATCAATTTCGTTTAAGAGACGCAAGTCCTGAACTCATAAATTCAAAATTAAATTCTTTCATATATGATACAAAAGGTCCGCTAAAGCACTGTAACAATTTACTGGTCAAATACTCTAACATACGTCTGCATTTCTTACTTTGTACCAAGCTATTTTAATCAAAATGGCATCAAGCGTCTGGCGTTATCCCTTCAATCAATAATGGAAACATTGAGCAGTCTGGCAAGGCTCTTCAATGTATTAACACTGACTTCCTTCAAGCAGTACTGGGCGATAATCTAAATAAGCTGTTTTCCCAGACTATTTTGTTCTCTGCCACCGGCATTTTTTGTAATCGTGCTAGCACCCCTCACGTTCGGCATCAACATTCTTTTACACCTCACTGCTACTACTAACTGTCTCTCTTCCATCCCTAGCTCTTAACTTCATTATTAACGCAGCTGATTCAGAAAAATAACTGATTTTGAGATTAAAATTCATAATACCAAAATAAAAGCCTTGTTTGAAAGTCTCGGTCAGCAGGTAACATTGATTACCATGAGCTGGTTGTAATGACTAAGGTATTTCCATTGAGCAAAGCTCCTTTACATCAAATATTCTCGAGCGCGAACTATTCCCTCCGCAGGTCCAAGTCAGTTCCTGCTGCGAGGAAACACAAAATAGATATTCATTGGTTCCATGAATTACGCATTCCTCGTCGCACAGGATGCAGAATTTTGTCGTTAGGCTCTCATGACCATCGCCATCGCCGTCCTTCCGTAGAGCTCTTGATCCTAGGAGGATGATGGACGGTAGAGAGTCCAGCGGCCACCTCTTCGTACTTTTATACAGAAGACAGTCGAATGTTCTCCTGTTTTCGCAGCCAACTTTGAATCAGAGGGAATTCGATCTGCCTTTGCCCATTCAAGTCTGTGAAGAGATTTGCTTTGGATCTCCAAAAAATCTTATTGATGACTCACGCCGCCTCTACTGAGAGTCAGAGCTCTGTGCCGAAAGAAATATTGTATCTTTTGAAATCCTCCCAGAAATTTTTTGGTTCTGTCAGCTCTGGTCAAAGTTGTACAGGTGTAACATAGCACTATATTAAGCATATATTACACTTTAGAGCATCAATAGGACTTGAACTAATTTAATTATAAAATGTATTGACAGACCCCACTTATAGAGAAGTATTGTAAAATAAGAGCCATACGTGAGATATATTCTGGTTCGTAAATATTTTTTATTTTTCAGATACTCATAGATGAACAAGAAATAATGTTCCACGTACCCGATATCAGAAGCGTGCTAGATTGGACTCGCATGAATTTTAAATGAATCTCATTTCAAGCGCAATTACAGTAGATACATCAATAATATTTTATGCAATCTCTGCTAGAATGGGTAAGACAATTTGTGTATATGCTTACTAAGAATTGATAAAGATCATGTATCGAATGAGCGATGCTTAAAGTTACTATTTACTCGGATGTTGAATTTTCTTCAAGTGCGACACTTGTAAAATACATTACTATGCCAACTTTTGGCTATGCAGCTTTCCCCTCAAAATTTACTTGCCAGTACAGTGTCGCGAAGTATGAAAAACTTTCATAAAAAAGTTAGAAATTGTCCTCACTTTATCTTACTCGTTTTAGTCCATGTATAGAGAAAAAAACTCTCTGTAATTACAAGAAATTACGGAAATTTATATAGAAAGAGAGATAAAACACGATGCTAATTAAAAAAGGTGAACACAGAAACTTTGTATTTGACTTGAATTAAAGCTTTCAGCCCTGAAACTACAATTTATAACTATTGAAATATTCGATGCTACTTTACAAATATTAATATAATAGGACAAGCTTTCATTTTCCTTTTTGTGTCTCGAAATACGCTCCCATTTTGAGTCTAATGAGGCTGTTTGCTCGAAATGCATGGCATACAAATGTTGTTCAAAGCGTTTTATAATTAAAAACACTATTGTCAATCATTTCTTACAATTGTGCCATAAAAGTTTAAACAGATAATTTAATTCAAAATGTAACATTTTGATATACATAATATTGAGTTACGTTTATTTCAGGATGTAGTTAACGTGAAACTATAAACAATTCCATCACAAAATTAGGCAGCAATTGCACTAACAGTTTCTGGTCTGACACTAAATAACTGTCTTCAAAAAGCGGTCGTTTCAACAAAAGTAGCGGGCCCTAGAGGGCGCTGTTGCGGTGTTCGTCAATTGACTTCATTAGAGAAGTTAGGACGACCAGCGACGGCCCGGACCAGGCACTTCAGGAGACACTGACGAGCATCAGGCACAACTGTCACTTCTGAACCACAGGATTCGCTAAAAAATTTCCCTCAGTGTTAGCAGAGTTTAGAAACGATAAAATCGAAAGGAGTTTTGGTCAACTTCTTGTTTTGACTTCCGTCGTAATATCACGTAAGAAGCATAAGCTTCCATGCAGAATATCATGTACGGTACAAAAATGTTAGAACTTCCTTTTTCCGTGTGTATTTCACTTCATACTTGTAGTCCTTTACTGTGAGAATTCTCAATGAGCTTTTTGTGAAAAGAAGTAGAGGTATATTCACAGTGTTCATAGTCCCCAATCGGTCGATTTCTCTGTTATGTCGAGTTTCGAAGCCTGCTTCAAAAAAGAAAAAGCTATATTCCATTCATGTATACATGCTATATAAAATGTTTTTTTAAAAAAAGTTGGGAGAATAGAGTGAGGGTAGACACTGATCAGGGTCAGATTTAATCTGAGGGGAAAATAGTGGTGCTTTTAATCTCCCATGATTGCTTTGATTCTGGAAGTAGTTCTTTTGCAGGAATTTAAAAATGTAATTGTAAAAGGTGGGAAAGGTTTGAAACATATCTATTGCCTGAGGAAGAAACCAAAGTCCTTATGACAAAACTTGGGTTGCAGCGTTTAGTTGAGGAAACTGAGCAGTGCTTTGACAGATATGAAAAGTAAACACGAAAACTGAATTATCAAATGTTTCATAATTTTAGCAGCCAGCGGCTCCCGTCCACCTGCACCATGTTTGGCAGGGTGGAGCTTCGACACGACGCAGGTTGAGTACGATTCCAGCAAGACCTCGCTGATGCAGAACGCACGAAACGTGACGGGAACAGAAGCTCAGTATAAATGTGTAGGACAATGATCCATTCATGCAAGTGAGAGAGGACGTCAGTTTTATGGGTACTATTCCCTCCTTGTCTCTTCTCGGGAGAAAATCTTAAACTTACGTACAGTTACTGGTGTGTAGATTATTGCTTATCCTGTGTACATTTGTGAATGTTGTCGTTCCCTATCAGTCTTACGAGAGGAAAATTTTCTAAAATATTACTGGTCGGACAGCCCTGAGTCAGAACGGTACTTTGCAAATGTATGCTTTGGAGAGATGTCATCCAACATACTAGAGATAGAAAAGGAGAAAATAATATCGCGAATAAAATTCGTGCATTATTATATTATTCAGGTTTTCAAGCATGGTTATCCTAAAAATAAAGATGCTATATTATTACACTAACACTTCTCCTATGATAACATTTGCTGCTTGTCAGTGTAGTCTGTCAGTTGTTAGCACCTGGTGCTCGTCAGCGCTGCTCAATGTCACTGCATGACGAACGTGTGTGGTGCTTCCATCACATATGTGCATACTCGTATGTACCAGCACGCCTTTGCTGTCATACATGTACTATCATACATGTGCTATCACACATGTACTATCATACATGTACTATCATACATGTGCTATCACACATGTACTATCATACATGTGCTATCATCTATGTCTTACCATTCATTTGTTATCATAGATGATGCTCATCAGCGATGGTTGACGTTGGTAACTTCTGCTCGTCAGAGCCAACAGCAGGTCATCCAGTGATGAGGTTGCCGCTATGCAGAGACACAAACTTGTCTAATGCTGCCTTCAAATTATTCGCCTTGAAAAATCTGCACCCTGGGATAACTTGCTGGGACATTTGTTCTGCCACAACTTTGCGGGTTAATTTGTTGTTCCACTCGAACCTGCAAAAAGAGTGGCTAAGTTCGTGTGTCTTAAGAGACAATTAAAGGAGATAAAATGGAGAAGGAATTAATTAAAAATGTTATTATGGGCCTCTCAAGTCCGTTTTTGGTTTTGTTTATTTTCGCTTTAGATTGGCAAGACTTTTCGTTGCTATGTAGGAGGAAGCCAATTCTCTGATATACATACCTTTATCATTTTAGCCCAATATTTTATGATATTTAACTTAACATTCAGAATTCAGGCTGTAAAGGAAGATCATTAAATTCAGTAAATTATTATACTAGTTATGTGAAATGTATTTGGACCTTTTGTTCTTCGTAAGTGTGTCGCCTTAAACAAAATTCTAATTACTAAACGTCATCTTAGCTTTTTCGTTCCGATCCTTGTTCTCCTTTAGCGAACCGCTCTATCAAATACTAAATTTTTAAAAAAATTCTCCCAATTTCTAAAAAAATTCTCCCAATTTTTAAAAGAATTCCCCCAATTTTTAGAACTTTTTACTCTGAATGCTGCTAGTCGTTCAAAAATTAAAAACTCTAATTCCAGAGTCTAGAAAGTGGATAGAAGTGAAAATTAAAATTTGGACCTCGAAGGTTGTGATGGACAGCGTTGCACCAGTCGTTCAAATGTATAGGATTCCATTTTATGTGGAGAGATGCTCAGCATGTAGGATAATTAGCAGTGCAAAATAGTTTTATTAAATGTGACTGAAGAAAAAATATACATTTTCGCTTAAATTAATGCTAATACTGAAAATAAAAACATGCGCCGACAATTTTTTCCGTTTTTTAAAAATGTATCCGCTATAGTCAAGTAACAGAAGGTGGTGCAGGAGGCAGGTGGTGCAGGAGGCAGGTGGTGCAAGAGGCAGGTGGTGCAGGAGGCAGGTGGTGCAGGAGGCAGGTGGTGCAGGGGTAAATGGACTAAAGCATAATCGCCCACTTATTGAAACTCCGTCAAAGAATGACATTTAAATCCAAGTGATCGGTGCATCTAAGCAAGCTGCTCTCCCTCTAATGGAAGTCTGGTGATGCAGCGCTCATGAAACAGAGTTTCTTTGGCTCACCTCAAGGCCATGAAGTGGTGTGTGAGTGACGAGGACAGACTTCCGCTGTTTTCCAAGGAAGAAAACTGATATTCCGAGAGCTTTTTCGTTTCATCATTTAAATGTAGTATTTGTAAAGTATAGATGAAAACATCACTACGTACCGTGTGGAGCAAAATAATACAACACGTTGATTAAATCGCCAGATTGCACATTTATAGACGACGTACAATTACGAAAACTGGACTATACATAAACAATAGTATAAAAAGGTCAATAATATATCTATAACCCACAAATATTTAGTAGAAAATATATATAGGAACATGAATGACAAATACGTGAACAAAAGTTTACACCACATTTGAAGATATATTGGGTTGTCCGGAAAGTTCGTGCCGATTTTTAGTAGTTCATCTTTCGACTTATTAAGAACATGATTGAGTTTGGAAAGTAAAATTTGACTACACCTCCATTTAGAGCACACCTGATACTTTTCTATTTCCATAGAGGAAAAATTCATCTCAAGCAACCAAAGAAATATACGAGTTTACAGTGATCCATCAGGCTAATGCATCCAGACCACACATTTCTTTTGAAACATTTCAAAAATTGCTGCAGCTTGGCTGGGATGTGTAATCCCACCTTCCATATTCACCAGATATTAATTGCTCCTTCGGATGATCATTTATTTCGGTCTTAGCAGAATAGTCTTAATGGTAAAAGTTTCAATTTCTTGGATGACCTAAAAAGATACCCTAATGAATTCTTTGGCATGAAACCACCTCAATTCTGCGATGAAAGTATTTTCTAGTCAAAAGAAAGATGGAAACGCTTTGTGCAACAAAATGATTCATATTTGGTTGATTAAGGTAGAGGCTCCTAGGAATGAGCTGAAAGTTTCAGGAAACAGTCAGTTAGTTAACAGTTAGTCTTCCTGGTCCCCTACGTCACACGTAGGAGAAAATCAAGCGCTGCATGGAAACTCGAACCAGGGATATGTGAAGCTCAAGCACAGCTCGTTAACCACTCAACTATAGTGGCAGCATGATCACATTTAGTTCCAGCTGATTGAAATTAAGCAAAAATTCTCAAATTATAGACTCCAATTGCAACAGTCATTTTAAAAAAAAGCAACATGGTTTAATTTCACGGGTATAAACCCTTCTTAAGAGCCAGCACCAGTTCAGCGATGGAATTTTAAACTAATTTCCAAAAAAACTGATATATGGTCTCCATAGCCATTTATGATTGATATTTTAAGAATTTTTGTCTCGTTCATCATGAAAAAGGTACCATTAATAGGTGTCGTCATTGTGCTCAATCTTTGAAGAAATAATTTTCGAATAAGACTATGTTTTTGCCAGTTGACTTAATTGCTGAAACTTTCCTTTAATTCCACTCAAATTATCAGGATGAGGATTTATGAGTATGCTTTGTTAACGATGGTGTAATATGAAAAGTTCTTATCATGCACAAAATGAACTTGAATCCCGAACTCAGCTCAATAAAAACTGTTATAAAGAGAATGTATCCTGAAAACCTGGGATGCTACATAAATAAACTGAAGGCATAAATGTTCATCGAATTCCTGCCATGAATGTTATAAAAAAAATGCCTATTATGGAAAAACAAGGGCAGCCTCAACTGCGTTGAAGCCATAACCCTTATTTAGTTACCGGACGACAAGCGCTCTTCATATTCAGTTTTTCATTTGTGAATCGAAGTTTACACAATTGTGTAACAACAGTAGTCTCTTAATTAAAAAATAGTTCCCAATTGTTCTCTTTTGTTTCCATATATTTCTTTATTTTACCGAAGGAAGAATTGGTGTCCAATGAAGAGTTTTTCGCTTGGCAGAGGAAATTTAGAAATAAATTTTATTCTAATCATTTTAAAATGACATTGCGTCATTTCACAGCCCTAGATTCACTGCTATGGTGATATATATAAAATTATTGTGAGCGTGGTGGGAGTGAGGCGGAGCTCGGCCGGCCGTTGGTCAGCAGGAGGCGGAGTTCCTGGTAGGCCTATGGTAGGCCGGTCGTCGGCTGGTCAGTCAGTGTCCGGCCAGCGTGGGGTGTGTAGCGCCGGGTTGCAGAGCTCAATCATCCGGCCACGCGGCTTCTTTGAACAACTGACGCGCTGCAGTTGCTGCTGCAAATAGTGGTTTGTTTCAGTTACACTACTTCGACAACGCCGCATTTAAAATGTCTAAAATTTTATGTTCAATAAGTATTTCAGAATATTTAGCGTTTCCTATTAGCGATCGCTTCGATAGAATTTAATAAATCAGAACGCAGAGAAAATTTGCAATGAAATTATTCAGAAATGTGTCAAGGAGGCCTGATTCTTTATATGAATCGGAAGTTTATGTACAAAGCCTAGCGTGATTAAGACAATACGTAAATAAAGTGATAAAAAGAAAACGATTTCTCGATTAATGGAGAAATATAGCAGTTTAAATTACAGCCCAGAAGTATTGTTTTGAATAGCTGTAATAACTGGTTCTCTTAGTTGTTACTTCTATTCTTGCAAAAACGTTGGTATTTTTCTACTGCAATGGAATTAAAAAGTCTGTGTACAGCAAGTAGTTTCAACTCAAAGGGAAAAGTGTCAAAAATGCCTTCCTCTATGAAATTTCAATGCCAGTATCAATACTAGTATCTTATCTTTCCTTGTTTTCCCGAGTAACTTTTCTGAGTGACTCCATTAAATACTAAGCAGAAAAAGTTTTATTTTTACGTATGCGTCTACAGGTTGGTTGACACAAGCAGGAGAGACGCGAGGCAGAGAGTCTTTGGTTCTTATAAGAAATTGAATTCAAGAAGGAATAATTTAGGATTTAGGAACCTAAGATCTCTCCAATCAACATAGAGCCTTTTGATCTACAAAATTTAGCTGCGTTGTGCTAAAGGTTACAACTGCACTTAACCCTTTAGCGACCAAGTGGACTATTCGGTCGCCTTTCACGGTCTTTGGGAGAATTGTTCTAATAATTAAACAGTGAGCAATATGAGGTTGCTACTAGGTTTGAACGCTTCGGCATGTTACAGCGTCGTTCTTTTGGCTGCCTGGCTCTCAGCGTGCTTCATTGCATCAGTGTACAGACGGTCTTTGTGAGCTTAAATGTAGAAACTAGAAAAACAAATTGGTCGCTGAAGGGTTAAACAAGCAAGTTGTAGGATTTAGGCCCAGCCTTCTACCTACTGCTAACAGACACGACCACTGTCTTCAATGAGGCAATGAGCTTCTCGAGCAGAAACAAGTAAGAACTTGTGACATGGAAGGTGCACAGAAGAATACAAAACATAGTTAACACGTTTGTTGCGATTGCCTAACCGGTGCAAATCTTTACTTTGTACACATAATCACTAAAAGACTTGGAAAAAATTACAGAACCTAACCTAAGTGACCCACCGGTGGGTCGCATCACAACAAACGTGTTAAGTTTTCATAGTTTCTACATAGTGGAGCGCTGCTGCATTTTCGTTCAGAATTTTTTGGAAGTGCAGTTGTGTATTTAGTTTTTGTGGCTTTATTTTCCCTCTTAGTTCATGAGCATTTAGTCCCGAAATAAGTTTCAATCTATCAAATAGAAAGGAGTCTGAATTCATTAGGAGACCAAACATTGATTGAAGCTCAGATTGTGATGAAATAAATACGAATTATTCTGCTGGAGTAAGTTTAACTCAAACTAGCATTCATTAATGCCACATCATTTGTTTCTATTTTTAAAGTTTCTGTTAATAATGCATCAAAGTTTGAGAGAACACATGCCTAAAGTTTAGGCATTGTGCTAAGTGAACGCTTGCTAAACCTTCTCAGATTTTCTGGAGATTTTCTTACGAATTTTCACGCTGGACAATAAGCCTGCGAGAGAATATCTTTGTTGTTACACTGCCGTTTAGGTTGTCTCTGCAGCAATTTTTTATTCCACAGGAACTGTTGCATTCAGTAGGCTTTACTGAGTACCATCATTTAGATTGTAAGCCGCTGTGTTTGTTCCATAGTGGTTTGCTTGTTGGGCAAGTTACCACCTTTTCTACAGAAGTTAGTGTAATCTCTAGATTATTGACCAATGTTTATCACCAATTAAGGTGAAAGTTTGATAACCAAGTTGTGACGTAGAAAACTAGATCATTGATAACTTCGTTGTTAAAAGTAATGAACACCTGCAGTATTTAGGTTTTTCTTTGTTAATGTATTTATCTCATTAAGGATGCATAATGAAGGAACAAAACTCTCCTGTATAAGACTACGTCGATCATTCGAAGTTACCAGCTGACTCGAAAACTGGAGAACTTTAGAAACTATCTGATTATTTTCAGATACCGCAAGTTACCTGGATAATTGATATTAGTTTTCCTACTTGAAGTTTGGATGTTGGTACATTTTTCGACTTTTATGGCCTCAGCATTGGTCTTCTGGTGGAAGTTGGAGATGGCAGATGCTTGTGAGAGCATGGTACGGTCATGTCATGATTTTAACACGTTGACTCCGAAGTGGTACGTATGTGTACCACTTAGGTTAGGTTCTGTAATTTTTTCAGATCCTTCTAGTGACTATGCGTACAAAGTGAAGTTTGACACCAATCAGGCAATCGGAGGCAACGTGTTATTATAGACTTTATACATGACAAGGAGGGCTCGAGCAGCGGGCTATGCCACCATCACTGGTCAAAAAAGTTACTGATGTGCCGGCACTGTTTGTAATTTCTGAAGCGGTCTAGAATGTTTTCATTTATTGAATTAATTACGCTCTCACTTTAAGCTGCAAGTACATCTAGACATGGTATTAGATTTTTCTATTTCAAAATTATCTCTTTTGTAAATATATTTAGTTTTATTTCAGTTGCAGAGACACAAGCCCTTTCTTTCAAATAATTTTTGCAGATTCTAAATCCTATGTCAATAAAATCTTCAGAAAGCTACTCAGTGTGTCAGGTAAAAATATTTATGACGTGCTAAAGAATTGCTTATTTACCCTCATTCAATGGCAATGTACTAAAGAAAGTTACTCACATTTTTGGGTAATAACTTACAAGCCGCTGTAATTAATACAAAGTGTAGGGGCTAGGTGGAAAAAACAAAAGTGAAGTCTTAGCACAAAGTCCTAAACTCAGTGGCGTGGTCTGTTGCTGACATGTACACGCTACAAGTAATGAGAACCAGGTGTACAGTCATGGTGCGCACCACTTTGTGCTGCTCGTGCTGATGGTACAACGGAGTGCAGCGCGTGGACCCAGTATGTCTCTCTCTCACATCAGCACCAAACTGGGGTTCCTGCTCTTGCTGATTCTGCTGCTTTGCCGAGGTAAGAACCTGTTTTTTACTATAAGATACTTGATGGCTTAAGAGAATCTAACACCTTTAGAATTTACTTTGCATTGCCAATTTGACTTTGTTGCGAGTAGCTTCTACGTGTACAAACCAAGGCGATTGTTTTTAAAGTAGAGTAGAAAGAAAAAAGCAATGGAAACAAGCCGTTTTCCAATTTTTGAGTTGCTACATAAGGCCCATTCCTTTTAAAGTAAAGGCATCAATCACGATCGGACACCCTAATCACGTAAGTCAATTCAGTCACGTACACGCACTGCGCTCACGCACAGGCTGTTTAGTCATGTACATTTATCACAATAATACGCTGGCCCCAGGACTTGAGGAGATATTATTAGTTCTTTTATTATACCGGCGGGGTGCCTAATCCAATATTTGGCGAGATGATTTTCGAATGTGTTCACAATGCTAGCAGAAGCGATGTTTTCGCGCTGCTGGTTCCAAGTTGCGGCAATTTAACGGGAAAAAAGTTCATAGCTTAGGATGTCTTGAAGTTTCTTGGTATTAGTTTTTGGCTGTTATTTCTGGTTCGCATGTAACCGTCGCTTTCGAAAAGCCCTACCAGGGTAACATGGTTAAGGCCGTTGAGATACTTATAGGTCTCAATGAGTTGTCCTTGCAGTCTTCTTTGATCTAGGGAGATAAGTCCTAGCTGTTGAAGACGTTTTTCGTAGCTTAGATTGCGCAGCTCCGGAATTATTTTCGTTGCTTTACGCTGAATTTTTTCCATTTTATTAATGCCTCTTCGTAGAGTAGGAGACCAGAATCGCACTGCATATTTCAAATTTGGCTGGACTAGCGTTATAGAGCGGTGATACGTACTATGTTCATGTAGATTTTAGTTTTTAACAGAGACTGAGTGAATGCATCGTCATGAGTGAATTCATGGCACTTATTTCTATCAGGAACTCTGATGAAGAGGTATTTTATTGATCATTTACTTTTGGGATGCAGATAAGCAGAAAATTTGAAACATGATAGATATTCTAGTTCCACTATTTATCATTAAATCGTGCTAGTTACGAAGTCGTACGATGTCACTAGTGAAGGACAATTTTTAAACGGTGAGAGGGGCCAATTTACACGGCCCCATGAACTAACAATGAATTCATGAACTAACAATGGTCTCTGACCTCTCTCCTCTAATAGTAAAATTTTTCGCCCACAAAAAAATATTTCTTAGATCAATGTCCACCCAAATTTAAGCCCCGTATTTTATCAAAGATACTTGAACAATAAGTTTGTAGTACAGAATATTAAACATAACGACTTCACTGCAACATATATAAATTTTTCAGTTCATATGATAATTTTTGGAGCGATATTGATGTCATTTATAGAAATTCTAGTTAAAAAGAAGCATCCCAAATTTTTAATTGATAACTTCGTCGGAAAATTTCTAGGTAGAAAATTGTGTTCTGTTGCTGTCGCTCTGAGCACAGACTTTGTACG